>JANZXP010000006.1:34428769-34456740 GCA_027576715.1 Erythroxylum flavicans
TTTATAATTGTTTTGTGAGCTCTATACATACCATCATATATATACCCCAAAGATGACTTCTCATCTGAGTCAACAATTCTCAACAGTCTTATAAGCCGAGCCACAATCTTCACAATGATCAAGCAAGCATCCCAAAATTTATTATCTAGAATAATAGCACAAACTTCTTTTTATTTTTCATTCTTTGATAATTTATGACTTGAAAAGTGTTTACTTGTCACCAAATTTTGAAGCAGTTGCTTATATTGATAAACACTTTTCAAAGTAATAAATGTAGTTGCAAACCTGGTAATAGCGGGACGCACGATCTGAACCCAATCTTCGAGCTTTCTTAATCAAGACAAAAATGTGACATGATTATACAAAAAAATTGCGATCTTAGATGCTCATGAAGCAAGACTAGAAATATGATCCATACCATCAATATCTTTTAAAATAAGACCAAAAAATATGCCCATACTTTAATTGTAATAAGTATCCAGCTGTTACATAATTAACTGCATTATCTGTAATGAAATGCACAACATTCTTTAGTCTAACCTACTCGACAATTTCAAAGAATAATTCAGATAAAGCATTATCACTTTTTACCATGTCAGAAGCATCAACAAACTTGATAAAAGTTATTCCAATATTATAATAAAACGAGAAATTAATCAAGGTTCTTTGTTTTTGATCAGTTTACCAATCTACCATAATGCATCCTCTTGATTCCCAACTAGATTTATATGTATCCACAATTAACTGACATTCCTTTTTTAAATCTTGAAGCAAAGACACACGTAGCTCATAATAAGATGACATCTTAAATCCTGGACTTATTACTGTTGTAGCATCAATTGCTTCTTAAAAATATGGTTAATTTAAAGTATTTAAAGGAATACATGAATGATAGAACTATCTAGCCCTAGCCCTTGCTCTTTTACATCACAAAACAATATCCTTATCAACCATAAAACTTTTTAGACTAGGTTGAGAACCAAGAGTAGTTCTTGGAAAAAAATAAAAATCTATATCAATAGTAGCTTTTCTTTTTCCTTTATCTAATACTTGTGGTGTTTCATCATCTCCAAAAGATATATCATAAGCCTCTTTATTTTGCTTTTTCTTTTTCACTTGTTGCTGCAAATATTTTTCAATCATATCACGTACATCAAGTGGTACTTTTTTGCAAGAAACAATATTACCCTTAACACCAACAAGATGTTCTTTAATTCTAAAAATTTCTCCCCTTTTAAATATTCTACCGTAAAATATACAGTTATATTGGATATTCTCATCAGATGCTTAAAAAGAAGAAAAATAATTCCATGCTGGATCGGACTTACCACGAGTAGAGGATGATTCCATATTCTCCATTATGATTTAACCTAAAAAGTAAAAAAAAAAAAGGGTATACTATTGACAAGGAAAAAGTATACAACTCAAATAATTCTCATTATCAATTGTAATAAAGAAGACTAGAATGGATATGTCACTCACTTATTAAACTTTGCTCCAACAATTGCTCCACTTCAAATAGCCTAACCGACATATTGCTAGTTTTCAATTTTGATATTTTAGATCAACAAATTTAATAGCTGAAAGAATATATAACCCAACTATCAAAACCAGAAATTGATATAAAATAGAGTTCTAAATATTATAGAAATTGATAAAAATCAGAGTTTTAAATATTACAGAAATTGATATGAAATAGAGTTTTAAATATTACATAAATTGACATGAAACAGAGTTTTAAATATTACAAAAATTGATATAAAATAGAGTTCTAAATATTGCATAAATTGATATGAAACAGAGTTCTAAATATTAAATAGATTGATATAAAACAGAGTTCTAAATATTACAGAAATTGATATGAAATAAAGTTCTAAATATTACAAAAATTGATATGAATCAATGTTTTAAATATTACAGAAATTGATATGAAATAGAGTTCTAAGTATTACATAAATTGATATGAAACACAGTTTTAAATATTATAGAAATTCATATGAAATAGAGTTCTAAATATTACATAAATTGATATGAAACAAAGTTCTAAATATTACATAAATTGATATGAAATAGAGTTCTAAATATTACAGAAAACTTAAACCAAGTATTTATAATTCTACTCCAACAAACTTTAGTAATCCGCTCCATTAACCAGATCATATACCATTAATCCAATTCTACCTCCAATCCAACTACCCAGTTGACTTTCTAGAAGACAACTTAAGCGTCCAAGGCTCTGGTCACCATAAAAACCACCAGCATAGGCACCAGCCAAGGTTCCACTGCCCCTTAGGAATCCTTCATTCATGATACCACCATAGTAAATAGTTTCAAAAAAGTTCTTCTGGGACCAATTATGCGCTTAGCTTGTCTTTTTGCAGGCTTTTCTACCTTTACCTCTTCTTTTTGTGCTAGTTTTGCTGCATCTTTTCTAGTTTCAACGTGCTTGTAGATAATGAATTTTCTTTAACAAAATATCACTAGCAAATAGCAATTACCAACCTGTTGCAGATCCTTTTCATAATCACAAAGGCTAAAATTGATATCAGCATCAACACATCATAATTTGATAGTAGCTCTATCATAGGCTCTGAATTTCAATAAGTAAAAGGATTAAAAAACAGAATGGAGCTATAAGGCAAAAAAATTGGAAACAAAAATGATGGAAAGGATACATGGAAAAGAAAAACCATCATAACATTATCATCAAGGAATCAACAGAAACACAACAACAATTATAAACACTCACCTAGCCGCAGCATGAGCTGTGTCAAATCCACCTAATAAATCCAACACCAAAGTCAATATGTAAACAAGAAAAAGAAAATAAATGAATTCAGATAAAAAATTCCGTAAACACACAGCATAATTTGTTGATGCTGAGAATGAATATCTATCAGATATAAAGCACAGAAGATTAAAGTGAGTCGAAAAGTATGCACATACACAAGTACATGTGCTTTTCTAAGCCTACATGACTGACAGAAAGAAGGACAAAGTTAACCAAAGTGAAGAAATGAGGAGCATAAAATATGGTGAGGCATGATGAAGATTCAAACCCAAACCCTTAGCAAACCACAACTTTGGAAACTAAAGGAAACATTAAATTAAAAGCTGTAGTATATCGTGAAAAAGATCCGAACAATGGCCTATTTGGTCCAACCCCTCTACGACCATATCTAATGGCATTTAGAATTCTAAGGCGTGCACTCAACTTCAAGTTAATTGTTAATGGGCAATGCAAGAGACTGATATGATGACAACCAATTACACACTCAAGTACTTCTGCATAAGACAATCACACAGCACATTAGAAACATTGCACATTCCGACATTCGATTTGCTTAACATGTCCCACTACCTCATCATCTCTACAAAAGTCCCGCCCCATAACTATTGGTCATCACAGAAGCAGCGCAAACCAACATATTACCAACAGAGAATTAGACGCAGATGCAAAGATCGAAATGTTTAGCACAAGGGCGCCATAGCATCAAAAAGAGGTCACATTTCTAACTGCCAGATAGCATCATTTGTTTCTTTACTTGAACAGATTTCTGTGATTAAAGTAGTTTCCAGCCTCTTATTTCTCTATTGCCATAAAAACCAGTAGGAGATTCCATAGATTGTAGCTCACTCTACCAGCTTCACTTGTGACGGCTTCATAAGATTGGATTTATTCAGCGCCAGTCTGAATAAATGCCACCACTGCTGATCCAACTTTACCCCATTATTTTTGAAAAAATAATGCATTGAATCCATTTATCCGAGGAGCTTTATTGGAATTCATGTCAAAAACTACATTTTTTATTTTTGCCTCATGGACTAGAATGGCAAGGTCGTGGACCCTCTCTGCCGATAGCAAAAGGAAGGTTCTTGAAATCGGAAAACAATAACGATTCCCATCTTCGTTATCATACAACTGAACAAAATACATCCTGGCCATGAGTCGAAGTTGCACTAGATCAGATATCAGTGTACCATTAAAATCAACTAGCCACTCGATCTTTAGTTTTTTTCTTTTGGACATAGTGATAGTGTGATAATATTTGGTATTGCAATCACCCTACGATAACCGTTCACACCGAGCTTGCTGATGCCAAAAAATATCCTCCTCACACAGCACTTGAAGCAGTTCTCCGCTCAGTGTTTCCTTCAGTGTCAAAAGCGAATCCAAGTTGCCAAACATCATTGCCCTTTGGATACCCTCTAACTGAGCTAAAAGTCATTTTTTCTGATGGAATATATTGCCAAAATTAACTTATTCTATCTCGTGAGATGGTTGGAAATTTTGGCTAAAGACTTACTCAAAGTCTCCTCTGCTGGTAGCCAATGCTCTGCTACCACATCGTCAAGGCCTGCATGTGCTAGCCAAGCAGTTTGGAATCAAAACACTAGTGACCCTATATCCCTCAGTTTTGGTCTTTCAAAGTGAATCAGTAGTGGCCTTTGGTAGGAGCCAAGGAAGGGTAGATGTTGATTCACCGTTTGCTAACCAAGATGTAGAACCAAACACTCTATCTAGTCTAGCCTGTACAGTTCCTCTCCGCCAAGTAAACTTCGATCCTATAAATTCCAAATCATGAAGTCCACACCCACGCACCCATTCCCTAAAATTTTTGTTAACAACCGGTGCTGATGTGGATCCACCCCTTTTATTCGAAAACTCCAATTTAGCATTAAAATCTCCTCCAACAATCCAGGGTCTATGAATTGAGCATCCTACCCATCTTAAATACGGCCAGAGAATGGTTTGATTTGAAAATTGGGGACGAACGTACACTGCAGTAAAATCAAAATAATAGGATCCATACTTGATAGTGGTTTGAATAAATTGACGATGATCTATGTGGTTAAGATACACATAATCTCATAATATTATGATTTGATTGTAATCAGATCCTATAGATTATATAGTAGTATCTTAAAGATAAATATTATCTTAGAATTATCTTCTGTATCTGTATAGATTATCTAGCCTATTATGTACTCCTATTCGTGTATATATTCTCTGAGTAACTATATACAGAGCAATAAGCTCTTATTTAAATGGTATTAGAGTCACGTGAAAGAGATAGTGAAATCGATGAGTCAACCCCAATAAGTCAAGAAATGACTTCCAATCTTGAGGGATCCTCCACGACAAACCCAAACCAGAATGGAGGTCAGTCATCAACGACCTCTGCTCTAGAAGGAGTTTTAGTTGTCATTGTCTCTGATAAACTGAATGGAACGAACTATCAGGAGTGGGCCCAAGCTATGAAACTCGCCATTGGAGGACGCAGGAAGCTGAGCTTTATCATCGGAGATGGAAACATTTCAGACTTAACAAACTCATAAGTTGCACGACAGTGGGAGACAAACGACTTTATAGTTTCGTCATGGCTTATAAATGCCATGATACGACCAATCAAACGTGCTTTTATGTTTCTACTAATAGCTCTAGAAATCTGGGAAGGAGTGTGACAATCATACTCTGACGGGGAGGATACATCACGAATCTATGAGATAAAAACAAAGCTGTGGCAAATGAAACAGGATGATAGAGAAGTTATTGAATATTGGGTCGAAATGGTAGCATTGTGGCAGGAACTTGACCTTTTGTCGAATGAAGAGTGGAGGTGCAAGGAAGATGCTGTGATGTTTAACCAGAAAATTGGAAAAGAAAGGGTCTTTGAATTTTTGGCTGGTCTCAACAAAAAATTGGATGATGTCCGTGGAAGAATCCTAAGTAGAGTTCCTCTGCCAACAACTAAAGAAGTTTTTTCTGAAATTAGGAAGGAAGCAGCAAAGAGGAAAATCATGCTAAAAGAGGAGCCAAAAGAAGAACAAAATATGTCTCCAGTACCTACTAATGAAGTATCTGCACTGATGTCTCATGGTGACCCAGTAAGAAGGGTCATAAGAAGTGGTGTGATCATTGTAAACAAAGTGGTCACACCAAATACACATGTTGGGACATCCATGGAAAGCCTCCAGACTGGAAACCAAAAAAGGAAAAAAAACCGAGGCTACCAAGTATCTAGTGAAGGGGGAACAGAAAAATCTGAAGATAGATAGAAACAACAAGGTGGTGAGCCGAATATTTCACTAGAGAAACTAGTGGAAATACTGAAGAATCTCCAAAATGACAACAACTAACAAAAGACAAACACAGTTGCTAATGTTACTATGAGAGGTAATATCATAAAAGCTTTTCTATCTTCATGCGGTAGGAAGAAATTGATAGTTGATTCTGGAGCTTTAGACCATATGACAGATGATTATAACTTGTTTCATTCATATTTTCCTTGTGTTGGACATGAAAAGGTTAAGGTAGCAAATGGTGATTCCTCTTCAGTTGTAGGAAAAGGAGATATTAAAGTAAAAGATTCTATGAAACTAAATTCTATTCTACATGTTCCGAATCTAGAATTTAACCTACTTTCAATCAGTAAATTGACAAGAGAAGCTAATTGTAGTGCTCATTTTTTCCCTACTCATTGTGTTATACAAGACCTATCACCGGGGAAGACGATTGCCAGTGCTAAAGAGGTAGATGGAGTGTACTACTTTGAAGATGAAGAAAGTCATTCTACTCCTTATTGCTTAGGTAATAGTGTGGTTGTTCCAAAGACTGATGAACTATTGTTATGGCATAAGAGGTTAGGTCATCCAAACCTCCAATATATGTCACGGTTGTTTCCAAACATTTCAATAAATAAAATCTTTGTGTTTAATATGACGCTTGTGAATTTGCTAAGTATCAAAGAAGTTCCTTTACAAGGTCTAAATACAAACCCACGAAAATTTTTTCACTTATTCATAGTGATCTTTGGGGGCCATCCCGTGTTACTAATATAACCAATTCAAGGTGGTTCATTACATTCATTGATGACCATACTCGTTTGTATTGGGTGTTTCTTTTTAGGGATAAAACTGAAGTCTCTACCGTGTTCATCAACTTCTATCAAATGATAAAAAATCAATTCAAACAAGTATTCAAGTCCTTCATACTGATAATGGTACTGAATATTTTAAACATCATCTTCATACTTTCTTCCAAAAATATGGAGTTATCCACAAAAGTACTTGTGTCAATAGTCCTCAACAAAATGGGATTGCTGAGCGAAAAAATAGACACTTTCTTGAAGTATTTAGGGCCTTGATGTTCACTAGCAATGTTCCGAAATATTTTTGGGGGGATGCTATTCTTACTGTAACCTACCTTATTAATTTGAATGTCTAGTTGTGTTCTTTCTTTCAAAACACCTCTTCAGAAATTTCAAGAAACCTATACTACTACTCATCTTGAAACTAACCTTCCTCTAAAAGTTTTCAGGTGTTCAGTCTTTATTCATAGTTATTCATATAACAAACTTGATCCAAGAGCCAAAAAATGTGTGTTTCTGGGTTACTCCACTATACAAAAAGGGTATAAATGCTATGATTCTATAACAAAAAGGTTTTTTGTTAGTTGTGATGTCTCTTTTTCTAAGACAGATACCTTCTATCCTAAGTCTTCGATTCAGGGGGAGTACTGGAGTGAGTTTGGTGGTAATGAATCTCAGCCTAAACCTTCTTTTACATTTGTTCCTGAACCTATTCCAATGTCATCTCCTATAGAGGGTACAGAAGTAACTGTCCCTAACCATACACTTAAGGTGTACTCTCGAAAGAAAAAAATAGGCAGTACACTCCCTGTCCCTGAAGCTATACCAATCTTTGAACCAGTGCCGGTTCCTGTCGAAGAAGCTCAGAGTAGTAAGGATCAAGAGGACAACACAGATTTAGAACTACCAATTGCTTTACGGAAGAAATCCAGATCATGGACTATGCATCCGATTGAGAGGTTTGTCTCTTATGATGCTTTGTCTTTTTAATACAAAGCATTTATTCCCAAAAATATTCAAGAAGCTCTTAAAGTTCCATAATTGAGAGAAGTAGTTTTCGAAGAGATAAGAGCACTTGAAAAGAATGAAATGTGGGAAGAAGTTGATTTGCCAAAAGGAAAGAAACCCATGGGGTGTAGGTGGATATTCACAGTCAAATATAGGGTTGATGGCTCCATTGAGAGGTATAAAGCAAGATTGGTAGCAAGGGGCTATACTCAAACTTATGGGATAGATTACAAGGAGACATTTGCACCTGTGGCCAAGCTAAACACTATAAGACTATTGTTATCTGTAGCTGCTAACTTTGACTGGCCACTTCAGCAACTTGATATTAAAAATGCCTTATTGAATGGCAAACTAAAGGAAGAAGTGTACATGAAACTTCCTCTAGGGTTTAATGAGGAAGAAGGAGGAAATAGAGTATGCAAACTAAGAAAATCCCTATATGGGCTGAAACAATCACCCGAACTTGGATTGAAAGATTTGTCAAAGTCTTAAAAGCAGAAGGATACACACAAGCTCAGTCAGATCATACAAATTTTTTCAAAATTAGAGAAGGTAAGAAGACAATTTTGATTGTGTATGTAGATGATATTGTTTTAACTGTTGATGATGTAGAGGAAATTACAAGACTCTAGTTAGCTTTGAGGAAAGAATTTGAAGTTAAAGACTTGAGAGAAATGAAGTATTTCCTAGGCATGGAATTAGCAAGATCAAAAAAAGGGATTTACATCTCACAAAGGAAGTACATTCTTGACCTCTTCAAAGAGACTGGAATGTTAGGATGTAAACCAAACACCACTCCCATTGACAGTACCAAGTTTAAGGATGAAGAGGATAAACTTGTTAACCGTGAAGAATACTAAACACTAATGAGAAGACTGATTTATTTGTCCCATACTAGACCAGATATTGCTTTTATAGTAAGTGTTGTAACTCGTTATATGCATACACTAAGAAGGAATCATTTTGAGGCTGTTTACAAGATCTTAAGGTATTTAAAGGGTACTCCTGGGAAAGGATTATTATTCAAAAAAGGAGACAAAAGAACAATTGAAATATATACTGATTCAGATTGAGCAAGATCAGAAGAAGATAGACGATCAACTTGTGTAGGGGAACTTGGTCATGTGGAAAAGTAAGAAGCAAAAGGTGGTAGCTAAGAGTAGTGCAGAAGCTGAACTAAGAGTAATTGCAAAAGGGATTTGTGAAAGTCTCTGGTTAAAGAGAGTGCTGACAGAATTGAGAATCAATTTTGAGTCACCTATAAAACATTATTGTGATAACAAGGCAGCTCTAAACATGGCACACAATCCAGTCCACCATGAGAGAACAAAGCTTGTTTAGCTTGATCGACATTTTATCAAGGAGAAGATAGAAGATGGGATTATATGCCTAACTTATGTTCCAACAAAGAAGTAGACATCAGATGTGTTCACCAAAGGTCTTTAAAGACAAGTTTTCGAAAAATCTATCAGCAAGTTGGACATGATCGATATCTATGATCCAATTTGAAGGGGAGTGTGGTTAAGATACACATTATCTCATAATATTATGATCTGATTGTAATCAGATCCTATAAATTATATAGCAGTATCTTAGAGATAAACATTATCCTAGAATTATCTTCTGTGTCCGTATAGATTATCTAGTCTATTCTGTACTCCTATACATATATATATGTACTACATTCTCTAAGTAATGATATACAGATCAATCAGCTCTTATTCATAAGCTACTATCACAGAGATATCAAAATCCTTTGTCCATAACATCCAAATCCCTCTAGCAAAACCCTCTGCTTCTACTCAGAAGGAATAATCAAAACCCAGTTTATTAACTACTATTGTAGCTCGTGTTCCACTAATTTGGGTTTCCATCAAAACCAAAATACTTGGTTTGTAATTACGAATGTAATTTCGCAGAATAACATTAAATCGAGTCCCCCTATCCTTTGACAATTCGAGATGATTGTAAACATAAGAGAAGGAATGCGTGAAAAGAATTACTCTAAATCTGAGTGTATTCTGGACTTCCTGCATAGTCTTGCCTAGTGCCTCCGCCCTGTGTCTGCGACACTATCTCCTCACCGTAGCCCTGTTCACTTATGGCTTCCATCATACACGTCTCTCCTGCCATAGTATCTGGAGGTTCGGAGGGAGGAAGGGTGTTTTTGTCTCCCCTGACCCTGCGAGCATCCTCGTGTCCCTCTAGTCCTTCCATCAGTTGGATACGCTCCATATCAGTCTTCTCCCTCGCCGTAGTATCTTGACTGTCGCATACAATTTCGTTGTGAGAACTGATTACAATAATGATATGTTTGTCCTTTGCGGTGGGCTGGAGCGGTATGGTAGAAGACGGATCCTATCCCTTCTCCTGGTAAGCGTTGGCCTGTGGGCGTTCCCCACTAGCCTGATGCTTTATGGCTACCGTCTTGCCTTTTGATCCATTCCTTGAATTCCTTTTGGGTCTAGCATAAGTAGACACCGGCCCATGAGCCTTCTGCTTTGCCTTTTCAACTAATAAATCCAATTGAAATCGTTGGCTTCCCTGTAGTTATACAAGTTGGTGTTATCTCTATTTGGACGTTATTCACTACCCCCATGATATTCGTATATGTCAGAAGTGAAAACCTCGAGCCACCCATTTGATTAACCTCCCTGTGACTGCATATATCTCGTTGAGCCTGGATTTTTGTTGAGATTCGTGGAGCTTTCCGTTCGACCTATATCCAAGGACCATAGCCATTGGTGTTCACTTCTAGTCGCTAAGCTACTGCTGCGGACACCAAACCACTGTCCCCTAACGTCCCTTTGCCCCCCCATGCTGATCGGATTCTGGGTTTCAAGGTGAGCATTTTGCCTCGTGAGGCAAGCGTCGAATTCGTGACCCACTATTCCACAATGGCAGCATATTTGTGGCAGACCTTCATAAGCCACCAGTAACGTCTCGCCATCGAGCTCCACGCTAGAGCATAACGAGACACTTAGATCAATGTCCACAGCAACCCAGGCGAATTTTTCCCACTGAGCCTACAGGGTAGCTTCATCGATCTTTATTATGGTACCCACAAGATTCCCTTATGTTGTTAGTATCATTGGATGATAGCGCGCGATAGATAATTCCGGGAACCGAATCCATACCACAACTCTGGTGACTTGTCCTTGCGACGGTCGAAAGGTAGGCAGCTATCTTTGAACAGAAAGAGTTTGTTCGAAGATTACCCAAGGATCGTTAGTTAAGGCATTAAGAAAATCTTCTTCTTCAATGAAATTCACGAGAAGTAGTCATAGTCCAAATCAACGCGGTTTCCACATAGTCTTCAATCAAGAGCATAATATCCGATAACCAATTCGTCTGCCAAGCAGTTTCACGACGACTGCTTTTTCCCATTGTTTATCCAGTCTGGCTTTGAAGTTATGGGATAACTCAACCCCAACCCCCCTAACTCCCTCGTCATTTGCGTGATATCACCTTCCTTTATCTCGACTGGATCTTCGTCAAGCCATTCAAATTCCTCGGATACTATGTCCACCATCAGTTCCCCTAACATTGCAGCGCTATAAAAAGGTTTGGGGCGTGGTGGTGGTTCTACTATTACCAAAACGTCTGCAATCTCCGTGCACTTCATCATGAACTGATGGGTCGGACTGCTCGGCTCGTAGTCATTTCAAGGTTCATCTTATTAGACACCAGATCACTTGTTCTCAAACATAAATAACTTGAATTATCAATATTGGGCCAACTGAAGATCTTGTGTGACTATGATGGTGTTTGAAGGATATGATGGATGCTTAACCAAAAAAAAAGCTCTGAAAAAAATATTGTAAATTATATAAATTTAAGATTTTAATATATCATAATTTATAATATATATTAGATCCTAAAAGTTGTACAAGAAAATTTTATAAAATATATATCTTATATATTTATTACATTTCTTATGGACAAAGGCAATTATTAGTGACATTCAAGTTGTAAGCTATTAAGACAAATTAAAGCCAATGCATGTACAATTATGAATATAACAGGACATAATGAAAACAACAATTCAAAAAATCGCAACACTAGAGTCACGCAATTTAAAGCTTTTTGAGATGCTAGCAAGTTTTTGGAGAAACTAACCAGCTATCAAGCAGGACCTTGCCTTGAACAAAATCCGTGAACGGACACAAAGACCCACCATCTTGATTACTGACGAAGTATTGAGCCACTGGAGTAAGGCCGTAGAACCTCGTCAGACCATCCACACTAGTGCAACTAAGGACTTGGTGGCTAGCCAAAAGCCTAAGAATACGGTCCAGCATGAAACGTGCATCAGGGTTTTGCGTGGGAATATTGGCCGCAATGTTCGAAGCAGAGAGCTTAGCGTCCAAACCCTCTCGAACTATAATCTCGAAAAAGCCAACCTCAATTGCTGCTTTCAGTGTCATAGGTAGTACAGATCCAAGTGCTGGTTGCATAGCGTATCCAATGGCCTTGTCTTTTGCTTCCTCGACTTGGTTCCGGTGAGCTTTTTCTGGAGAAGTGTTCATGTTGCTTCGAGGTCTTAAAAAAATGTTTGTAGATGGCATACAAGTAGATAGAATGGCCGATGTCTGAATAACTGCGTTACTAAAAGGCCAACCTTTTCTTTTCTTTTTCTTCCTGGGTTTAATATTTCTTTTATTTTTCTCATATAAACATAAAAATTTATTTAATATAATCACATTCCTATTACTCATAACCGTTAAATATTAAAAAAAGTTAGAATAAGTTAATGATATAAATATATTATAAATTCATTACATTTTAATAATAATAATAATAATAATAATAATAATAATAATAAGATCCAAAACTCTTTTTAATTTTTTTATTTTTCTAAATTAAATATTTTATTTTTATTTTTTATTCAACTATTAAAATGAGTCCACAGAACAATAAACTTTAAAAAAAAAGCGAAAAGTTTGAGAAGGACTGAAAGAGACCTAACCTTAACGTACTTGGATGATTCACTTGTCAAATCATACCCCCGTCTTATCCCATAAATCGTTTGGACTTCTTGTCTCCTAGTTCCTTCCAAAATTTGATCGGTCAAGCCTACGGCCTTTGGACGAATCGGTCCAATCCAAGATGTGAACGCTGTTTTCTGTTATATGTGGAATTTCATTTTTTTTTGTACGTTACCTAAGCAATCGGCTTCTAATATTAACGTCAAACTCTTTTACTTTGCAATGGATGGGAGAACATAGAAACCTACATTTAATTTTATGCTTTTACTCGTAAAATTTAATATTATTGACAAATTAAGAAAAACAAAACTTAAATAGTTTAAATATGTTAAGATGAGACATTCAAATACTCTTGTAAGAAGATGTCAAAAAATCGTACTTAATTACCGTAAAAAAAAGAAATCTAAGAAAAATTAAGAGAAATGATCAAAAAAAAATGATCATATGATAATATTAAAACTTACCAAGTACGTGAAAAAAATAGAAAATTTTGGTGTGTTAAAACATAGATTAAGGATTCCTCGTAAAAAGATCATTGTAGTTCTAATAATTCTTTTAATTTTTTCTATTATAAATAGCCTAAACTTGCAAATATGTAGTATTTTAAATTATAAAAATAGTTTTTTAAAATATAAAAAAATTATATATATTGTAATTCTCTCTGAATTCTTGTAAAGCGAAAACTTTATTAACTTTTACTAATTGTCTGGCTAAATGACAAAAACATTTTCTAGATTTTCTTGATTTATTGAAATTGTTTATATTTTAATGTTGTTGATTTTTATATTTTATTAAATGTCAATGATACTACATAACATTACATTATATCAAATGTCAATTTCGTAGAAAGAAAAATTAATATATTTTTTATTTATTTAAAATATAAAAATTTGAGAATATTATTAAAAATTAAGAAGAGTCAAACTACATCAAAATGTTTGTCTTGTATCTCATAATTAGAAAACCCCAACTGTTTCTCTTTTAAATGTACATTTGAATCGAATACTAGTTTAAATGAATTACTTAAAAAAGGTGCATTACATCTTGGACTCCTGCTTCTGTGCCTCGTTCCAGCTGCATTTTCATTCATTGCTCGGTGGTACTGTAAACCATAATCAGCAGAGCAAAAGGCAAAAACAGAATGTAGCTGTTTCAACTTTCAGCCTCCTTTATTTGTAACTATTACCAAGTCACGTCAGCAATCTCCGCGCTGGGTCGTACTGCTCGGCTCGTAGTCATTTCAAGGTTCGTCTTAATCGAGAGACTTGATTAAGGCCATCTTCAACTAAGGTACCAAAATATTTTGGTATAATAAACCCACTTTAAAGAAGACATCAAATCTTTACACCAAAATGGTGCAATGAATATTAACATATTAAATTTGGTGTATTACTATTCATTACATAAAAAGTACAAAAAGACAACTTTATCTAATTACTTTTTAATATATTCCTTTTATGTTCTTTTTTCAAATTGATTTATTTACATAATTTACTAAGTAATTAAATTTAAAATATATATTACTTTACACAAAATATATCATTACAAAGATCTCATTGAGACATTTAAAACGAGACTAATATTGAATATAATATTAAATTTATTTTTAATATTTATTTTTAATTCTTATTTATAAGTGTTATAAATTCATTAATAAAATATGTTAAGAATAAAAAGATAATTTGAAATAAAAAGTACATAAATTTAAACCATACCATTATAATGCACAATATGATCATTGAGGAAGAACGTGATACTCAAGCGGTCATACAAGATTGAAACGTAATGCCAGCCCCTGAAATTAATATCAATAGAGACGATACAATTATATTTCAAGAATTCCTTGCTAGACATAGGCAAATTAGGGATAAAGAAACTCATTATGAACTTCGTAATGTATTGATTGAACATTTGTGGGAACAATATGAAAATTCAAATGATTAGAGATTAAATGAGAAATTTTAATCAGTTTATATTTGTGTATGTTATTAATTTGTTGTTGAAATAATATTAAATATATTTTTAAATAATATTAATTTAATATAAAGTATATATTAATTAATTAAGAATAATGATTTTATTTTAATTTTTTAAAAAATAAATAAATATAAATTATTATATAAATATAAATTAATTTAGTTAATAAATAAATTATTGTGTTTGTATAAATATAAATTAATTTAGTTAATAACTAAATTATTGTAGTATATTCTTTGAAAAATTTTGGTATAAAAATTTTAGTGTAAAATTTTGATGTAAAATTTTGGTGTAGAATGGTTGGAGTAACACCAAATTTGGTGCAAAAAGATTCTAAGAATATTCTATTTTACACCAAATTTGGTGTAATGGTTAAAGATGGCCTAACAGTTGTCATTACTCTATTTTAACTCTATTTATAAAAATCTATTCATTTAATAAAAGAAGCTTACAAAACTTGGACGACTATGATTACACCAAAATAGAGGACACTCCAACTTTCGGAAGAGAAGATCTTTTTTTTTTTTAGGTATCCCAGCTTAATCGGACTAATTCTAAGTCTATAAGACCTCACCCCAAGAACCCTAGAGGATGTAAATCTGGAACCCCAAGATCTCTCAGGTTCCTACATAGCTTGTACACTTCTGCGCACAAGGAGCTATCATATACTTGATTGGTCAACTGCTGATTGATCGCTGGCCCCACTCAGCATCAGGTTCCCAGTAGCCCTCGGGTTTCATAATAGATTCAACTCCCACACTGCCGCTAGAAGCGAGGCGTCCGTAATTGATTCGATCAAGGAGCTTTTGCCTAGGGAGCGAGAGGATCATCAATAGGACAAATTTCTCATTTTTCCTCATTTGGCGTGACTCGAACTCAAGACCTCCTGTAAAGGAGAACCTTAAGTGAGGAGGTTAAGCCATTAGGCCACTCCTAGTCATCTCGGAAGAGAAGATCTTGCATCCTCGTAATGTTGTCAAATGTGATAAAAATCACGAGAGTGAAAATTTGACTTGCCATGAATGGATTCATTGTTTTTTCAATGGTTAAAATAATTAGAAAAGGGTTTAATATTGGTTAATTATTTATTTATATTTAAATTCAATTAGATAGTTAAATAATGTTAATTATTATATCAAACTAATTGTAACATATAAATTAACCATTTTCTACATAGTAGAGTTTTGTAATTAATATACGCAAAATAATTCACCCAAAAGCATCTATAATATATTCAAATTCTTGTAAGTAACGTATTGCTAGTATAAATATGATTATTTTATATGGTTAAACAGCTATGTCATTTTTCAACATATAATTTCTTTATTTATGTTTATCTTTATTATTTAAGAAATTATCCTCTTTGATAATTGTTCAGAATTTCAAATATTATATATATGTTATAATAATCTTAACTACTAGATATGCGTCAATATGTACAATATTAATTAGATAAACTATAAATTAGGGATGACAATGAACTGATCGATGAGCCTAAATTTAGGTATTTTCAATGAGCTGATCCATGGGCCAAATCTAGCTCAAAGCAATTTGAGACCCAACTTTTCTAGCTTAAGTCTTGAGCAGATCTGGGCTGAGCAATCTAGACCCGAACTCAATTAAAAAAAGACTTTATTTTATACTTTTAATTTTTAAAAAATTAAGGAGACCGACCCATTTTCATCTCACTTTCATCTCTACTCTAAGTCTCAACTTTATTTTACCTTATCATATACAAGCATAAGCCATAAAATATATAAAAAGAAACATACATTCTCATCATCGTGTTTTTGCACATCTTTATGGTATCGGAGCCAATAAACTAGTTCTTCATAATACGAATTCTTCTAAAAAATACCTGAAACACATATACTCACCCAAAATCTAAAAACATAAAAAAAAAAAACACACACACATACACAGATGGCCAACTAAAATCTAGAAACATAAAAAAAACTCACATATATACTGTAACATCCCGTATTCATATAAATGGTTGAACCATAGAAATTGGTACACGTGAGATCAATTGAAAAAATTAGGAAAACACATCTCATGCTCACATATACACAAGAAGCTCCAGTTTAACCACTTGACTAATTTTTAAACTACACAACTAGATTTATTGAGTTACCGTCAAGCAATTCTCATCACCTCTGATCTTTTGAGCTATGTTAATGACATCGTCTTTTTACTCGACATTATCTCTCATCTTCAAATTATGCTAAATGACAGAAATTTGAGAGATTGGCCTTCTGCTTCTTCACTGCCTCCTTATCCAGCTCTACTATAAGACTCATTATTGGCTCTCACACAGCTAGTGATCTTTGGGTCAAGTTGAAGAGCCACTTCATGTAGCAATCGAGCTCTCAACTCTCCCTTCTGTGGGGTAAACTTCAAATCTTCAAGAAAGGAGACAATTATATCGCTAACTATCTCACTTTGATCTCCACCATTACTAACGAGCTTCTAACAATTAGGGACTAAATCTCTGACAAGGATCTTGTCCTCTTCATCCTTAATAGGCTCCAGCTAGATTACAAGTTCTTCATCACTGTCGTGGAATATTGTGAGTTAGCCATCACCTTCACCTAGCTTCAGATGAAACTCCTTATTCATGAGTAACAACTTCTCTCTCACCATGCTCCTGCTCCACCAAACACAGCTCACGCCGCCATCTCTATCGCAGAATGCTCCTTCCATTATTTAAGTGGCCGCAGCACTGCCGTAGAACAACGAGGATGAAGTGTCCATCATTGCAACCTTAATATTGAAATGGGCCTTTTAATTCCTTATATAGATCACAAGCCTGCTTCTAGCCTTCACACGAACCTCCTTCCTACATTGGACTAGCTCACACCATTTCTCCAAATTCCCACCCAGGCCCAATTAACCAATCCTCATCATTTTCCCATGTCCAATTATCACACAAAACCTCCTAATTAATGTTAAATTTGTTAGAAGGGAGGTCATATAGCTACTAATTGTTGCTTTTCGTACTTGAAATATGAAAACCATCCTGAATCTCCAACCTTCATCTAATAATTCCCCTCCTACGTCCAACACTATTATTGAATGGCTTCTTGACATTGTTTTCACTTCTCACACATGACCCAAAATTCTCAATTTCTAGATTCTATGACTCCATACTTTGGGTCCAACCAAGCCATTGTTACTTGTTAGTAATGGTCGAACTCTTTCAATTTCTTCTACTGGTATTCTTATTCTTTCCTCTCACACCTATCTACTTCGCCTTAATTATGTTTTAGTTGTTCCATATCTTACTTCTAATCTTCTTTCTGTTGCCAAATTTGTTAAAAATAATTCTTGTCTTATTGAATTTAACTCTTATGATTATATTGTGAAGGATATGAAAACCAAGATACCACTACTTATAGGTTCCATCCACAATAATCTCTATCCTATGATGATTCTTGTCTACTTTAATAATCCACTTTCTCTTACGGCCACTTGTGGTTCACTCTCCTTATGGAAACAAAGACTTGTTCATCCTTACTATGCCACTCTATCCAACTTTTTTTTTCGTTGAATGACAATCATTTTATTGCAATTCCCCAAATTGATCAACAACAAAATTGGCAATAAATGAAATTGGCATATTGCTTCCTCGTTAATGTACGAACAAAAGTTCGGGAGTTGTAGGTTTCCAAAGTTCGAATCCCTCAATTGAATCCCTTTTTCATTGCCCTTTCAATCTTCAGTTCTGACAACTTTATCTCTTGTCTTATCTAGGAAATCAAATATTTTAAATAATTACACCTCCTGTCTTCAAGAAAAAAGTCCTCAACTTTCATTTCCATTTTCTACTCAAGTCTTTACTATACCTCTCTAACTTGTTCATTATGATATTTAGAGACCCTTACCATCCCTTTCCTTTTCTAATAGTCATTATTTTATTAATTTTGTTGATTATTTTAGTTGCTACAAATGGTCTTTCCTTTAAACCATAAGCCTCAAGTATTTCGTCAATTTCAACAATTCAAAACTCACATTGAAAATTTATTTTCTACCACCATCAAAGCATTTCAACGTGATGGAGCTCTTAAACTCATCAAAGGCACCTTTGTTATCACATCTCTCATCCTCACACTCCTCAATAACATGGTCTTGTGGAATGCAAAATATGTCATATTACAAACATTGGCCTCACCCTCCTTATCCATGCCTCTCTCCCTAAATCTTTTTAGTACAAATCCTTTCTCACTGTTGTGTATCTCCTCAATTTATTATCCACTTTTATTCTTCACAACAATTCTCCTTATGAACTTCTTTTTTGCACCCTTTTCTCAACTTTGAGTCTTTGGTTGTGTATGTTTTTCCTTTTCAGGATCTACACGTCTTGACAAACTTACCCCCAAATCTACCCCTGTGTTTTTATTGGTTATTTATTCCATTAAAAAGGCTATCACTATTTTGACTGACATTCTATATGCCAAAGTCTCTACCCCTATCTCTCTACCTTCTCCACCAACAATCATTTTACCTTACAAGTTCCATCCCCTCTCCTTCCTCACCTAATAACTCCTCATCCTTCAGCGCTTCTTCTTCCCTAATCCTCCATCCTCTCCTTACACTCGTATCTCTTCCACCTTTCCAAAGTATGTTACTTATTCCGACATTGCTATAGTTGATCCTATTTCCTTCACCCAAGTAAAAAAATTTCCTCACTGACCTCAAGCTATACTTGATGAATTCAATGCTCTTCTTCACAATCAAACCTGGGCTCTTATTCTTCTACCATCAAATGTAAATGTTGTAGGTTATAAATGGTATTAAAAGGAATCTTGATGGTACTCTTGATCGCTACAAAACTAGTTTTGTGGGCAAAGGTTATCACTAGGCTTTGGGAATTAACTACATTGATACATTTCGTCCTATTATTAAACCTAAAACCATTTGCATTATACTTACTCTTACTCTCTTCCACAACTAGTCAGTTTGTCAACTTGATGTCAATAATGCCTTTCTTTATGGTCACCTTCAAGAACCTTTTTTCATGACTCAGCCTCTTAGATTTCAAGATCCTCATCATCTCTCTTATGTTTGTCGCCTTTAAAAAGCCCTTTATGGTCTTAAACAAGCTCTTAGGGTTTGATTTCACTGATGAAGTCAAAAACTTATTGATCTTCACTTTACTGCCTCCAAATCAGACACCTTCTTATTCATTCACGCTACTTCATCCCATATTACCTTCATGCTGGTATATGTGGATGATATCTTGATTACATATTCTTTACCATCCTTCATCTTTTCTCTCATTCATGATCTTCACATGACCTTCGCCATCAAGGATTTGGATCCCATTCATCATTTCCTTGGAATTGAGGCCACTCCTATATCAAATAGTCTTCTTCTTACCTAAACACATTATACCAAAAATCTTCTTCTTCGTTTTGGTCTTCACAATTTCAAACCTATCACTACACCTATCAATCCCACCCTTCTATTATCTAAAAACTATGGCCACCCAATTCTAGTTTCGACTGAGTATCATAGCATTGTTGGTGCTCTTTAGTACCTTTGTTCTACTCATCCAGACGTCTAGTTCGTTGTTATCAAAGTTTCTCAATTTTTTACATTATCATACACATTCACTGGAATGCGGTCAAGCATATTTTTATGGTATCTTCGATCCACTCAATTTAGTGGACTTTCTTTTACTCAATCATATTCTCTTATTTTACATGCCTGTTGTGATACTGATTAGTCTAGCTGTCCTAATGATCGCTGCTTTACCTCTGAATATTGTATTTTCCTTGGCCTTAATCTCATTTCATTGAGAGCCAAGAAACAACCTACTATTGTCAGGTCTAGTACTAAGGTTGAATATCACATTATTACCTCATTATTGCTGAACTCTGTTGGATCATCTCCCTCCTTAGTGAAATAAGGATGTCTCATCTCAAACCCACTATGTGATGTGACAATCTTGGTGCCACTTTTCTTGTTATTGATCTAGTTTCTAGTTCACGTATGAAGCACATTGAGATTGACATTCACTTTGTTTGACACTTGGTTATGAATAAAGCTCTCCTCGTCAAACATATTTCCTCCTCGAATCAAATTACTAATGTTATAATAAAGCCTTATCTACCTCTGCATTTCGTGACTTTGAGACAAGCTTACAATTTCTCACCATTGTGGGCTTAAAGGGGGCCGATATCATATGTTATAATAATCTCAACTACTAGATATGCTTCAATATGTAAAATTCTAATTAGATAACTACAAATATCTATCGTATTCTACATTATCAGATACAATCATACATTGCATATTAGAAGGCTATAAACTCTTTATAAATATATAAAAGAAGAAATACATATTCTCATCATCTTGTTTTTGCACATCTTCATATACAAATACATATATAAGTTAATAACAAATAAACTATTTTGGGGTATGTATATATGTTTATATTTACTTTTGAGCTAAAAAAATACATATTTTCATCATCGTGTTTTTGCACATCTTCATATACAAATACATATAGAAGTTAATAACAAATAAACTATTTTGGGGTATGTACATGTGTTTATATGTACTTTTGAGCTAAGTATTTGAAACAAAAATGGATTAAAGATCTTAGTTTTACGAAGCTTTACCATAGTTGAATGCTTTATGTTTTTTAATTCTTTTTTGGGCAATTTTTTTGTTTAATTTAATGAAATAAATTCTTTAGCTTTTGGAAGAGGAGAAAAATCTCTCTAAAATTTTTGGAGTCGCTTATCAGGCAATGAGTTACTTATTGAAATTAGTCACATATTGAGGATGGGTTATATGACCCATCTAAAAGTTGAAGATGACTTATAAAATTATTAGTCAACAGTTTTGTCCTAGTTTGTATATTTACAATTTTTCCATTACTAATCTTTACAATTCTCCATTGCTAAGTTTTACTATTTTGTTATTATTTGATAATTATAATTTTTCTACTACTAAATATTTTTAATTTTGCCACTCCTTAGTATTTAAAACTTTGTGTTGTTACCATATTTATAGTTTTACCAACAACAACACACCCAGTATAAATTCCACTGAGGCACAAGGTTTAGGAGGTCTATAGTACACAATCTTACCCTTAGCTAGTAGAGAGACTGTTCATAAGGTCAAATGCAAAGCAAAATTTTAATATATTTTAAAGAAATTTGAGTAAAGTTTTATTTATAGTTAAAGTATTTGCAAACTAAACTATTATTATTTTTTCTCTTTGAATATGGAGGAAAATTCATAAAGAATTTTTAGTAATTCATGGAATCAGAAGTTTAAGCACTAAAAGGTAAGTTAAATTATTTTATGAAAGAGTAAATATAATGAGAGTAAATCAGTATTTTTAGCCAAATATATTTGTTTATCCAAATCATATGTATGTGTTTGATCAGGAATATTTATTTACTTATAATTGATTATCACTGATATTTAAATTATGATAATATATTATAGTATCTGCCTATAGGGGAACTATAATATACTTTTAATTGTTATTTTGATTCCATACTGAAATTTAATATAAATTAAGCATTTATGTTTTGTAGTTATTTCTCTAATTTATTAACAAACTTCATTTGATACTATTTTCAATGGTTTGAATTTCTCTAAATAGAGTGTACAAATATAATTTCACCCAAGTATTTTAGAATTTAACTTGGCACTATTGGAGGATCCATTATATACTCTTATGGATATGAGTAGTGAGGAAAAGAAGTCGTACCATAAGGCTTGGGAGAATTCTAATATATTAAGATGTTTATGCAGATGACTATTGGTAATAACGTTAAGAGAATTATTCCAAAAATTGAAAGTAAACAAGAATAATTAAAGTTTGTTGAAAAACATTTTCATTTTATAGTTTAGGCATTTGTTCCTACCTTTATAGCAAAACTCACGACCATGAAGTATACTGAGTTGCGGCACATTTAGGACCATATTATTGAGATGACTAACATTGCAGCAATTTTAAAGACACTAGGAATGACTATAGATGACTCTTTTATTTAATGATTTATTTTAAAGTCGCTACCTTTTAAGTATGGACCTTTTCAAATAATTAACAATGTTATGAAGGAAAAGTAAGATGTTAATGAATTGTCTAGTAAGCTTTACTCAAAAGGAAGCAAGATTGAAGAAACAAAGGAGTTATTCCATCAACTTAGTGCATCAAAAAACTAGTAAAGGACTGAAAGTAAAAAGTTTAAGAAGCAGTCACATATTAATGCTACACAAGCAAATAAAAAGGAACAAATATAAGATAAATATATATTATGTAAGGAAGTTAGACATTGGCAAAAAGAATACAAAGAACAAAAGGCTTAGCTCAAAAAGAAAGGTAAATATTATTTTTCTATATTTTTCAACTCAAACTTATGTGAAGTTTCTCTAAAATCTTGTTGGTTTAATACTGATACTACTACTTATACTTCTAATGTAATGCAAGGATTTATAATCCGAACTATAAACCTAAATAAGAAATTTCTCTTTATGGGAAATTATATGAAGGCTTTAATTGAAAACATATGGACTTATTATTTGATCTTGAGTTACGATCATCAGTTAGATCTTTTATAAATTCTTTATATACCTTCAATTTCTAGGAATCTAATTTATATGTCAAAACTTGATGTTATTAGGTTGAAAGGAGATTTTGGACATGGTTGTTTCAATTTAGTTATTGGTTATGTTGCTCTTATTGATAATTTATATAAATTGAAACCTAACAATAAATTTATTGAACCTTTGCTTATTGTTCATGGTAATATTGGAATTAAATGTAATAAAGTGGATGGAAAATCGGTTTACTTATAACATAAATGTTTAGATCACGTATCCAAATAAAGGTTATAAATATTAGTAAAAAAATGCGATTCTTCTAAATCTAGATTCTATTGATCCCAGTATATACGTAGATTGCGTTAAGGGAAATCAAACTAAATATAAAAATAAATGAGCCAAAAGAAGTACTCAACTTTTTGAAATTATACACACTGATGTTTACGAACCATTTGATGTTCCATCTTTTTGTGGAGATTAATATTCAATTAACTTTATTGATGACTTCTCATGATATTGTTATATCTATTTGCTTAAGAAAAAATCTTAGTCAATGGAGTCCCTTAAGGTGTATATAAATGATATTGAAAGGCAATTAAACAAAAAGGTGAAAATTGTAAAATCTAATAGAAGGGTGAATAGTATGGGAAATATGACGAGCCAAGATGATGCCAGGTCTATTTGTAGCAAAATAATGTGTCAAAAAGTCATAATATGACATTGATAGATATGGTTAAGAGTATAATGAGTAACTCCTCATTATCTAAATCTTTGTATAAATAAGACATTAAAACTATTATATATTTATTAAACAATATCCTTAGAAAGATAATTCCAAAAGCTACTTTTGAACTATGAACTAGTAGTAGACCTAGTTTGAGACATCTGCGTATTTAGGGTTGCGTAGCAGAAACAAGGATCTATAATCCAGATGAAAGAAAATTAAATTCTCGAACGATTAGTGGTTACGTTATAGGTTACCTACAAAACTCTAAGGTCTCTTTTGGTAACCAGTAATGAAGGAATCAAACTAAAAAAATAGGAATGGTAATGGCAAGTGAGAATCAAAATGAGAATAAAATTACTGATTATATGTGTTTGGTATGGTATTAAACAAAGTTAATAGTTATGCTAATATTTGGTATTAAAAATTAAAAATGATAATAAGAAAATTTTTACTCATATTTAGTTAGTATATGATTTATTTTGTAAGTAATTAATTGAAATATTTTATATCTTATAAGTAATAAAAAATTCAACGATTTATAAAATTAATAATTTTTAGATAATTATAAATATTTTTATAATAAGAATAAAATATCAATGAAATGAAATAAAATAATTATTGAATAAATTAATATAAAAGATCGGGATATGTAATTTTGATGATAATATTTTGATAAGAACCAATATCTTAATAATATTTTGATAATAACTAGATAATATTCTAATAATATATTTTATATCTTATTCCCGATATTTAATTCTAACTTATACCCACCACCCCCTTAAGAATAAAAGCCCGTGATTGTTTAAAATTCATTCCAGTTTTGTCATTCTTTATTTTACCAGTTACTAGTAACCAAATAATTAAAAGTTAGGGAATAAAAGTTGCATTTCTATTTCTACCTCTTTATTATTGGTTACCAAACAAGACTTAAAAGATTTAGGTTTTATTGTCTAAATCATAATCCTAAAAGTGTGGAAACTGAAAATGTTAGATTCATTGAGAATGGCAAAGATAGTAGGAGTAATGAAAAATCAAACATGGATATCCAGGAAGTAAGGGTAAATGTTCCTTCATTAATAAATAAATGTATTGTTATCTGTAGTTGTTCCAAATATGATTCCAATAGTTGATAAAAACTTGGACAATGTTGAACAATATTTGAATGAATGAATATACTCATGAGGAACTAAGACTCAGTTGTTATACATAAACCAAAAGAAATAATAACTTTCAAAAGATACCGAAGAGAAAAAAAGTCAACCATTTGGAATGATTATGAGGTTTCATTACAAAAGTCAAATGTTAATATTATAATCAACAAAGAACTTGTTTCATTTTCACAAGGCATAGGGATAGAATGCACAGAGTAAAAAATTGATTGAAGGCATAAAAGATGAACTAAATCCCATGAAAGACATAAATGTTTGAGATATCGATGAATTACTAGAAGTAACTAATAACGTTGGGTGTAAATAGATTTTTAAAACCAATTGCATCTTAAATAAAAATATTAAATAATATAAGGCTAGACTTGTTGCCAATAGTTATATAAAAAAAAAAGGGGTGTATTATAAAGAGACATTTTCACCGGTCTCAAATAACGACTCATTAAGGGTTATAATAGCATTAGTGGCTCAATATGATTTTGAGTTACACTAAATAGACGTAAAGGCAACTATTTTTATTATGGATATTGAAAATGAGTCTTTACGTACCAACTTGAGATTTCTCAAAAGAAAAAAAGTCAAATGATATGTAAACTCAAGAAATTAATATATAGACTTAAACAAACTTCTTAATAATGGTATCTTAAGTTTCAATAATATTATAATGTCTTTCAATGTTCAGAAAAATATTATTGATGAATGTATATACTAAAAATTCAATAGAAGTAAGTTTGTTTTCTTAGTTTTATATGTTAATGATATCTTGTTGCTAATCATTTGCATAAATAATATACAATTGCCATAACTCATATTTATTATTTTATCATACAAACTTACTTATTTTGAGATTTTAGGATTTATTTTTCGTTCATTTAAAGTTATATTATTTAGTTTTATGATCATCTTATCATTAGCAAAAGCGAAAGACTATTAGAATATGACTAATTATTAGAGTAACAATTTATTTTTTTAAACCCAATTTAATAATTAAATAGCTAAATAATCTTGACTGTTAGCACAAGTGAAAGAATATTAGAACATTGCTTAATATTACTAACTATTTGTTTATATTTAAGCCTAACTTAATAATTAAATAGCTAAATAATCTTGATTGTTCAATTAATTATACAATAGATGCATTTAATTAAAAAGATATAAATCCATACTTTTCCTATCCATTAGGTTTACAATTAGAATATATAAAATAATTTATCAAAACATATATAAATAAGAAAGGATTAAGGGAAAGAAATTAATTTATTTGAAAGTTTGAGATAGGTGAATTTTGGTGATGCTTTTGTCTGCATGTAAATTAAATCATAAATTCCTACAATAAAAAATGTAATATAAAAAAGTAAGAATCGATCTCAGGAGGAATTCTAGTTTGTCGGTCATTATGAAAAAGATATTTAAAGAAACAGGGGTTATAATAATACAAAATTGTAATCAAGAAAATAAATTGAATTTTGTGAATAATAAAAGAGAATTCAATAAGATAAACCTTGGTTTTCGGTCTCTTCCACTACTTGATCATCAATACTAAAAACATAATTATTGCGTTAATCATATATTCAATATGATATTAAATACAAGTCTTTCCTTAAGATTATTTAATCAAAAAATTGTAATTCAATTAAATCTTATTGTTCAACAACTTTAAATACGATCTAAAATTTAATTAAATAGTATCTTTAAGAAAAGAAAGACTACCAAAGTAAGATAACACAACATTCGTGATTACATTTAATCTAGTTGAATACTTTTCTTAAAAGTTAAAAATTTCTGACGTAGTAAACTAAAATTCTCGTTGCTACAAAGATTAAAAGAATTGAAATCAAAGATTAAAGGAATAGAATTTTTATATATTTAATATTTAATCTAGCAGACATCATTTCAATCAATAACTAATCACACACATTAAACATCAATAAAAAATAAAAACATTGAATCACAATTCAAAATTAACAACAGCAACAATAACAAGAATATCAACAATTATCTTGTAAAAATTTTGTTGATACGTCAGGACTGAAGAATCTAGTAATACATAACCTTACCCCTAACTAGCAGAGACGATATTTTCAAACGACCTTCATAAAAAAAAAAAAGTAACAAACTAAATAATAATAATAATAATAACAATAATAATAACAACAACAATAACAAGACTAAGTTGGAAAAAGCTTAGACTAAATCTCTAAGAAGTAAGTACTACACATTTAAAATTTTAGTCTAAATACAAAAGGAAAATGCTAAAAGACCTAAGGCTATGTTTGGTTTTGGGGTTGAGGACGGAAGGGGATGGAACGTAACACGCTTCCATCGTTTGGTTGAAGGTTTCATAATGGAATGGAATGAAATGGGATGGAAGCAGAAGGTTTGATGTTACGTTCCATTCCATCCTAAACAGTGAAAATAAGAAACCTCCGATTCGGAGAGTTTAGGATGGAACGTAACCTAATAAATGTAAGCTACCTAATATACTCTCAATAATTTTTCGTAATACCAACTATGACTAGGTCATAATATTATATTAAATAGAATTAATGTATTAAATAAAATATATTAAATAATTAATAATAATGTTTTTATATAATTAATTATAAATTGTATATAATTAATTATAAAATAAAAATTAATAAAATTTTATTAATAAAAAATA
>JANZXP010000006.1:34456840-34500502 GCA_027576715.1 Erythroxylum flavicans
ATTCTTTAATTGTTTGTATATATTTCTATATAAATAAATTATTTTTAAATATAAATCATATAGAATAAAATAAAATATAATATAATATAATTTATTAAATAATTAATAATAATATTTTTATATAATTAATAATGAATTATATATAATTAATAATAAAATAATAAACTTTCTAGAATAATCATTTTAATATAAGGGGTATAATAGTCATTTATTATACATTACATTCCATTCCATCTATCATCCAAACAACATTTCATTACATTACATTATGAACCCTTCCATCCTTCCCAAACAACGTATCACTATATTACATTCCATTCTATTATAAACCATTCCCTTCTGTTCCATTCCGTTCCCTTTCGTTCCATTAATTAACATCCAACCAAACAGGCCCTAAGAGAATGACAAAGACCTTAGTACACCAAAATCTTCTATTGCGAGCCATGTCCTCGGTAAGTTCCAACAATGTCGTATTATTCTTGATAACCTCCCTGTAAACTACTTAAGCCTTGTTTTTCTTAATTTTTTAATAATATTAGTTACTTTTAATTTATCCCTTACCTTTATATTTCTGAGCTTATTTCTTCTAATAAGGTTGCACATTCAACGTAACATCCTCATTTCCATCATCATTAGCTTATAACTATGCGCCTGATTGATTAGCCAATATTTCAACCTTTAAGCATGGTCGGCCTGATTGCTAAAACATTCGGTATACGAATAAATGAAATACTTAACAATAAGACCCAATTATCTCCTAATTTACAAAGTTTCAAAGGCTTCCACTTCCTTCAATTAAGATGAAGAAGATTAGCCAACAATGGCCATGACCATTACTAACTTTTGATGAAGAAAAGCTACTCTAATGTTTACTAAAGAGAGGAAAAGAAAACTTTGTGGAAAGCTAAAAAATGCATATGAAGCTTGTTATGATCTTCTTCTCTCACTTTGGCTCTTTTTATAACCTCTTTGATCTTGTGTTTATTGACGTCGAGATCTTTTTGTTGTGATTCTTTGAATCCTACGAATCATTAACTTCATTGATTTCTACTTAGATTTGGCATTCAAACAACTTTTAACACATTTTTCTATTGCAAATTAGAAGTTTTAAAGTAGTAATTTTTACTGAACGTGTCTATACCTTAAATCACGTAGATCCTCATTAATTCTTTCAAATATGTCAGCTGATGCTACAGGAGTGGATGATCCGAGTTCCTGATTGCCGGTGCTCGCTGCTTCGTCGTTTCTTCAAACCGCTCAGCTGTTAGTGGGGCACGAAACTACTTTGTGGTGTTTGATATGAGCTGGGATGAGCTGTTTTGCCGTTACTCACCTGGGAAAAATGATCTTACATTTGATTTACGATGTTGAAATCAACCTGTAGAGATTGTATGACCTTGGTTCCCCTGCTAAATTTAGAACTTTTGAGAGCTGTTTAAGACGATGGTTTGCAGAACTGATCTTACCATTAACAGCAGTTTGATTTTCGACATCAAGTATGAACAGTTTGTCACGGTATGCTGGGATGTTCCAGTCCATATTTTGTTCTTGTCATGCTTTATAAATTTCTTACGGTAATGATTCACTGAAATTCGGTACTTTATTGTCTTCCTCTGTGTGTTCAAAATCATACATTACACTGTTACGTTTTCCATCCATCATCTGGAGCTTCCGCTGATACTATTTTCAATTATTTTTCACGCATGCACTTTATCAACAGAAAATAAACCATTAACGTTCGTTTGGGAGGATGAGAATTGCAGTCCGTATGCGAGTATTGACAGAGGAGTAAAGGGCAAGTTCCAAGTCAACAGCACGTGTTTGATCATACACATCTCCATGGTCCAACGAGGCTGCATTTGCTTGTCAGATGATCAAAAACCAAATGTCCACATCATTGGATGATTCTGCCATTGATGAGGGGTGGTGGTCATTTTTTATTAACATGAATCTGGTCGTGTTTGATTCTTCAGAAGACTTATTTCTTTTGTAAGAAATCATCTCTGTTTTCCATATCGGAACACATTTCAAGGTTCATCATGAATAAATATTAAGGCCAGAGCATACAGACGTCTCACTAGCTTTACCCCATCAAGTTCAAAACCATCTCTTTCGGAAGGAGGAGAATATTGCTCACAGGGAGCATCCCTTTCTGTTTTCTTTGGATTTTTTGGAGATTTGAACTCAACTCCACATTGGTAAGCATCCTAAACCCTTAAAAGTGTATGTGAAGGGAGGCAGCATAAGAGTGAATAATTATGGAGAAACGATTTTAAGCTTATTATCATCACACTAATATATAACAAGGGCCAAAAAGACGAATGATTATTCCTAGGATGTGAATCAAGAAGCAGAAGTGGTAGCTGGACATCCATCTTTAACACAGGCCAGAATGTCTCTGTAGTCCCTAGTAATGGTGAAGGCATCATACACCTTCCCATCACTGCTTTTTTTATATTCCAAGAGCAGGGAAGAGTGGTTAAAAGCTGTCAACTTGACGAAGCCCCAGTCATAGTCCCTGTAAATGCTCCATCTGGGAATTACTTTACTGAAGGGTGACAAGTGAGCCCCTGCTCCACCCACCACAATATGAATTGTTGCTCCTAGCACGCCTCTGTAATGATGCTTTTCTCCATTCACACATTTGCTCTGCTCATTACCAATAGAAACAGCAGAATTATCAGTCGTATAAACATGAAATAATAAACTTTTTGTCTAAACTAAAGATTTCAAAAGATTGATGATTCTCAGCATGTACTCTCCAAATATGTATGATATAGGTCCTTAAAATCAGCTGAGAATGTTTGAACGGTGATAAAATATGCATGATCCAAAAAGTTGATGCTATTCATGACCACACAGAAGTAAGGTTTTGCGCAGATTGGATTATCTCAAATTCTGAACACATGAAGTATGGAATTATGTATTGTGAAACCTCTGTTTGCGATTGATGGTTTGTGCTGCAGCTGGAATGTCATACCCGGGCTATAAGAATATGATAGAAGCATGTCTCTCCAAGCATACATACTTACATACATATATATATATATATATTCTGTGCAGTTCCATACGATAAACTGTGTATCCTTTGCTGACAAGAAAATTTAGGGTTATAAAGCATACCTGATAAACAGGACACGTCCTTTCATAGTTGTGCACATGTCCATAAAATGCAATATCTACCCTGTATTTCTGCCAAAGGTTCTGTAAGCTCTCTCTCCCCATGGGCTCTTCAAATGAACCCTCTTCACCATACCACTGATTTGATGAATACCCAAGAGGACGGTGAGCTGAAAAGATTAACCAGGGCTGCTTTCGCCTATCTACAGTAGATAGACATTCCTCAATAAACTTGTATTGTTCTGTACCCTCTCTCCAGTCATGCTCAGAGTCAGCTATGCAAAAGCGGAACATGCCATAATCAGTTTTGTACCTGCATGTTCATGTACTGAATTTAAATCCAGGAGAGGATTATACAGAGTCTAGCCATAAATAATGATATATACAAACTTTACTGACACATTAAGTGTAAGTGCAGCAATGCTTCCTAAAGACCTTTAAGCATAGATAGTCATCATCAATTAACCCACCAAAACTTAGCTCTGTTCTCTGCAGGAACAAAGAACATAGTCTCTGCTGGCACACCACATTCTCCGCCTGAATCTTCTCCATCGTAGAAGGATCCTGAATTAGGCCAGTCTCGCTCATGGTTACCACTGCAAAAGAATGAAGGGGCTTCAACTATAGCTATAATAAAGGGAATACCAATTGCCTTTCCATAGCAAATAGCAAGGGCCCGTGAAAGACCATGTGCACCTTGCAATCATGTAGGGCACAGTTGCTGCGATGGGCTCCACTTGTGCTGTGAATTGATCCCACTGAGAAAGGTATCCGTTTGAATAGGTTATGTCTCCTATATGGAATACTATGTCATAGTTTCTGAGATCCTTGATGAGTTGGCCTGTGGTGTTCAGCGAACCAGGCTGATAATTACTGTACTCATTCGAACCATCACGCTCTGCCTGAAAGATAAGGTTTAAAAGGTGAATCATTCGTCTGATGAGCAGTTGGATAGACACTTAATACTATCCATTTGGCAGGAATTATCTCAACCACCACCATTTCGTAAGGTTGAAATTATAGCTCATCACAAAAATATGACATTTGCGGCAATCATGTACCAGAATTTTTAAAGTAAAACCAGCTCTGGTACCAGATTTAATGCTAAAAGAAAACAGGGAACATGTAGCAATAGCACCATATCAAGAGACACCAAAAATAAAAAGGTGAATGAACAAGTATTCCTCACTATCAATGGAACAAGCATCTTAGAATTCCAAGACTACCTTCCCCATGTCACCGAATATTATGACTCGCTGCAATGAGTCTTGTCCAGGAAAGGGGGATGACTTGAACGTGTAATTCTTCCCCCAAACAATTTCATTATTACACAAACGGTGAGCAACCCGATAGGTGTACCTGAAAGGACCAATCACAAATTTATTTACTGTGGAAGTTACTATCTTTGAGGAAGATGGTTATTAGAGATGCCTACACAGTATTTGGCCAGAGATTCTTCAGAAAACTTGTGTGTATGAATCCAGGATCACGCCAGCCAACACTTCGTGCAGGTCCACCTGCAAATCATAGAAGCAAGCAGACTTAATACAGTCTAGAGTCTTAGCAGCATGCATGATGAGATGCACTAATAGTTGAGCAACTCAGAATTATAATTCTCTCTCATCAACAACAAAAGCATTCTAGAGATTTTAGAGATAATCCTGTGATGAAATCTAAGGAGGCAAAGAAATCAATCTGCCTACATTAAGGCAGCAAAAAAGATACTGCTTTCAAAGGATACAATATGTGTTTGCAAACAGTAAGGTAGGGACCAAAGAAACGCCCCCTGGATGCAATTTGGGACCGAAGGTGCAGTTCACAAAATGTTCCCTGATGGAAATTCAAAATTAAGCACAAGGTTGAAAACATTGATTTGCACAATGGTATGAATCAAATTGAAGTAAGAGCACTTCAAAAGTGCATAACTAACTTTCTTTGCTTCAACAAACAGTTAAACTTGGTCTCGACCACTTGGGGTTAATAAGATAAAGCACTGCAAGTTGATAGTAGTACCACACATGCTGTTCTTATCAAAGGTCAATGTTCCAGCAGGAGACTGCTTTGAAGGTTCTCCATCCCGAGCCCATTCAACAAATGGAACAGCTTCATCTATGTTGTAACCGCTAGTCCAGGTTACAGTCATCTGTGCAACATATAAAATGGAAAGTTAAATTACATGGCACAGTTGGCATCAGTGAAAACCAAATAGATCCCAAAAGTCATATAAAAATGCAATAAAGTAACATCACCATTATATTTCTAGGTTAATAAAACTTCCCCCTACTTCATTCTTCATCACAGGATTTTCAGTGAAACTTTATATGATTATGGAGAGTAATTCTAACAAATCATCAATAGAAATCCAACTTACTTCATCCCAAGACTTTCCTTGAGCAAGGCGTGGGTACAAAGGTGCTTTCGGATTAGAAAATGATATCTTATTTGAAATTGCCACCAATTTTGGCTGCAATAAAATGAAAATGAAGTAACTGCTTTAACACCATCATAGTCAATTAAGTTACTTTGTGAAGGAGAAGATAAATCACGAAATCATACACATGCACTCCAAAAGCTCTAAAGCAGTAAATGCTACTAACTATGAAAATGTGGGAACTCTGAAAGTAAATTCCAGAGGGAAAAAATAGTTGAAAACTCACATTCCAAATCCCGCCTGAAAATAAAGCAAATGCAAAATCTGCCCGCTGATTTATTAACTGAAACTTCAAACAACTTTTGCCTGTCTTCGTGTATCCTGAATTGGAATCAGCTGCAAACTTGTACTGGAATAGAGATACAATTTGGCACAGAAGTTAGAAGCTTATCAGCAAAGATGCTATGATTAACCTTTTACTTAATGTCACAAAACACATTTCGAGTACCTTTATGGGAGCAGTGCAAACGTAGGGACTTTGTTTTTTCGGATCACCACTAGGCCAACAAGTGGAGCCACTGCAATATTGGAAAAGAGAAGTCCCATTTAGCACACACAAGATCTGAGAAGTTTCTTCAACTTAACAGCTCATCAATGGCCACATAAATGGTAAATCTTGATGATAATTAGTAACACCAGACTTCTAAAGACATCATTAGGAATACAAAAAACAAGAAGGGGCATAAATTTTTGGTGGAACACAGATACGGCATTACTCGAATTTTGCAGGAGAGAAGACCCCGACCCAATCGTTTTTAGCAGGATTAGGGTGCTCAATATTCACCGTAACCCATTCCGTATCTTGACCCTGGAAGCATACGAATGAGAGCACACTTTATTAACTCCAAAATAAGTATAACAAAGTCAATATAAGCTTAAAATGCCCATTACAGCTTAGGTTGCCAATTACTACTTTGCTAACAAATCAAGACGAGCTCTTGTTTTTTTTTCTTTTACAGAAAAATGAGATTGGTACTGATTCAACGTTTTCGCAAATTCTGATTCAGGAAAGACGCAACCTTTCATATGCCAACGGCAAAATAACTACCCTAATAACAAACATCTATTCAAAAAAAGCTAACATTGTGAAACCCAAAATAGAAAAGTTGAACTTACCTCCAAGCCGAGTGTGGGAGGATATGCATTGACAGAAACGGAGTCGTCAAGCTCGACAACAATGTTGTGAACTCCGATCTTGGACAAAGGCTGATCAACGAATCCATCCCCGTGAGCCCAAACGTAGCTCAATCTCGAAGAGCACACCAAACACACAATCATCAAAGCATGTAACCACCTCAAACTCTCCTCCATTTTCAGCAGCTCTAAAAGATATTCAAACGGGACGAATTTGGAATTTCAGAGCTCGAAACAAGGCTCTTGCTGGCTCAGATTCCTGTAAGATTTCTTACGGCTCTTGTTTTATTGACCTTTAACACGAAGAAAAGGCGTGGAAGGGTCGTAAAAGAGAAGAGGAACTAAGAAACACTTGTGATTGTGTGTTCTCTCAAAACACACAGCCACAAGCGAAAGCGACTTGAATCCTCCTCTCTTTCTACTACCCGGTTTATAAAGGCAACTCGAAGATACTTGTTAATGGGTTTGGAAAATCTGAACCCCCCCTCTCTCTCTACAACCCGTTGTATAAAGACAACTCGAAGATATTTGTTAATGGGTTTGGAAAATCGGAGACGAATCTTTGACCGTGGCATTGTGCATTATATAGGTTGTTGAGAACTGCAAGATTCCAACGGTATCGTGAACTTGTAGATGATGAAGGTTTGTTCAAATATAAACATCAACGTCAATACGAACATTGTTATCGTGAACTTGTAGATGAAGGTTTGTTCAAATTTAAACATCCACATCAATACGAGGACCAGTATAGTATTTTTGACCAGCAGCACAACTTGGTTGGTTAACTTTGTTGGTTCTCGAAACTGCCACTAGCTAATATTTGGGTATAAGAGATGGAATGTTCGGACCAACAAAGATTAGAACTTTACGCGTAATATCAGTATATAAAGTTACTCAATTTGTTCCAATCCATCTTTACTCCATTTTCGTGCTTGTGCTCTTTCAAAACACAGAGACAACCGAAATCGACTTTAGCCCTTCTCCGGCATGGTTTCCATAGTTTATATATAAGTGAGACAACTAAAGTAATTTGTTCATGGGTTTAGAATATCGAATGACAGATCTTTGTTCGTTAGAATTTTGAAGTATACATAGGTATAATAGGTTGTTGAGAATTCAAGATTACAACTTTATCGCGATTTGTCATTTATGTTCAAATTTCAAATTTCATATTATATTGATGATCCTATGAAGTTAATGATTTGACTGTAAATTAAACCAATCAAGCCATCCTTTGGCATAGGATAAAGAAGAAAGTTGATTGCTTCAATCCATTGCTTCTGACTAGCTCTTATTTCGCTTATGGGGTGCTTCAAAATTAAAATGGATTTCGTATGATTCGACTAATTAAGAGCTTAAACGTGGAAAGTAGCTACGAAAATCTTAGAAGGTTTATTTTTTTGATAACGCGAATATGATCAAATAATTAAAACCTTTTAATTTGTAAAACAAATAATAGATAAGTCATTTATTAAATAAGGCTTTATTTATAAAATATGCGATTAACTATTTACCTATTTCTTTCCTTGGTTGAGGACGAGCCTAGGAGGAATTCTACAAATTCGAATTACGAAAATAACCTTTTTGTAAAATACAAAAAGAGGGCTATATATAACTGATGACTCGTAGCTCTCGGAAGATGAGAATGAATTTCATTAATTTCTTTTAAGTCCTTTACATTAAAGAAACTATTAAATTAATAAAATAAAAGGTCATATGTGCAATTTAATGAGAACGTGATAAAAAATGTGATATTATTTTCAAAAAAAAAATGAATATTCCAACTAATAATTTCTATAATTAAGTATAACAATTGGCACCTATTTAATATAAAATGCCATATAAACATGCTCATTCACTTTTTTTTCATCTTTCATTCAATTACAATTTTTTATGAACATGACATATTGTTTTCATTTTGGGATTAAGAGAGTTTTTAACTTATAATTTTAATAATTATAAAATATAATATTATTAATAAATTTAATTTTAGTGATATTATTAGTTTTGTTACAGTATAAGCATGCAATATATGAAAAGATCAAATTCAATAAAAAATAAAATGAGTAAATGCGCCAATTAAATTAATTAAACAATCAATTGACGAACAAAATGAGTCAAAATGTGTAAAGTGGAGCAAATATACAATTTAAAAGAGTTATAATGTAATTCAAATTTAGTAGACCAGGAAATAAGAAGCATTAGCAGTGTTTTTAATTCCGGTACTAGCTAAAAAATAGTATAGCATTCTTAAGTATCGGTTGTCGATATCGATCATATTGCTTGTACCGTAAGTTTTGAAATTTACAAAAATACCCCCAAGTGCCTCAGCCTCCCTTCCTTTGTATAATCAAATTTATTTATTTATATTAAATATGGTGCTTTTAATTATAATTGTTAATCATGTATTTATTATATTAATTTAATAACACAAAATTATGACTCATAAAATTATTGTTAATTAAATGTATTTAAAAATAAAGAACATTAGTAAATCAATTAATTTTCATAATATTTTTATATAATTATGTGCAATGAATTTTATGTGGTGTTGAGTAAATTTTAAATTTTAAAAAAATTAATAACTCATATAAGTGCATTATTTTTAAAATTTCGTTATTATAAAACAACAAAAAGATTACACTGGAGTACATACTTAGTGATTATCTATAGAATATGAATTTATCAACTTTCAATTTAACATTAATTTTAATATTTTATTTTATTTTTAGACATAAAATATTTTTGTTGTTAACTTTAATATATAACTTACATAAAAATTTTATCTCCTTGATCTAAATTAAAATTTAAGATAATAACTAAATGATGTCAATCATATTATACACAACATTTGAATACAAATAGTTAAGCAAAAAATTAATAGAATCTTAGTAATAATAATTTTCAAATTATTATACATTTGTACGAAGGTATCAACTTCATTTAGTGGTCATATAACTATTTGAAAATTAATGTTAATAAAAATAAATAAATTATTGTTATTTAAATTTTTATTATTAAGATTTTTTGAGCCTTGGTTGACGTAAAATTATAAAGTATAAAATAAAATATACTAATTGATTGTTTTGTAATTTTTAAAAAATTCAGGAATTATTTCATAAATTTAAAAAATTAATCTATTGACTGGTACTGGTACAGTATTCATAACATTTAGTATTAAAGTTTTTTTTGTATAATAAATTATTGTAATCTTTCTTATAACTTTATATTGGTCATTTCTAGTTTAAAGATTTAAACAATAATGATTTTATTGCGTGCATAGTTAAGAGAAAAATTAGTTTGAGTTTGAAAATCTATCTTGATATATCAAAATGTTTTTGAAAAAAGATACTTTAGGAAAAGAAAATGTGTAAATGTTCCTCTTCACCTTAAAGAAGAAGCATATAAGAACGGTTTCTTTCCACCTATGGAGGAGGAAAATAATGAATTCCTAAGTGAAAAAAGGAATATGTATTTGAAGTAGATGCATATACAAAATATTTTTATTTGTTTATTAAAAAAGAAAATAATAAATTTTTTAAGTTAAAGTTAGGGCATGAACATAGATTAAAGATTACTTGAATAAACTAACATAAATTAATTTTTTATGATATACAAGACTCTTCGCTTTGCGAGAATTATAAGAGGCTTATTAATTATACACAATCTTCCCTTTATATTTTACAAAGAAGTCGTCTCTTTCGAAACCGTTACCTTCCGGTCATAAAGGAATAAATTTATCATAACTATTCGTTAAATTAGACAAATTATCTCTTATGTGACCTGCAAAGATCATCACTCAAATTAGATCACTCTTTTTTTTATTTAAAAATACTGTATTTTGCTATCAATGAAGAATTCTGTAAACATAAATGGGATTTGATGATTTGATACAACACCTTACGTTCAATTAAATTCTTTTCCTGAGAACTTTCTTCTAGGTCATGTTTACTACTATCTTTACCTGACTGCTCATGAGATATCATCCAGAAAAAAAATGATGAACCAGATCATCGTTATTTAATTTTTTGTGAATTCCTGTCTTTTTATACTTCCAACTATTGTGGAAGAAAAAGTCTGTTCTTAATGTGTCAGAGTATCTCGTTAAAAGAGAAGGTATCCTATATGATCAACCATTATAGATTGACGACTACCAGAGCTGCTTCAAAAAGAAATGGACCTTTTTGAGTATATTTATACAGCTAATGTTGTTGGCTCACAACCATCATGTACACAGGCCAAGACGTCTCTGTAGTCCCTTGAGATGGTGAAGGAGTCGTAAACTTGTCCATCACTGCTCTTCTTGTACTCAGAGAGAAGTGAGGAGTGGTTAAAAGCTGTCAGCTTCACAAACCCAAAGTCGAAGTCTCTGTAAAGACTCCATGATGTCTGCAACTGACTGAACTTCGATAAATGGCTTCCTCCACCGCCAACCACTACGTGGATTGTACCGTTCACAGTTCCTGAGTAATGAGACTTCTCTGCATTCACACATTGGCTCTGCATAAACCACAGTGAACACAGGAATTAAGTAGAAATCAATCTGAAACTACAAGAAATCTAAGCAAGAAGGTTGTAGATTTATGATCAGAACTCACCCATCTATCTAAAAATTTGCATTTACTTGTATCTGAACATCATTAATCAAGTAAAAATAATCTTTTCTCAAATTGAATTCAGCATTCTTGCTTATAGTTATACCTGGTACATGGGGCATGTCCTTTCATAGTTATGGACATGGCCATAAAATGCAATATCAACCTTGTACTTCTGCCACAACTTCTGAATGCTATCCCTTCCCATTGGCTCTTCAAACGAGCCTTGCTGACCATAAAATTCGGATGAGGAGTACCCAAGGACCCGATGAGCTGCAAAGATCAACCATGGCTGCTTTTGCCTGTCTGCAGAAGAAAGACACTTCTCGATGAACCTGTACTGTTCAGAGCCTTCTCTCCAGTCGTGTTCAGTATCAGCTATACAGAAGTGAAACATGCCATAATCCGTTGAATACCTACAGCAGACGGATAGTTACACATTGGCGACCACCAATTTAGTTACTGATGATAACATATAGAAGGATATGTTCATCACTAACCAAAACTTAGCCCTGTTTTCAGCTGGGACATAAAACATAGTTTCAGCTAGCACACCACATTCACCGCCTGAATCGTTGGTGTCATAGAAGGATCCTGTTCCAGGCCAGTCCCTCTCATGGTTTCCGCTGTCAATGAAATTTAATGAAGTTTTAGAAGAACGTGCACATTGACAAATTATGAAGATGAGCATCCAAACCTAGCAATCATGTAAGGCACGACGGATGAAATCGGCTCCACCATTGATGTGAACTGATCCCACTGTGAGATGTAGCCATTGGCGTATGTAATATCTCCTATGTGGAAAATTATGTCAATGTTACTTATATCCTTGATGAGTTGATCGGTAGTGTTCAATGAGCCTGGCTGGTAGTTGCTGTATTCATTGGATCCATCCCTCTCTGCCTGAAACAGGTAGCAATAACAAGTAAGTTCCTTCCATGCATGATGGACTTGAACACAGTAGTCAACGTGGTGAAATCAAACACTATACAGGTGATCCAGAGGAAACAAAAGACCATTAATATGGCAGCTACTGCGAGAATTCTGTTCTAAAGTTTATACCTTTCCCATGTCGCCAAAGATCACAATACGCTGTAACGAGTCCTGTCCTGGATATGGAGACGATCTGAAGGAATACTCCTTGCTCCAGATGTATGAACCATTAACTAGCCTATGACCCATCCTGTAAGTGTAGCTGCAAAATTCCAGAAAAGCAATCTTCAAGAACTTCCAACGAAACCTTTTAGTTGTAATACCACAAACTTGATCTTAGGGAGCTTACACCAAGTTTGGCCACAAGTCCTTTAGGAAACTTGTATGTATGAAACCAGGATCACGCCAGCCAACAGTTCTAGCAGGTGCACCTGTCCATTTACAACTTTATCACCAACATCACTTTGAGCATCAAAATCTAATAAAGTCCTTTCCAGTTTAAGTCAAATGTAACGTGTATCTGAACATGCTCTTAATCTTAACCCTTCATTCTCTTTAGTTTCTACTGTAAAAGTTGTGCTAACGCTGCAACTCCAATTAAGTTCCTTGAATGATCAAGGAAATAGATGATTACAATATTCCACTTTCATGTTTGAAGAGGATGTAGAGGTTCATACCACACATGCTATTTCTGTCAAATGTCAATGTTCCTGCCGGTGATTGCGTCTGAATTCCTCCTTTCATGCCCCATTCAACAAAAGGAACAGCTTCAATGATGTTATAGCCACTAGTCCACGTTATTGTCATCTGTAACATCAACACGTATTTGGTATTATATATCTGGCTAGGAGCAATAATACTTTATCCTGAGCGGTTTTTACACAATTTTAAATCTGAAAATTTGCAGAAAATCATCCAGTGCTTTAGATCCTTGTCTACTAGTATTTCTTTGGCAGCTTTTGTACATGATTTAACCTTCTTTGTTTAATCCTTTTCTTGAAGTTATATCAGGAAGGTAAAGATTCAATTGATGAAAGACAGCGTGCAAACAATGTTATTCGATTTAAGAGAAGTAAAGAATGATAAGATGAAGCTTGTAGTCAGCGAGGAAGGGACTTACTTCATTCCAAGACTTGCCCTGAGCAAGGCGTGGATAAAGTGGTGCCTTAGGATTTGCAAAACTGACAACATTTGAGACTGCCTCCAATTTCGGCTACATTATGGAACCAAACTAGTTAGCTTGCATTCAGATTGCCATTCCATTAGAGATTAACTACCTAAGGTATGTACTAGGGAGCAATAAAGTATGAACCGGATGTAGGAATTAAATCGCCTAACGTGCTAAATGAGGAGGACTAGGGGCATACATTGGACAACCCGCCTGAGAACAATGTAAATGAGAAATCTGCTCTCTGATTGATCAGTCGAAAACTTAAAGATCCTCTACCAGTCTCTGTGTAGTTAGAGTTGGATTCATTGGCAAACTTGTACTGCAGGTAAAATCAGAAATGCGAAGTTCCAAGCCGTCAAGCATCTAACAAGCCTGGAAATGGGAAATTTGTATATTCTAGTATTAACTACCTTTATTGGAGCCGAGCATATGAAAGGAACTTGTACCCTCGGTTGGCTATTATGGTAACAGTTTGATGAGCTGCCATGTTAAGAGTACAGTATAAACCTGTAAGGTCCTTCATGAAGGGAAATGTTGAAGAAACCAAATTATAGAGTCATCCTTCCATGAGCCTTAGTTGGGTGAAGTTTATTTAACCAACTTTTAATTTTCAAACGTCTCTTCTTGCAATCACAGGTGATCGGTATATTTAAAGGAATGAAAAGAAATTACTTGAAATTTGCAGGAGAAAAAACTGCAACCCAGTCATCTTGAGAAGGCTCAGCTGATTCAAGCTCTACGGTAACCCATTCAGCATCTTCCCCCTGCATCAACAACAAAATAGAGTTATATTAAAACATCCTTTTAAACCCCATGAGCAGATAGGTCCAATCCAAATTTTCCTGTTTAAAGTCCTCAACTTTGGAAGATTCTGTAAAAGTATGGTAAAGAAGGCAAACCTTGGAGCCAAGAAGCTGAGTACTCGCTTTTATAGAAGCATTTTCATGAACAGCATAAATGGCATTATGGATGGAAATCTTTGATAATGGCTGGATATCATGAAGTTGATTGTTGTCTTGAGCTTTAGCAGGGGAATATACCATCAACAAAGACACAATTATCAAGATTAATGCGTTTCCTGAAAAGGGTAAGCCAGCCATCTCTAAACTGATGGATCACCAACTGCTGTTCTACACAATTATATACAAAGAGACGTGGTGAAGAAAAGGGCCGTCCCTGTTTCCCCTGTTATGTCCTTCGACGGTACCAGTTACAGACAAACAGTGGATGTAAAGTAAACGTCATTAGTAGTGCTGCCGGAGAAAAGCATCGAACTGTCATTTGGAGAAAACGATGTTGGATCCTGTTTGTTTCATTTTAGCTTTCAAGATTCATTTACAGACAAACACAGTGAATGTAAAGTAAACGTCATTAGTAGTGCTGCCGGAGAAAAGCAGCGAACTTTTATTTGGAGAAAACGATGTTGGATCCTGTTTGTTTTATTTTAGCTTTCAAGATTCATTGTAAGCGGAAAACAAAACAAGCACTTCTTGTCTTTTGTTCCCTGTTTTTTCCCACTTCAGATATCTTATTGGTGCGCAAAGCCAGGAGTTTGAGCTGATAGAAGTGTTTTCTCTGCTGTCCACTTGGCCTCAAAATGGAAGCCATTTTGTAAGACCAACAAATTATAACAGGACCAGCCCCTGAAGAAAGGAGAAAATGTCGTGACGGCCTTCAATTGATTGGAATGAACGGCGCAGCACCTAATCCAATCGGATAACAGTTTTGCCGTCGTAATTGTACCCTTTCGGATTATTGTTGATTGGCTGAATCATGACCCATGCTACTGTGTTTGGGCACTTCTTCATTTGCTACCATATTAATCTGACTTTTAGCAATGAATTTCTTTTGTTCTTGTGCTTATTACATTTGTCTTTGTTTGCAAAATCCAACATTTTGTATTTAACATTATATTAATGAAGTTTTAAGATTGAGGGAAACAAAACATAATCACTTAAACACATGTCACCTATTCTACACAAACACAACACGGATTTAAAAGTTCCATTCATTGCAATTGCACCTATAAGCAAGAGTATGAAAGAAGTGAAAGGTTTAAAGGAATGCAAGTGCTAAATTTGATTTAGGAATATGAGATGCAAAGGGTTATCGAATTAGAAAATAATCAAAGACTACTATGACAAACTTCTTGACATTATTAACAAAGTAAGACTTATTGATACTTGTTGTGAAAGAGGGGAGAGAAGAAGAATAATGAACAACAATCTTTAATGTTGCTATGTTTTATTTTGAAACTGATGCCTTTATATAGGCTTTTACAAAGTTTAAATCTTAACAGATAACAACTTTATCTTACCGGATAAAATCTTATCTTTTAATAGATAATAAATCTTATCTTTACTACTTCACGATAATCTTTTTTTTTTACCACTCTATCTTAACTCTACAATTTTGAATTAATTCCTAACATTTCCCTTTAATTCAAAATTGTAAAAAAAAAAAGTTCACAGGCATGGAGCATATTTCTCCACAATTCTTTTCTTTAGTGCACTTGTCTCCAATCTTCTCAATAGAGCACTTCTCTCTATTCTTTTCAATAGAGCTTTCTTTCTATGAAACATCTTAGTGCACTTCTCACCAACTAGAAGAGGTTGTCTTCTTCAATCACATGCATTATATTTGCTTGTTCTTTATTGTTAAACTTGCAATACTTTTTTAAATGTCCAAATCGTTTATACCTAAAGCATTGGAATTTCCCTTTATGCCAACGATCTTTTTCTTTATGACCAAACTTCTCACAATGGCCACATTGAGGAATGTTTCATTTCTTCTTTAATGACAGAAGCTTTGCTAGATAGGCTCCCTCTACCATCTTCTCACTTTCTTGGTTTGTCATTGCTCTTCTTTGCTTTTGAGGTTATAAAACATTAATCATTCATAGGTTCCTCAAGATCTTTGAGAGCTCTTATACCAATTTGTTGGGAAAGAGGGGAGAGAAGAAGAATAATAAACAACAATCTTTACTATTGCTATGTTTTATTCTAAAACTAATTCCTTTATATAGGCTTTTACAATAAAGTTTAAATCCTAACAGATAACAACTTTATCTTACCAGATAAAATTTTACCTTCTAACAGATAACAAATATTATCTTTACTACTCCACGATAATTTTTATCTTTACTACTCTATCTTTACAATTTGGAATTAATTATCAACAATACTGATTCTCGATCTAGAATAGTTCAAAAAATTCTAGTGACAATTCCGAAATGGTTCTAGGCTACAATCTCATCTCTAGAAAATTGAAAGGATCTGTCAATCATTGTTTTAATAGATTTGTTGAATGCATTACAAGTACAAGAATAAAGGAGGCCTATGAGACAAGAAAGACATGGGCATGGTGCTTTTCAAACGAAAATACATAACAACAATGGTGGTAAGAACAAGAAAAAGAAGTAGAATAACAATCACAAATATGGAGGTTATAAAAAGTAAAAACAACACCACTTGAGTTTTTTTTTTCCTTATTGGAAAAAATCATCCACAAAAGAAGTGTTAGTGGGCGGTAGATGTAAAATATCACAAGTGTGTCAGTTAGGATATGTGGAGAAGATATGTAAGTCTCAATAGAAGTAAGGAGAAGCCAAGGTTGCTAGTGACTCCTTTGTGACCATAAGGTCACAGGTTCAAGTCACAAAAATAGCCTTTGTGTAAAAATATAAAAGTAAGTTTGTGTACATTATAACCCTCCCCAGAGCTTTGTGCACTGGATACGTTAACATTGATGTCAAGAAGAGTAGTTATTCATGGTATTATGCTTTGCCACTAACAACTTTTCAGGATTAGTTTATAGATAATGGTTATATAAATCAATGACTTATGATGAAGAACCCTAAAGAGCTTGGCAAAATTATTACTTCTTAGTTAAAATTAGAAATGGAGCTTATACTGAAATGATGGCGGCCCACTAAGTCCGATTTATTGATTTTTTAAAAGAAAATTTAAAAACTACATCATTTTGATTTGTCACTCTCGGTCTGGCATCAGGCAAGGTCGGGCTAGGACAGCCTTGGCCTAAGCTCGGCCCATGACTCATTGACTTCGGGCCAGGTTGGGTTGGGTTGGGTTGGGCCATGCAGGCCAGACTGGTGCCGAGCTGGATTTCCATCCTTAGTAATAGAAGGAAAAGGAAATGTAGCAATTGAAGGTCGAAATTAATCTTTGATATCTATATGTTCCAAAAATTGATCAAAAATCTTTTAAGTGTTGGTTAGTTATTTGAAAAAGGCTATAAGGTACTATTTGAGCACAAAAATTGCATGATTAATAATGCAAAAATCAAGGAAGTAAATAAAGTTCAAATGAAGGCAAAAGCTTTTCCTTAAATTTGTTGCAGAAGGTGCTAGGAAAGATAGCAATATAGTGTTTTGACACTGTAGTTTGGGGCACTTTCATCATATTGTTCTACTTTTCATAAAGAAGAACAATATTATGGAAGGCTTGTATGAATAAGACAAGGAATTTCTCATATGTGCTATAATTAGTACACATAAATGTGGGAAAGACCTCAAAAAATACCATTACTAAATAGAAGTATTATATTGCTTTTATTGATGATATGAAAAGAATGTGATAGATTTATTTTATGAAACTTAATTTTTTTTGTTAAATAATTGCCAATAAAAGCTTTTCAAACATGGTGGGCCTACAAAACAAGATGTTTAATCAGAGAACATTTGGTTAATTGTCTTTCTCTTACAAACCTCAATTCTTTAAAAAAGTAAAATCAGGGCTTTTATAGGCTACAACTCAATTTCAAACAGGATCTATTCACCAATAAGAAATAAAGTGATTATTAGTAGGGATATCTAATTCCTTAAGTCAGAAAGTTAGAACTAGGAGAATAATAAGGAGCTCGACTTCCAATAGGAGAATGATGACTTTGATAAAGAACATTTATCATAAGCGTAATGCTGTTGTAATGGAGCCTACATAGTATAAAGAAGTTGCAATAGATGAGAATAAATAGTTGCAACAAAACAAGAGTTCAAGATGATTGAAAAGAACTAGAGAAGGAAATTGGTGAATAGACCTGAACACAAGAAAAATATAGGACCAAACTCAACTATGATGGTTTTGTAAACAAAGGTATATATTAAAGTAGGTCATAACTCAATGCACCGCATAAGCAATATATTTAGTTGTTGCTACTGTTGCTATCAATCTAGTCATTCAAGATAAAGTTTTATTTTCCAAGAGAAACGTGAAGGGAAGGACAAGTAAAGCCAAGCTACCGCAAAACAGAAAATCAAACTATTGAAAATGCAGCTCCAAAGCTAAAGAGAAGTGTTGATTGGCTAACTTGTGAAGCTGTTGATGAACACCTAAAATTGTATTAGACATGCTTGAAATCAAGGTGATCATGGGTTATAAGGATCTTGACCTTTTCATCATGCTATTCTTGAGGCACTTAATTTCTTTTTGGTACTTACTGATATGGTCAATATGTGGCTGATTAATCAATATTAATTTGACTTTCAGCAATAAAAAAAGTCGTCTTCTTGTAACATTTGCTATTTGTTTCTGAAATCCAACAGTGATCTATTGTGGGGAGTTTCTCAATGGATCGTAATCTTTTGTAACTACTGATCTCCTCTAGATGCAATTCTGTTGCCATTGAACATTGCCGCATTAAGCAATTGAAAAAAATATTCAGACTGCAACATAAGTGGAAGGATAGTCCCAAACTTTCTTTTAAAGGTTAAAATGATCCCATAATTCACGAGAAAGTTCATATCTTTATCCTTAATTTCAGCTAATGGGTGCGTCTAGAACTGACAGTCCTTCAGATAACATGGCCATCTTAAATTCTTATCATGTTTTACTTCTCCTACAAAGAAAGGTGGCATTAGATCGAGCTCGTACTACCTGATATAGGAAAAAGGGAAGAGGAATGCTTAAATGTCATCATTTCTTTCATGCTCAAATATAACAAAAAGGAAGTTCTGGTAGAATAAAATCCGTAGTTACATTTAAGAGACCCGAAAAGGTATTTGACTATCCAAAACTTGAGGCAGATTCAAGAGAATCACCCTCAGATATTTACAATAGGATTCCTACCTACTCAAAATATAATATCCTACCTATGCTAATTCACATACATCTAAGCTAAAAATTGCTATTCCAAGTTTCCTTCACTTTTTCACACAGCCTGTCGGTTTGAAAAGTGGGGGGCAAGCTTCTTCTCTAATTTCAGTAAGCTACAATTTCACAAAAATTGACAGGTTAGGGAAATAAAAGAGAAAAGCAAGGAATACTAGACATGGTTTCATAAGAAGCAACAGATAATTAACTTACATCTCAAATTTGTGAATAGCCTCTTTTCTTTTTGTCAAGTATAGCTCACTATCTTTCGGGATATTGTTCAGATAATTGTCTGCGATAAAATTTGTAGAAAACAAACACAAAAAAGGATCATAAAACGCCAATTTAAATTAAGAAACAAGGTGCAACACAAATTTAAGAAGACAACCGAAGTGCAAGTTTTAGCTAGCATTTATTCCTTTGTTTGAGAGGCAATATGATCTGAGGCATCCAATTTCATTCATAAAACAATATGTTAGTTATTCTTTCATGTTCTGAATTGGTATGCTGTTTCAGAAGAAGCATTATGCAATGCCTTCAAGAAGCTAAAAATGTTAAAAACTTATCCATCCCAAGAAGTAAAAGAACAATCTAAGAATTAATCGTACTTTTAATTGGTGCTGGTTCTTTAACCTCCACATTCTTTTCGACTTTCCGAGGAGTTGGTTTGTCAGTTTGCTGCAGACCCTGTTCAAGAATGTATCAGCTTTTGCAGCTATAATTCACAATGGAAAGTCTAATATCCGAGAGCAATCTTTCAAATTACACTCTCAACTATGTAACAACACATGGAACAGTTTCTTTTCCGCATATCTTTGCTTGTCGTTATGAAGCATCTATAGTTACTTATCACTTGTCCAAGAAATCCAAGAAACTAGTCATTACAGTCAATTTAATATTATCAACAATTTTATCATCACGGAAAGATTAGACATGAAATATTCAAACATTGATCTTGACATTGAGTTGATCTAATCCAATTGTGAATCGCAAAGAATGTGCACTGATTTAGTAATAAACTCATAAGTATCATAATGAATCGACTGTATAAGCATCTAACCACTCAACAAATAAGATTTTGATGTTAGGTATCAGAAATAAGTTTGTATCAATCAGTTGCATATTTGGATATTTAAATATTCTTCATAAAACAGACAACAAAACAAATGTTTGGTACCTTCTTCTTTTCCCTCCGCTTCAGTATCTTTACATGGCATTTTTTTATGTAGTGCATCAAATGGTACCGAGAGTGCCTGGAACAGAGCTGCTCTTTAACTTCTGGATTATCATTTAACCAATCAGATATATCTTTGGATTTGACTACTTCACCCTTGTCCAAAGATTCCAACCATTGATAAACTGGTAGCCACTGATCGGTGCGTTGAAACCGGGCATGATGCAAGTCAGCCTGATCAGTCTGGTGCGCTTCTGTTAACTGCAGGCATGAAAACAGAAAGCACTCAAATATTGCAATGCACCACCCGAAAACAAGAAAAGGGTCGGCGATTTTGGGGGTTTAAACCCCACAATTTCATAAAGTTCAAATCTCTCACTAGATTCCCACCAAAAAAAAAAAAAAGCCATGGAAAATTCAAGTAGCTGATGAACAAATCCAGTAAACCAAAAGCAAATAAATATCAACCAAATATCATGAAGAGCTAACATTATCCAAATGCAACAATTGTTTGTAAGGGGCTGAACCTGATTAGGCAGTCTCATGTAATTCTGAAGAGAAAAGAGGCGATCGATGATATCTGAACGAGGCATGGATTGGAGACCAGATGGTAAAGAGCCGAAATTGGAATCGATCCACGAATCGATCTCCGTAGTGTTGACGGCTTTGGCTTCAGGGAACGCACTGAGCCAAGCACGTGCCATGGTCTCCCATTCTTGGGCCTGGTTAGGGTTTTGGTCGCTGCTCTTCTGCTCTTGCTCAAAGGTTTCTACTGATTGATTCATCTTTTCTGGGATTATTGGATTCAATAACAGCTTCAAAAGTCCAGAATCAACTATGCGCTTTACTAAATTTTAGAATCATCAATCCAGGAAAGTGGTGGTGGTGGCGTTGAGCTTTTCTTCGTTTATTTTCGGATTACTGTCACTGAAACATGAAAAGTGAAAACTGTTAATTTTTAAAAATTCTCAATTATTTAAGCCTTTACATACAATTTTTTAATTTCAATTTATTAATTAACTTTTTAATGAAAGTATTTAACAACTAATTTATTAAAATTTTATTTAATATTATTTAAAAATTATAACTAACGAAAAGTTAATAATATATAATGTTTTAAAAATTAAACTGAAAGTTAAACTAGTAAAAAAAGATTTAAGGTTTAAAAGATTCAATCCATATTAGACGTAACAAATTCAATTAAAGATTGAATAAAGTTAACAAATTTGAAATATGATTAAAAGAGATCGAAAAATTTTTAAAATAAAAATTGATTTATTTATTTTAATTTATAAGAATTTATTAATTAATAAATTAAATAAATTTTAATAAAAAAGTATTAAAATAAATCAAATCAAAAAGTTAAAAACTAAATAATTGAATGATTAAAAATTTTTACAATTTAGCCGTTTGAATTGGTTAAATTTTTTAATTATTGGTAATATATAATAAAAAGAGTAGTGTAATATAACAATATTATTAAAACAAGAGATAATTTTGAAATATAAAAGTTGATTATAAAAATTAAATTACAAAAATTAGTGTGATTGTCTAATTGATAAGGATAAACATAATATTGCCTTTCCGGTTAGTTTCTTTTTAATTAAATTCCTTAACATCTGACATAAACCTAATTTTCCAAAATTCCCAATTCATCACTTCTATTATCTGCACGTCGCGGCTCTACTTCCTTTCTCCGCATCTGATCTGCTTCTCTTTCGCATTTTTCTTCTTTATACGTGTCGCTTCTCTGTGCATTGTTGCTTTCCTTCTTTGTGCGTTACTTCTCTGGTTATCAATGCATGTTGCTTCTCTGCTTCTTTACGTGTTGCTTCTCTACACTGTAAGGTGCGTGGTGGGGTTTAGATGGCCTTCTCCCTTGTCTCCTTAGTAGCTAGTGTATACAAATTTTACAGTTACTTTATCATCACAATTGTTAGTGGTCCCGAGTCCCGACTTTGTGTTTGCTAATTCGCGTGCTGTCTCCTCCCAATTTGTGTTGTCTGCATATATGTGATATAATTCGTTTTTCATATTGCTTGAAAATGTTTGTTCTTTTTCAACTGAGCCGTTGCCATGTCCTATCAAAAGACAAAAGCTTTCTCGCACAGTCCTTTCAATGGGATGAGATTTTTTGTACTTACTATCCAGTATCAACTCTATTTTACGCGATCTCATTCATATATTTATCTGGGTTTACATGGATCTCACATATTTATATGAATGAGATCGCGTGGAACAAAATTGGTACATGGTAGTGGGTACAAAGGATTTGGTTCTCCTTTCGAGACGAGATTCTCTGTATCCACTATCCTGTACCAATTCTGTTCTATGCGATCTCATCCATACATTTATCTGGGCTTCACATAGGTCCCACATATTTATATGAATGAGATCGCGTGGAACAAAATTGGTACAGGGTAGTGGGTACAGAGGATCTGGTTCCCCTTTCAATATGTTGTTCTCATTAACACATTGGATCTTAACTAACAATATTGAATTTTGAGTTTAGAAATATTTTAACATACATGTTTAAAAGGTTAAAATCACTCCACGCTCATTCTTTACGGTTTATAATTTCTTGCATTTATTCATATTATATATAACAAAACCATATTAAAATGACATATTTTTATGTGAAGGGCTATATTAAAATGATACAAAATTCATTTCAAATTAAAATCACTCTACTCTCTCATTCTTTACGAGTTTATAATTTCTGGCATTTATTCACATTATATATAACAGAGCCATGTTAAAATGACATTTTTACGTGAAGGGCTATATTAAAATGATACAAGATTCATTACCTAAGAATTTTCACACAATATCTTAAGACCTTGATTTAAGGTTTCTTGCCACTACCAACAAATGCTAGGATGTGAAATGCAAAACAACATTGTTAAAAAGCAAAATAATAAGAATATGATTCAGAACAACAATCAACAATTGCAAAAATATAAATTTTTCTATAGATGTTAACAAAGCTATTTATAATTGATGATTTAGGGTATAGGTTGGAGAGGAAGGTGACTAAGAAACTATAACTCAAAAAGGGAAAAAGGATGAAAAAAAATATCAATGAAAAATGGTGTTGAACTCTTTTTTGGAACAATGGTACCCTACTACTACCTAATTTTACACTTTAATCTTAAGACCATTTTCTTTCTATAGGAAATATCACATAAGGCAGGTCAAGGCAATATGTTTGCCCTTATCTGTAGATTCTCATAGTTGAGATTAAAAACTAACTAATAGATGTGGAGGTGGCCTCGTCTTGTTGGTTGAGAGTTCTTGATATTGTTTGCACAATTTTCTAAATCATTATAAATGCATTTAAATTTGAAAATGTTTGTTCCATTTGTTTAATTCACGTACACCTCTTAATATTAACATTTTGCTAATCTATTTAATGCATACAATAATGTCTTAATATGGAAGCATTAAATTATAATACGATGGACAATTCAAGTCATATACTGAGTTAACATATAAGAGTGGGTCATCATGCTATTATAACAAAGTTGACCTTGATTTTTGTCAGCTACAAACAAAGCGGCAAAATGGGACAATCAAGTTATATGTTACGTATAAGCTTGATATTCCAATTTTGGCATTAGAAGTTTTGGCTATAACAGAAGATGTAGGGCGTCATAGGGATATTTAGCCTGATGAAGATCTCGTGGCTGATGAGGAGGGTCCTGATGGTAGTGTTCAACCTGATAATGATGTTATGGTTGATTAAGATGTTAAGGGGCTTGATAGGGATGCTCAGCCTGATGAAGATGTTGTGACTGATGAGGAGGGCCCTGATGGGAGTGTTCAACCTAATGATAATGTTATGGTTGATGAAGATGTTGTGAGGCATGATAGGGATGTTCAGCCTGATGAAGATGTTGTGCTTAATGATGATGTTGTGATGCTGATGAGGATAATCAGTAAAATGTAATTGGTGGAGTTTCTTCATTTGATGCTTTAATCCCAGATGGCCACCAACCAATGGAGACTAATTTAACTAGCTGTGGGAGTTCCCTTGATAGCGATGAGTATCTTAGTGGAGAGAGGCTTAGGGAGGCAATTAGAAGGCCTAGTAGCTTTTAGACATAAAGAAGGTAGTGGAACATCATAATAGGCTTTAGGTATGAAATTTGACATTACAAGACAATTCAAAGATGTTGTTATTGATTATTTAATCGCTGTAGGGTTTAATGTAAGATGGAAAAAAAAGTGTAAGGGGATTAAAGTGGGATGCATGGAAGGATGCAAATGGGAGTTGTAAGCAGCATATGATGATAAAGATAAGTGTTTCAAAATCAAAACATATAGATCAAAGCATATTTGTTTCACAACCAACAAGCCTAGAATGGTATCAACGAAGTTTTTAGTTAAGCACTTCAAAGATAGAATCTTGGAGAAACCTAGCATAACCATAAGTAAGATAATTGAAGAATGTAGGAAGAAGTTGAATATTTTTATGAATCCAAGTATATGTAGGGTTGCTAAGCAAAAGTTAAGGAAGGAGAAAGCATTAAACTATGCTCGTGAAAATTAGCAAATCTTAGATCAACTGTGGAAATGTAATTGTCAAGGAATCAAAAGGTTTCATTGTTGCAATTTAAAAGATTATATATTTATTTTGCAACAAATGAATGCTGGTTGGAAACATTTGAGGCCCATACTTAAGATGGATGGTTTCTTCTTAAAGACTTAATTCCAAAGGCAACTAATTAGTGCAATTGGAAAGGATGAGGATCGAGGTATGTGTCATATAACATTGGCTATTATTAAAATGGAAACTACATATTCTTAGAGTTCGCCAATATCGCTTGTAAGAGCTGATTTGGATTTAGATCATAGATATAGAGTCACTGTAATATCTGATATGTAAAAGGTACATGCATTTTTGGTTTATTATGTTATTAAAGTATTGTCGTGTTATGTGTGTCTTATGCATCTTTTGATTGATTTATGTATATAGGGCTTAGTAAGGGATGCATGTCATAAAATGCGTGTCAAACATATTTATCATAACTAGAATGCACAGCGGACTAGAAAAGAATTAAGGAGACAATTTTAGGCACATGCGTGATCAACATATGTTAAGGATTTTAATAAGAAACTTAAGAGTCTAGATAAAATTAGGTTTGGAAGTGTTGCTATACTGTTTGAATATCCTAAGGAGAACTGGGTTAGGTCATATTAATCATTCAAATCAAAGTGTCTTATTTTAGATAATAACACGAGTTAGATGTTTAACAAGTGGATACTACCAACAAGGGATAGACCTATTATTAGTATGTTGGAGACCATTAGGACAATGATTAGAAAGAGACATAAAAAGGAGGGCGTATATATATAGATGGAAGTTTGATATTGCACCTGTAGTTATTAAAAAGATTTCAAAAATAAGGAGACAATATAACAGAGGATTATATGGAATGGGAATGGAGCTTATGAGGTGAGCAAAGGAGATGGGAAGCATGTTGCCAAGCTAGGAAGCGAGAATTATTATAGTTGTAGAGCATGAGACCTACATGGTTATTTACGTAAACATGCCATCAGAATAATCAATCACTCCAAAATAAGACATGAGACATTTTTCAATGATTGTTAAAAGGAGAAAAACTTTCTAAAGCCATATGATAAGGTGTTGTTACCTATTAGAGGGGTAAGCTTCTATCTAGAAAATGATTATGAGCATATTCATCCACTAGTTAAAAGAGTAATGCTAGGAAAACCGAAAAAGGCAAGAAGGAGAGATAAGAATGAACTAATAAAGTGCCTATTACAAATAGAATGTCATAAGAGGGTTAAGTGCAGAAATGTGGAAAATGTGAAATTTTTGGGTAATACAGTAGAAGGTGTAATATAACAATACCAAATGAACAATTTGTCAATGTAAGTAATAAGTTGATTAACATTCTTTGTTTTATTTGGTTTCCAATAATAACATTATGCATATTATGTTAGAAGTCTCAATAACTTCTAGAGAAAGACAAACTTTTGGAAAAGGATTAGCAATAACAACATCAACGAAGACATATTCTCATGTAACTCAGATGACTTAACAACAATTAATTAAATAAATACAATGTTACGATCTATATTAATCATTATACAAATTTTAATTTCAACAACCTCATATTAACAATACCATTTCAATTAATTAGGAATGCATATCCAATCAATAAAGCATAAATGTACGTTTAACATTATGCATATTAATTTTGGACATGAAGATCCTACATTATTCATATCAATATATGTTTTACTAGTTGATCAACAAGTTGCCAATCCTATGCAAAATTTTGGATATGCTACATCTTTCAAATTGTCTTTTTGACCTAGAGGTCTTAGATTCAAAGGTAAATCTAGCATTACATTAAGACAGTTACAAATTATAGCAACTAAAAGGAAATCAACAAAGGGAACAATAGCAAAGATATTGACCTTCCAAATAGTTAAACATGCTTAGCGATGGTTTATATTTTGGATTATACTTTGTGTTAAACTAATAGCCATGGATTATACTTTGTATATATATTTTAGATTAAACTTTGTGTGATCATCTCCCAATTGGTATAAGACTTAGTACATTTTGGATTATGCTTTGTGCCAGTCAATTTATTATTTTTCCTTGAAAGAGATATTGCTAGTTGTATATATGATATGCAAGTTGGGAAGAATATTTTAGTAGGCATAGGTTGAACATGAGCATGAGCATTATATTGAATTGCATTACTTAAAATTTCTCTCAGGACAATAATAAAATTTCCAATGAGATCACTTTATTGAGCAATTAAAATGTTTGAAAACAATAAAATTTAACATAAAGGAAAAGAAATCACAAAGAAAATAAAATATAAATTTTTATACATTACAAATTTCATACACCCATACATATGAAGATTGAACTAAACCTATTTTGAAACCATATAAAAGATGAACAATGAAACTAAAATTAAAATGAAGCCTACTATTATATTCAATAACAACAAATTCAACACTTTCTTCTCCTTCATCAACATTTTAATGTCTTGCTTCATAATTTTCATTTGCACATCAAGTACCTTCATTTCTTCTAAACTTCTCATTTATTCAACCACCTTAAGTACATATATTTCTTTCCTTAACTTATGAATATCATAGACAACTCTATCATAAAATTGTTTGTTGTACCACTGGAAAAGCTTACAATTACCAACTAGGTAATTAGGACTTCTAAAATATCTTCTCCAGGATTACTATTGTTGCTCAATGAAGTCTTTAAAGATTCTTTTAACCCATAATAGCAAATCACTTTTAGCCCATTATTATAGTTAGAACTACTAGAGTCTTTAAATTCCCTTTGCAAAATTGCATAAGTAAAATAAATTGTATACATTAGAAACTATTTGTATTACATTATTCATCATTACATGACTTCATATAACTTACTTGCATTACATTAAAAAAATTCCTCTATCCAAGGATTGCAAATAGCATTGGTTTCAAATAGAAACTAAAGAAGATAAATAAAACACATTGCATAAAGGAAATAACACTAGATATTTTGTACATTTCATGTTGCATCTCTAGCACTGTGGCACAATTCAAAAACTTCCCTCAATTTTAGTTCTCAAATCCCTCCCCTCTCTTGTTTACAATTGAAAAATGCATAAAGGTCACCTATGCAACATTATGATCAAATTTGCTCTATAAGCAATTTGATAAGTAATATGATTAGCGCACACGTAATTGTTCCTCTATTGCAACATATTGTAACTATTGAATCAAAAGAGAAGAAAAGTAGGTGTGCATGCTCATTAGGTTTCCTCCACTACTAGCCAATCAACATTTGTCATTCATGTATCTTTAAGGATAGAGCTGAAAGGGCAGCATATCTTTTATTCATAATCTGTGGTACCTCATCAAAATGGAGCCAATTGCATTATTTAGGTCCAGTTTTTCAATAAATTTCATTAAAATACAACTTTAAGTTGAGATTGTCATCCCGATAAGGACAATCCTCCTACAATTATCGCTATCAATTTAGAACTTAACTCTTCTGCTCTTAAATAACTAGTACATAAAACCATGCAATTTTATATCAATTATGGCTTTCAATTTGCAATCTTTTTTATCCAGTGCTTACATTGTATGCATAATTTTTCCCTTACACACAATGAACAAAAGAGAACTTGATCATCAAGAGCTTTGTATAGATGATTGAAAGAGAATTTCCTAACCAAAAATGACCAAGATTTAACATTAAGTCCAAACTAAAGTGCATGATGTTGATAAGTGACAGAGAGTAAGAGATGAGATATCACTAGACATAGAGATGGCAATTGAGCCCAAGCTTGATCCAAAGTCAATTAACTAGGCTCATGTTGATAGGACCTCAGGCCTAGTTTTTCTGAAAAATCAAACCCCAGGTCAAACTCGGACTAGGACACGGGCTTAGGCACAATACCTCAGGCCCAATCTGGCAACAAGGTGATGGAATGAAGGAAAGCCATGCAAAGAAGCAATTTGAAGCAGATAAGCAATGTGTGATAGAAACAAAGTGATAGAGAAAAGCAACCACGACAAAGAGAAGATTACAACACAAAAGCAACGCAATACAGAAGCAAAGCAGCTATGCATTGTTGATGTTTTGTTCCAAAACTTGACAATAACATTGCCAACATTCATCATGAACGTTGATAACGTTTATGTCCTTTAATGTCTACTATTATGATGCTCCAACGTCTATTCTCCTTTACCAACGTTTACATTGTTTCCACTGTAAAACCCCCCTCACTTCTACTCTTTCACTAATTCCCACAATTACACATCTTCTCATTTTCTCAAAACAAGACACATATTTTTATCTTATCTATTCTACTTTTGTTTGCTTTTATTAATTCTCAGAGGTAGTTCCTACTCCGCCCTTTGGAGTGCACCGAAGCTGGTAGAGAAGGCGTTAACCCTAGGGTCAGATTCCGTTGTCTAGCTACATTGTAGAGGGGAAATTTTCAACTGAGGGCAGTGATTTTTCACGACGCCTTACACTCATATAAGCTTTTCCAATTTAAATTATTATTGTTATTTTAGCTAACAATCTAAGTCAGAAAACTATTTGTTACATTACTACTGCTGTTGAAAATTGTGTTGTTCTACTTGTTACTATTTTTGAGTTTGCTACTAGTTGTTGGAAATTTCTACATTTTGTTTTTGCTGCTATGTATTTAATTTTCATAGAAGATGGAATAATGTCATCTGCGAATGAGACAAACATAGGTTCTACACTTACTGGTCTCCACAGAGGATCTGCTTCTTTTATTATGGCCCCGAAAATTACATCTAACCTTACTGGATTAGAGCTTCTAGATGGGAGAAACTTTAAAAGATGGTTTGAGAAAATTCTTTTTTACTTTCAACAATACAAAATCGATTATGTACTATTTCAAGAGATTCTTAGTGATAATACCGACCTTAAGACTACTAAGGATAGCCGTACGGTTAGGGGAGTATTACTCAATCACATGATCAACCCTTTTGATATCTATTGCAAGTATAAAACTGCTAAGGAAATTTGGGATGCTTTAGAAGTAAAATATGGGACGAATGATGCCAATACTAAGAAATATGTAGTTGCTAGGTGGTTAAAGTTTGTCGTTGTTGATGATAAGCCTATTATGGACCAACTACATGAGTATGAAAATCTAGTTGCCGAAATCGAAATCCTTGCCAAGGGTATGAACATGTGTGAGTTTTTTAAAGCTAATGCCCTTATTGAGAAACTACCAGCCTCATAGAATGACTATAAAAACCAGTTGAGGCATAAAAAGAAAGACATGAAGATTTAGGATTTGATAGGATATATAAAGATTGAGGATGCCAATCGTACATAATATGAGACCAAAATACTCACCATTGTCCCTACTGTTAAGGCTCATATGGTAGAACATAGAAATGTTAATAACTTTAAGAAGAATGGTGGATAAAATAAGTCTTTCAACAACAAGCAAGGTCAGTTTAAGCGCAAAAGGATTGATGGTGACTGTTGGTGATGCCACAAGTCAGGCCATACTGTTGCCAATTGTCAAGCTAGAATCAACCATAAGAAGAAAGGCCAAGGACATAAATCACGACAGTTCGGGAAAGGAAACCAGACGGGATACCAACGGGATAACCAAAAGAACTTTAGTAAGCCTCAAGCTAATATGGTTGAAGCTAGTGATCATGAGGAGATCATTACTGCTATGGTGTCCGAAGTCAACCTTGCTGAAAATTTGGAAGAGTGGATCATTGGCACGGGAGGCACACGTCATATCTGCACCAATAAGGACCTATTTAAGGAGTTAAATGATGCTACTGATGGTGAATTCGTATACATGGGCAACTCCAGCAAAGTCCTTGTCTAAGGAGTTGGGAAGGTCACTATCAAACTCACTTCTGGAAAAATGCTAGTATTAGAAAATGTTTTATTTATTCCTGATGTACGTGAAAACTTGGTTTCTGGTGCATTACTTAACAAAGCTGGAGTTAAACTGGCCTTTGATTCTAATAAGCTACTTTTGACTAAGAATGAGAACTTTGTTGGAAAAGGGTTTTGTAATGGGGGTTTATTTGTACTTGATGTTAAAATGATTGCTTCTACATCTTCTGCTTATATTGTTGAGTCTTTAGACTTATGGCACTCTAAACTTGGGCATGTGAATGTGAGGTCAATTAAGAGGATGTAAAGCTTAAACTTGTTGCCTAATCAGATCACTAACGAAATGGAAAAATATCGAATTAACGAAATGGAAAAATATCGAATTTATACTCTAAGAAACCTTTTAAGTCAGTGACCGAGAGAGAGTCACAATTATTAGACTTACTAAACACAGACTTGGGTGATGTTAAGAATTATATGAATAAAGGAGGCATGAGATATTATATTACCTTTGTAGGTGATTATTCTAGATTTACTAAGATTTACTTATTGAAAAATAAAAGTGATGCAGAGGAAATGTTTATGAAATACAAAGCTAAGGTTGAAAACCAAAAAGAAAGGAAAATTAAGAGATTAAGATCTGATCGAGGTGGTAAGTATAGTACTGATTTCCTTGCTGATTATTGTGTAAAAGTTGGGATTATTTATGAGCTTACAGCCTCTTATAAACCTGAGCAAAATGGAATAGCCGAAAGAAAAAATCGAACACTTAAAGATATGATGAATGCAATGTTGATTTCTTTCGGTTTACCTGATTTTATGTGGGGGAGGCTATTCTTTCAACTTGTTATGTTCTAAACAGAGTTCCTCATAAGAAACTAAATCAAACTCCTTATGAAATTTGGAAAGGTTATCCACTTAACTTGTGTTTTTTGAAAGTGTAGGGTGTCTTACTAAGGTTGCTCTAGCTGAACATAAAGGAAGAAAATTGGACCTAAAACTGTCGGTTCAATTTTTGTGGGATATGTCTCTAATAGTGCTGCCTATAGCTTTATGGTTAAAAAAGAGGAATCTAACACTTATGGACTAATTATAGAGTCAAGAGATGCAGTGTTCTTTAAGGATATATTTCCTATGAAAGTATGTGTGCAAGTTCCTAGAGAATTTGTCCCCAGTTCTTCTACTAATGATGAAATAGAGGAAGAGGAAATTGTTGAACTAAGGAGGACCAAAAGAGCTAGAATACCCATTAGTTTTAGTTCTGACTTTATTACTTCCTTTATAGTGACAAAATCTGAGGAGATAGATGATATTTTTGTGGTGAATTATATTATTAAGGAAGATCCTAAAACTTATGAGGAAGTAATGAGATCTATGGATGCTACAGTTTAGAAGGAAGTCATAAATTGTGAGTTAGAGTCAATCATGTCTAATAAAACTTGGGTTTTAGTTTATCTACCTTGAGTGTGTAAGCCTTCAGAGTGTAAGTGAATTTTCAAAAAGAAATTGAGACCTGAAGGAACCATTGACAGATTCAAGGCAAGATTTGTGATTAAAGGCTTTAAACAAAAAGAATGATTGGACTTTTTTTACACTTACTCTCCTATTACTAAAGTTACATCTATAAAGATGTTATTTGCTATTGCCTCAGTATTTAAACTTCATGTGCACCAAATGGATGTTAAAACAACTTTCTTAAATGGTGATCTAAATGAGGAAATTTATATGGTTCAGCCGGAGGGATTTAGAATGCCTGGTCAAGAACAAAAAATTGTATAAGTTGGTTAAGTCTTTGTGTGGACTTAAACAAGCTCCTAAACAGTGGCATGAGAAATTTGAAAGTGAGATTTTCAAACATGGTTTCACCTCTTGCGATGTTGATTCTTGCATTTACGTGAAATCTGATATTAATGGTTGTGTAATCATAACTCTTTATGTGGATGATATGCTTATTTTTAGTACTAGTTTATCAGTCATTGATAATACCAAGAGTTTGCTAAAGTCTTCTTTTGATATGAAATATCTTGGACCTGTGGACTTTATTTTGGAAATCAAAGTTGATAGGACTGACTCTAGTTTTAAGTTGGATAAAACTCATTATGTTGAAAATTTTTTGAAGAAGTTTGATTATTATGATGTTGATCTAGTCAAGACTCCTTATGACGCTAGTGTTGCTTTAAAGAAAAATCTTGGTGACAATGTAAACTAAGCTGAGTATGCTAAAATTCTTGGTAGTGTGATGTTCTTGATGAACTATTCTTGCCCTGATATTGCATACTGTGTGAGTAGGCTCAGTAGGTATACTCATAATCCTAGTCAAGAGCATTGGAATGCATTGATTCGTTTTTTGACGTATTTGAAAGGTACTATGTATATGGATTATCTTTTGGTGGTCATCCTCCTCTATTGGAGGGTTATTCTGATACTAACTGGGTTACGAAAAGTGATGATATACACTCTACTAATGGTTATGTTTTTACCTTGGCAGGAGCTGCAGTGTCTTGGAAATCATCCAAGCAAACATGTATTGCGAGATCAACAATGGATGCTGAGTTTATGGCTTTGGAGTTGGCAAGACGGAAGCTAAGTGGCTAAGGAATCTCTTAGCAGATATCTCATTTTGGGAAAAACAAATTCCTTCTATGTTTCTTTATCATGACTCTCAGGCTACCATTCATGTCGCTAAGAACAAGGCATATAATGGCAAAAGTAGATATATCAGATTGAGACATAAAATTTTCTGTACTTTAATTAGACATGGTGTAATTTCTCTAGACTATGTCAAGTCAGAGAGAAACTTAGCGAATCCCTTTATAAAAGCTTTGAGTAGGAAACTAGTTTTAAAGCATGCTAAAGGGATAGGGTTAAGCCCAATTGTGTAGTAACCTCATGATAGACACCCATCTTGGGAAACCAAGTTCAATGGGTCAAACAAAGTTATATGGTAACTACTTGCGCTTGATGATGTCGAATTGTATAATCCTTAATGAGTTCCATAGCTCAAGTTTGGGTGGTGTGAGCAGTACACACTTGATGGACTTACCTACATAATTGTGGAGGGCTAGCTACCCTCCTATGAGAGTATTTGGGCTATCTCTCAAGAGCGATCATAAGACCAGGGTATTTTGAGGCTGTTAACTCTCTAGCAGGTTCTGTCTTCAAATTTCTTAGGACAACAGGTTCAAAACTTAGTTCATCTGGTTGTACATCTTTTTTTTAATTGTTACAGTTTTTTTCTCAAGTTTTGGACCAAGTGGGGGTTGATGTTTTGTTCCAAAACTTGACAATAACGTTGCCAACATTCACTATGAACGTTGATAACGTTTATGTCCTTTAATTGCCATTATTATTATGCTCCAACATTTACATTGTTTCCACTATAAAACTCTCCTCCCTTCTACTCTTTCACTAATTCCCACAATTAAACATCTTCTCATTTTCTCAAAACAAGACACATTTTTATCTTATCTATTCTACTTTTGTCTGCATTTATTAATTCTCGAAGACAGTTTCTACTCAGCCTTTTGGAGTGCACTGAAGCTGGTGAAAAAGGTGTTAACTCTAGGGTCAGATCTTATTGTCCTGTTGCACCATAGAGGAGGAATTTTTAACTTAGGACAGTAATTTTTCATGACAACTTGCACTCATATAAGGTTTTCCAATTTAAGTTATTATTGCTATTTTCGCTAATATGCATAACAATCAGAGAAGTAGAGCCACAATGTGCACAGAAATAACTTAAAAAGTAGAAAAAATGTGAAAGAGAAGCAAAGAAGAAGCGGAGAAAGGAAGCAAAGCCGCAATGTGCAGAGAAGCAACGCATAAAAAGGATAAAAACTTGTAAAACGTAAGTTTAAAAAAGACATGCAAATAATAGAAATGATGAATTGGAGATTTTGGAAAATTAAGGTTATAAAAGATGTTAGAGAATTTAGTTAAAAAGATTAGTCAATTTAGTTAATTAAGCTTGTGATTAATACAAATTAAGCCAGATCGCATTAAATCTCATGTTCGATAAAATGTTTACGTGACAATAAAGTCCTACAGAAAGAAAAATTAAAAAATTCATGTAAAAATATTTAATGAAAGAGTTATTTTTCTATCAACTCAAGGTTCTTTTAAAATGTTTATCAAATGTTGAGATTATTTTTGAACATTTATAAACACTAAGGTCTTAAGTACAATTTGCTCAAGTGACCTTTTGCATAATGCTTTTCTAGTCATTTTCTTTCTACCAAGAGATAACGTTAGATAGCCATCCGTTTTATTTTATGAACAGAACTACCACCTGCAAATAATAATTAAACTTGGTAAAAGATGCTGGAGCAAGGAGTTTCGAACGTGGCCACAATCATTTTCTTGCATTCCTATTCTTTTGTAAAGCATCAACTTGACACAAAAAGCCTTAACCATTGGTAACATATAAGCCTCCTCTCACATTTACACTTAGGTGCTCGTATCAAAATAAAGAGTGACCCCACTTCACATGCATGAAAACCAGCTCCTAAACAGGGCCTGCATTCCTCTCAAAAATTAATCATCCAACTTCATGTATTCCATGTGCACTTGGTACATGGATATATTATCTGGTCTTTTTCGGCTTTGCCAATTTCTTCTTTCTTTTCTTCACAGCCTTTGGCACCTTATTCTTCCGAGCTTCCCTCTTCTCTTCTTTCACTTTCTTTTTATTCTCTTTTCTGGCTGCTTTTCGATCCGTTGGATTTGGTTTATCAGTTTCAGATGAATCATCCCCACCTGAATCGCTCGAGTCCTCTTCATCGCTGTGTATCGATGACTCAGATTCACTCTCGGAAGAGACAGAAGGGCCATCAACACTGGCAGGTGACTCTTTTGCGGGGTTTGCAACATCTATCTGCTTGTCCCCACTGGCTTCTTGTTGCTTGTCCTTGTGAGCCAAAGCCAAAGCCTTCAATCCTGTAATAGTCTTATAGTACATGTCTCCAGTGTCCTCACCACCCTTTAACCTAAAAGCCTCATCCTCAGCATTCTTGACATGTTCAAGTGTTTTCGGAATGTATGCCTACAGAAAGCAACATTTTCATTACATTAAGATTCCTCCAAAATCCGTATACTTGATAATATCAACTTCATATGACAACTGGTTTGGCGTTACATATGCCCAATCCCAACGGAGGAATTAATCACAAGTACACGTACAGAAAATAAATAATGAATTATGTTCTCTTTCAATAAGTTAAATTGCTCAGGAACTAAATCAGGTTCTATATCAGAAACAAAATGACATTTTCGCTAACACTCCACTTATTAGCATATATTTTGAGTTTTTGGTCAGATATTTTGTTTCACTTGTGACGTTGTAGTTTATTAGTTTCAAACTCGGCAATATACTTTTCAACTAATCTCCAAGGGAAAATATACAGAACTTCAAAAAGGAAAAATGGATAATAACAAAAAAAATGATCACCTGCAAAAACACAGAATCTGCAATCTCATCTTCCACGGTCATGTCTCTTTCTGAAACTCTTTTTTGAACCTGAAGAAGGTTATCATTAGTCATATTATAAGCATCCAACAAATAGATAAATAAATGAAGTAGGCCAGCAATCAAACCTCTTCCAAATAACTATCAACAGAATCATCAGTGATAGTTGGATCAACAATAAAGTCAAATAGCTCTCGAATTGTCATAACAGCTACACCATTTTTCTTAAAGAAATCCTGCATGCCATATAACTTGTTTAGTCTATTTCATCAACAATCCAGTTGTCCTTAAAAGTATCAAGAAAGCAACAATCACTCATGAGGAAAGAACTTACAGAAACATGAACACAGTCTTCGCGTAAGAAATCAAGAGCACGTGGGTGGTCAAGATCAACTGATTGAGAGACATCTATTATGTACAAGTGACCCTACCAGAAAGAAGAATAATTATCATAAACAGACCACTATCAGGAGTAACTCATCAACCATAAGAAGTTCAACCTTTGAAATCATGTCAGTTCCAACCAATGCTTGATCTATTTCAAAATTTTTTGGCTTCATGACCGTATAAGCAGAATTTTGATAACAAGCAAGGCAGTTATCAATTTGATAAGTAAAAGACTCACCTCAAAATAGAGAATGTTATATTCGCTAAGATCTCCATGTACCAATTTGCATTTCTGGTACAAAGTTCTCATTGCAATAATCATCTGTCAGAGACATGTCATAAGGTTAACGCCATGAAATAAACAAAAGACACCAAAAGGTTAATGCAATGACAGAAACAAAAGAACACTGGTTCTTTCAATACAATCTGCTCAACAACCAATCTGATCAACCTATGTGATAGTCCTACTTGTCACCTTCATCTAGGCTTCTGAGAGCATCGTGATAATATAGCTTACTTTTTTATTTTTAATTTCAAGAGATTAAAGCAAAATATCTGGACACACCTCTAAATAACCTTCACGTAACTTATCCCTGGATAAAGCAGCATCCTTAAGACGAGGTGCAGCCCAACCAGCCTTTCCTGTAATCCAGGACATCGCAACAAATTAGCAGGACAAAAAATCTCAATTGTGTCTACCCTCTATTCCCCCACCTCTCAAATACTTCATGCCTCATGCCTTGATATTCTTAAAATTAATTTGATGATTGCATGATGTTAACAATGACATGTAACAAGAAACAAAAATAAGCAATCAGAATTAAACTAGACAAAGCACTATACCTATGAATTCCATGACCAGCACATGAAGTCTCAAAAGAAGGGGTGTAGGGCACCTAATTCCAGCAACCTTCAGCCTACATCTCACAAAAAATCAGGATCAGCCTATCTAATTTGCATTTAACAAATCAGAACGAAAGAAAATTACGAACCAAATCAACAAAATGTATTGAGTTCTGATTTATGTAATAGACACATAGAACACAATAGATGGATGACCAAAACACATGATTGCAGTTTTAATTAAGTGCTTATTTTACCTCATAAGATTTCTCATTTCTTTTTCAGCCCATGTCTTTACCATTTTTCTTGGATTGTGCTTGCAATAGCCAAATCTGAAACGGTAATCACCTTGTACATACCGATCTCGATCCCTATAGTTGAACATGACCAATAAGTTAAATCCAAGGAAAAACAAGTCACAGACTGATTTAATGGAAGAAAGGTTACTACCAAAAACATTTAGTACAGTAATAAGAAGATTTCTGAAACTTCTTCAATGCTCAATCTTGCTGTTGGAGTCTGTACCAACAGCTTGACTACTATTGAGAACACTCATTTACTTAACATACTAAATTTTCCTCAAAACAAATTTAAAGGTGCAGACAAGTTTCTAACGAGAACATGCAGGCTGTTTTTATCTCCTGTACTTACTTAAAAACCAAAACTGAAGTTTTGTACACTTTGATTGCTAGTTCCTGACCATCTGATTTCGTGGCATGATAAACATTTGCCTACAAAAATGCAAAGAAAAAATTATAATGAGGAATTATTTATCCCACAACTGCAGAGTCAACAAAAGCAATTCTTAGAATATTAGACATTTAAATGAACACAAACTGAAGGTTGTTTTGGAAAGTATTTGCTTCAATACCTCCTTTCCAGTGGATATGCAGCCATTGATGTCATTGAACACACCACGATTAAGCATTTTGAACAAAACCATCCGAGTTCTAGGATCAATGGCCTGAAGAACAACAAATCCAAATAAATACGCCCATCAAAAGCTACAAAAGCCTACTACACTGCACACTAAAGAATGGGGAAAAAGATTGTGCCTTCTCTATCCTTCAGTTTATGGAAGGGAAACAAAACTTAAGAATTGCCGCAAGAGATACTAACCTGCTCAACAGTAGCACGATCAGCTTTATCATTGTTTCTAATTTTACCAATGGCCATATCTCGAACACTGTTACGAATGGCAGTTGTCACCGAATTAGACATTCTAACATTCATCCTACCCTCCCACTCCTGCATAAAAATCACTTTATCAGGAATAAAAAATCTAATTATATATATAGACAACTATATCTGCACTCCAAACCACAATAACACTTTAAAAAAAAAAAGCTTCTAACATTGAGAAAGTAGCCTAAACGACACAAATAAAAAACTTATGAACATGATCTAAAATTCTGAACCATAAAGTATCTATGGAATATGTATATATATGTATAAGCGACACCTCTAAAGGAGAAGCTCGAATATGATTAGAGAACTTCTGGTTGCGATTTGAGAGAGGTTGCAACGAGGACAAATTAGGGCGCGAATGGAGGCCTCCGTGAGCATTTGGGCGTCTAGAATTGAGCGAAATTGTTCCCTCCACCGATCCGTCGTCGTCTTGGGCGTCCAACCAATCCAACGCTTCTCCGATTTCCGAGTCCGACGACCATGAATCCTCTTCTTCCTCTTCACCAACGCCATACGAGGTGTCATCCGTCATCGTAGGCCCTAATTCCTCGACCAAAGACATCGATTTGGAGGACCAAACAGAATTGTGACTCAACTAGGGTTTTAGGTGGAGCTAGCCAGCTTTTGTAGCATATAACAAAGTACAGTAGAGACGTGGAAGTAGTAAAATTTCCCTTTCATATCGAAGTGAAACGACACCGTTAGTTGGAGGGAAATATCCAAACCCTTCCTGTCGTGTCCAGAAAGGCTTTAAGCCCTACACGATGTCTAATGGGCTTAGAACCCCAAAATTCGTTATCTAACTAAAATTTTTTCCTTCAAAGTGTAAATTGATGTTCAAAATTTTCTACACAAAGTATCAATTACATATAATGGATTCATGTCTAAATTAATCAGAAACAGTCTCTCTATCAGTTAAAAATAAGGTTATGTATTTTTAGACCTCTCTAGATCGTGTAATTAACAAGAGTTTAACTAAATTGTTGTTATTGTTGTTGAATTTATACTCCAAATTAAGATGTGGTTAACTGAAGTTTGGTCTATTTTCATAAATTAAAGGTCATGCTTTAGTCTTTGTCACCACCATGACTTATTAGAGTAATTGAAATATAATAAGATTCGATAGTATGATAAAAAGAAGCTTATATCGCACTGGATGTTATTGATGTAACAGTTTAATACGTAAATATTTTGTTAATCTATTATATTTAATATGGTGTTAGAGCCCCGAATCATACTCTAAAATGCCATCATCTTTTCATTGAAGCAAAAGACCAAAAGAGTCTATGTCAAATTTGTGATTTATGAAACCATAAAACTAATAGATGTCACAAATGTTGTACTTCTAAACAATCATTCATTCTATAAGTACACCACAAATGTTATGTACCTAATCACAACATATTAAAAATATGTATTATGTTTTTTTGTAAATTTGAGTCTTTTTGATTAGGGGATAAGGAATAAAAAATTAAATAAATATTTTTAATATGTTGGCATAGTTCATCGTATTGCTTGTCTATACACTCGTTAACAAAATGATATCATCGAATGAAAAATTCATGATGTTTGTCTTCACTTGTGCATAGTAAGGTTAATTTTAAATGCTAAAATTATACATTTTTATGAAATAAAATTCATCATGTTATTAAAATTTTGATCAAAAGCAATAAGTCACCACATTTTATTCTCTTTAAGGACAATCCAAAATACTTATCAATAAGGTCTTTTGGTTGTATTATAAATCCTTTCCTATGTTCTTACAACAATGTGTTTCTCTTGGTGTTTCTTCTTCTAATCGTGTATAACAATGTGTTGACAATCGTGTATATAACCTATAATGTATAATGACTCTTACTTTATTCCAACACAAAGTTTAGGTGTTCAATTCAAACCCAGACACTTATAGCTCCAAGTAAATTCTCTACTCCATCCAATATTAGTATTGATTGTTACAAAGCATAATTAGGTATTAAATGATTCAAACAAAAGAGTGGAATTGACATTTAATATGGTTGTAAAACTACAATTTTACAAACATTATTGGCATTAACAATAGTTCATGGTTAGGAATCTAGACAATTGGGCATCTATAATGCTTTTGGAAAAGAATTATAGATGCCCAATTGTGTTTATCGCCTCTATAAATCACTACATAGATGCCTTGAGCTTGGTTTCATCGACTGGACTCTGATTATGGATTTATAGCTTTATGAGCTGATGCACACTTATTCATCGAGAATAATTCTACATATAAATTATTTGTTTTAGTTTATATCGATGATATTCTTATTATAGGTGTCAATCCAAGCTACATTACATGTATATGTACGTGATTTACATTAATTTTGGGAGCTAAAGTTTAAAACATTACATATTGAATATGACCACTCGAACAACAATATATTCTTGACCAAACATGAATGTCTATAATAAGTCACATGCCACACTAATGGCCATAAGTCTACCACTAAGCAAACATTTGGCCATAACATACTCTGAGCAAAATTATAAGGTATCTTAGGCGTGATTTTAGCAATCAATTAGCTATTGTATTTGGTGTATAATGTAATCTTTTAATGTAGGTAGGTTGAGATTTTCTTGTACCGGGCATGGGGCCAACTCTCTGAGAAACTAAGTGAGATTAAACCGTGATTTATCCCTCCAATATTCTGTCGGGTTAGGGTGTAGGGGCATCTGGAGTGGGCGATTCTGCCTTTTGAGTGCTAAGTTGAGATTTTATTTTAGTTTATAAAGAAAGACTTGTATGTATATTTGTAAGGCAAAAAAATCATAGAAATAACAAACAACCATTCTCAGAATTTTATATAGTATTAGAGCTATATCCTACCAATAACCATTGATAAAATTGACACCACGGATGGCACTAATGACGAGAAGAAGAATAAGGACAGAAGGAAAACTATCTCACAGCACTTCTTGACTTTGAATCACAATCCTGGAAGCCTAATCACACAGGTTCAGTTGAAAGGATATAATTATGATAAGTGGGCTCTTGCAATAAGAATTGTGCTATGGGCAAAGAAGAAATTCAGATTCATTAATGGAACGGTGACTCAACCAAATAAGAACTCACATGAACTGGAAGATTGGTATATTGTAAATTCCATGCTAGTTTTTAGGTACTCAACACTGTAGAATCAACCTTGAGATCGACTATTACTCATGTGGTGAAAGTTAAAAGACTTGTGGAAAGACATCAGAGAACGTTTCTCAATGAAAAACAATCCTCGAGTCCAACTATTGAAGGCCAATCTTATATGGTGCAAATAGAAAGGCCTTCTATAGTTGTTTATTACGGGAAGTTAAAGCTGATCTGGGGTGAGCTAGCAAACTATGAACAATTATTTGTGTGTCGATATGGGTGATGCAAATGCATCCTGTGTGCAGAATTAGAGAAAAAGTGAGAAAAGGATAAAACCCGTTAGTTCTTGATGAGACTAGATGACACAATTTATAGGACGGTCTAAGCAAAAATCTCTAGCACCGAGTCGCTTTCCAACTTGTACAAAACTAATGCAATGGTGGTACAGGAAGATCGCGTTCGCATCATGAACCAGGCCAAAGATGAACGTGATGAGCAACGGGTTCACTATTTAAGCATGAACAAGTAGGCGTAATACAAAGGCTGAATGAGAAGAGAAAGGACACGTTGGATATATTTGACTTTTCTCATAAAGTTACATAATATTTAATTATATTTTTCAGCTTTTGAATAACTTATTAGTTAAGTTATGTAATTTGATCTGAATAAAGATAATAAAATGACCCAATAAATGATTTAAATTAATAGGTCAAAGTCTGGGTAGAATATAAATCCCGATCAATGTATACCGGAGCCGTATCCAGCCTATAATGGGAAAACCTAATATGGAAGTTACATATAAAGATTAAGGTCTCCTGTAGTTGCTCATATCATTCGTAAGTATAAGGATTCTCTGACCCGTGAAGAGAGCTTATGCTTTAAGAAAATTATAGAAAGGCTTCACTGCGTCTCAGTGAGTAGTTCCCGTAAAGACAGTGATGGATTCAAAATCAGGTATTTTCGGCATTTCTTTGTTTATTACCCTTTTACATTCGATCCGGAACACATAACTAAGGTCTCGTTCCGTATTACACGTAGTGTCAAAGCAATGACATGATCAGGTGGTTAAAAACGAAGATTTTTCAATTTTTCTCTATAAGGTTATCGGAGAGTTAACTTCTGTTTCTCGATTTTTTCTTGCTTTTTGTTGCACGAAATTGGTATAAATGTGTTCAACCTTAAGAAACAGGTCGAAAACTAGCCTCGAAGAGCAAAAATTAGACCCAAAATTGGCCGAAAATTGCCATTTTTCAACGAGGGTGCATCTCACAGTCGGTGAATACTAGCGCAGGCAGGTGACGTGTCTGTTACACACACTAGACATGTGGAGAAATACTGACCGAAAGCATGTCTGGCTGGTTTGTCACGTGGGCTAATGTCGGTGGGAACGTCTGCACATCGTGACGCGTATGTCTTCTGTTAACATCACTATGACATCAACGGCAGATGTCACAGGGGTGTCAGCCTTGTGCGTCCGCACGAAGGACGAGTGTTGGACATATGACAAGCATCAGATGCTCGTGCAAATGCGTTAAGTTGACGCCCCTATGATGTCAGTCGCTGACATAAGTCGTACGGACAAAAAAATAAAAAAAAATATATTT
>JANZXP010000006.1:34522431-34540335 GCA_027576715.1 Erythroxylum flavicans
GGTATTGATTAGTTTCCGGGAAAATAACTCGGAATTAAAAAGAAAACGTTGAACTGACCATGCCCAGAGTGAAACAAGCTTCTGCGTTGCCGGCGGCGACACTCTGTTTAAAAAACCGGTGAGCAGATTCCGACCAGTTCTTGGCTTTGATAGCAAATGTGTTGGGACTAGCTTTGGATAGAACTAGCGGATGCATGCCTAAACGATTCCATCTTCTGCATCTGTTAACCGATAAAACATGAAAACCAAATCCATGCATATAAGTTTACATACATGTATAAGAGTGTGAGTGTACGTACGTCAAGAAGACGTTGATGAGATCAGAGGGGCAAGAAGCCGAGGAGCTGAGCTTGCATAGAATGCAAACGACGATGTCGTCAGGCAACTCATCGAAAGGATCAGAGTCGAGTTTTTCTCCAGATATTTTGCTGCAGAGTCTTTGCCTTTTTCTGTAACCCATCACCCTTTTTCTCCTCCTTCTTCAGTAACGTTGAAACTCAGCTAATATCGAATAGAAGTGGCCATGTCTGGGTCCTTTTAAACAGAAACAAACAGGTGCTCTTCAATGCCCGCGTCCCTGCTTCTCCAACACGTCCTTTTGTTGAAGAATGGGGACTTTTTATATACATATGTGCCGAAGTGGGCTTGGATTAGTGGGACCAAATAACTAATAATATAATTATCAAATCTGTGCAAACCCTAAACTCGCCACCATGTGATTATTTAATTTTTTATTTTCTCCAAATCTGAATCAAAATCAATATTAAAATTAAGTAGTAATTATTTAATTTGTTGTTGGGTCTTTTTCTAGTGCTTAGCCTTGTAATATTGTCTGTGATCCCACCAAGGCGTGTTATTGGTCAAAGTGGCCCTAACGGCAGGCCTAGGTCATGCAGTTTTGCACAAGGCTAAGCGCAAGACAAATTAAGTGCTCAGGTACGCGTGCTACTTGCTGTTGTTGTTTTAAATGTGTTTTAGAGACGCAAATCAAAATTTTCTTCTTAATGGTCGTTTAGATGGATCGTCCAAATTTTCTTTAATACTTCCCAAGTGTTGGAGGTATCGAATTGAAATTTAATTGTATTTTATAATTATATTTTATATCATCAATTAATTAAATTATTTATTTTAATACCTCATTTCAAGAATATTGTGTGTACTAAGAATTTTATATGCCTAAAAGGTTAGTTAAATGGCTTCCAAATATTGGAGGTCTTGAATTCAATTTTTGATAAAGATTGTTAAAATATTTTTAAAGATAAAAAATTAAATTAATATTATGTTAGGTGTCTTAATAATCATCAAAACCAATCTCATAATTTAATTTTGAATTGTTAATTTTACAAAATAATTTATTTTGAATATCAAAATTTTAAAAATTTATATGCACTAAAAATTTATTTAATAGACATATAAATAGATTTTACAATTCAGGATAAGAAAATGCATAAGTAAGATTATTCTTTCGTGACCAAAAGTTCACATATTTAAGTTACGTAACCAATTTCTTCATAAAATGTAAAGAAAATGTTACGTTTTTTTCTCGAACTTTGCAAAGTGAAGAGTTTTATGTAATGGGGTTTTAAAATAAAAAATTACCGAATCTCTTTGTATATCCATGAGATTTTTGTTGAATTGTTGCATAAAAAATAATAATTACTTTATTATAAAAATTAAATTATTTTAATATTTTGTGCAAGAGTCATGAATCCCAGATTATTAAGAAAGGGGTAATTTTTTGTCCCCGCCTCTTGCGTCTTCGATTCACACGGGTGGTTGGGTTTGTTGCCTACAAAATGGGCTCCATTGTTGTATGCATTCACTGTGCCAAAACAGTTCAAACGACTATTTACCAAATCTAGCATTTCTCCTAGAGAATCCCACCCACTGCTTCTCTCTTCATATTATGTGAAAATACTACTATACGTGTATTCTATACTTGGGCCCAACACCCAGTCAATGCACTAATCTTAAACAAACAAGTTCCCTTCATCTTCACACCTTCACTCTTCCTTATCCGTTTCCATTTCTGTACCCCGAAAGGCAATAATCCAATTGCTTATACGCATGTCTTATGAAAGTCGGAACGCTTTATATTTTATGATCAACGCCTCCGGTTTTACACCAAATACCAAGTGATCTCAAGAGCAGCCTTTGCTATGTAACTTAAAACACAAATAACTGAATTCGAGTTGCTTTATTGGAACAACTTATACGTTCCTCGACACACATGATAAAGGTGCGCTTAATCCCACAACCATTCTTTAATATCTCAGTCATTCCCACGATTTGTTCATATGGTTAAGATAGGTTTGAACTAACGAAAAGAGAGGGATCAGACTTTAATCTTAAGTTGTAAATGACTGATGTAATTGTTATTGTTTTATGGGAAATATTTATAGTTGGAAGGCTAACGTGTACGCATGATAGCGAACACTAAATTAGGTTTGATTTACTTGAGGGATGGGATGATAAAATAAAATTTTGGTATAGGAAAAGCTAAAACAAGGTAGGTAACCATAATGGCTGTGGCTGCAGGCTCATCGTTTTGTTTATAATTTAATAGTCTTCACGCATAGTGTGCAAGTTGGAACACAAGTTGTAGAGCTTGAGGTCGAGTAAGTATTGGGAATTAAGCTAACCCTTGTAAGATATTTATATTGTGTGTAGTGTAGGGACAAGAACTTCAAACCAAAGGTTTTAGATAAAATCGTTTCATTGAACACTTCCTGAAATGGATAATGAGTCTGGAAGTGTTGAAAAGTTGTGGATAAGGTCTGAAGATGCGGAGTTGGTGGAATACAAATCCTTTTCATTATCACCAAAAGGAGATGAACTCTTTTGGCTCTAGTTAGAAAATGAATGCTGCATTTGCTGCCACCTTACACCATACTTTCCTAGCCTATATATATGGGACACATGCAACATTTGTGGCTTGCTGATATTTTTTATGTTTCTAAATTTGACTGTAGTTGGATGACTCATAAAATACTTCAATTTAATAATTATGAAAAATTATGTGCATCATTGGATATGGATAAAATAGAATAGCTGTTTATTGGTTATGTTTAAAATTGTAATTAAATTCCTAACAAGCACACAGTGCAATTGACATTTTACTACATTCATGTATTACATTATATATGTTGCGATAATGATCCAAGCCTTCAAGTTTTCTACTCTACGTAGGTTTATATTTCCTTTTATATATAACACTACCTACTTTATGTAGGTTTCTACCATAAGGTTATACTATTATATAAATACCCCTTTGGGAGTCCTTTGTAAAATCGTATTTTTGTACTCTTCATTAATTAGAGGGATTGTGTGTGAGTGAGAAAAATAGTTGTAAATTTTTTTCCATTAATATAGTGCATATTTTTGGGCCCTCTTCGTGTTGGGAAATCACATCCAGATCGCAATGAAATAATTATGAAACTTTTTTGTATTTTAATTTCAGAAAATTAAGATCATTTTAATTCTATAAAATGATTAGCACAAATCATAATAAAGTAGAAACTTAATTCGTACCTTATTTCGAAGCTTGATTTTTATCTTGTTGTATCCCTCGAACCATTTCTGAAATCGATCCGTCTCAACCACCGTAGCCGCTCAATTGTCAATACAGAATTCTCTCAACATGTTCTGTGGATACCGTTAGAGACCAGATTTTTTGAGAGGGTTGAGCAAGAAGTTCTAGTTTTATAGAACTTAAGCCTATTTATAATAAGTTTTGGATGTTTTAGTAATTTAATTGAAATTAAATTCTAATTTCAATTAAACTTTAATTAAAATTACAAATAATTCTAATTAAATACTAATTATGCACATATAAGATTCAATATCTCATATTGATCCTTATTTATTAAATATCTCATATTTAATCATAAAATATCTCAAATTTTATAATCAAGTCTAACTTGATTAAATTAATTTTGCTCTCTTCAATCCAGTATATATGTAAGACTCATTAAGTTCTCAAATATATTGACAATGATTGTAAATTATAATTCTAATTATGGATAAATTAAAACTTCTTTTAATTTATATTTAATTCTCTAATTAAACAATTTATAATCATAGATCAAAATTGACGTCTAACAACGCATCATGACCATCCAAATATTTAGGAATGTCAGAGTGATTTTAACTAACCTTTCTATGCAAGATTTTTTCGTATAATTCAATCCTTTCATCATACAATATTCCGATTAGATATAGAATATGGAATTAATGTCTACTCTATTTTGAGTCTAATCATATTAGTTTTCTGCCATCAGCTATTAATTCAATTAATAACATTTGTAAACTATTTACAAAATGCCATTATGCCTTGACCAAGGATTTCCTGAATCAATACTAATCGAGAACAATGGAACATTGACCCTAATTATTTTAGGGTAATGAATCCTATTTTAATCACACAACTATCTCCATATAATTCATGCTACATCCAATGACTACTGTTTGATCAACCCATGATTAAATTGGTTATAAATAGTATCAAAACATAACAATCCTTATACAAGATAACTTTGGTGACCTCAAGTCAAATGATCATTTATATAATCATCACAATGAGAATTCCATAAACATACAAGTAATGTTTCAGATAGATTTCTCATATCGGATCTATTCAGTGAACTTGGTCTCTAACAAGCACCCACATGTTTATTTAAGTATCTCTATACTTTATCCTATGAGATTGACCACTTCCTTCATAAAGAAAAATAAAACGTGTGCTAGTCTTTTTACGTTCTATTAATGTCTAATCTTAATAGAACAATGATTAGGAACATTTATGAATAATACGTAGATGCAATATGAATCTCATAATTATAATCTTAATATAATTTTATTTGCAAAGTACAATTATTCTATGGACTGTATCATATACATTTAAACATGTACAAGATAAAGAATATCTTTAAATAATTTGTCATTAAACTATAAATAAAGTAATTGACTGCAAGGCATAAACTAACACTTCGCTTAGTGGGTTTTTCTCTCGGCACTTAAGTTTCCCACGTAAAATTTTTTGTATCCTTCTATTGTTTTTCTTTATTTTCTTAATTGTTTTCACTGCTTCCGCAACTACTAGCACAACACATTAACAACAGTCTAAAATGGATCGGTATCTCTAAATTATACTTAACTTTCGATCGCTAGTTAATCCAATCAGGCAATCACTTTTCCTACTTATGCAGTGTAATTTGTACTACGGTCTTAATCTGTTTTCTTCCTTGTCTGTCAAGAAATTAGCTGGTGGTGGGAAAATCTACCATTGAATAATGTGACAGGTTTCAGTGGAAGAAGATACGTGGCTACTCCTCGCTAAATGACAAGCAAGTTGTGAATAATATGTTTCACGTTCTGATCTTCAAGTGCTGCAAGCAAGCCATTAGATCCATTAGAGATTATTGACAATGATGCGCGTACTTTCCAAGCTTGTAAAATTCTACTTGATCCATTCCAAGAATTCAGAGTTTGAAGTTGGGGTTTAAAATTCTAACTTCTAATCAAGTGTATGAAAATTACAAAATATGCTATCTTGTCAGTTATGTAAGTCATCATTGCATCAAGTGTATGAAAATTACAAAAATATGCTATATGCTATCTTGTGAGTTAGGTAAGTCATCATTGATCTTTCATAATTTGAAGAGGTATAGGTGACAATTTTGATAAAATTTAAGAAATATAGCTCTTAGATAAAAGTCGAAGAAATTTCATTTATTTCACTACACAACAATAATTTTAGAATATTAAAAAATAAAAAAGAGATTGTCTTATTCTAAATTGAGATTAAATCTCTTTTAAATTAAGTTGTTGAAAGATATTAAAATTTTGATTGAAAAGAATTATGATGTTTATTAAGAAATCTATAAATATAAAAAATATTTTTATAACTTTTATATTATACAGATAAAAATAAATTTATACTAAAGGCGTTACAAATATTTTTTTTTGATATTATAAACTCTTAATCATGATTATAAACTAACCTCCAACAAATTTCACTGAAGATATGGCATTAGAGTATCAATTCAACATCCCCTTAATGGGATGATTCTAGTCTTCTTATGCACTTTGAATTATGAATATGAATAAACTTCTAATTAGCTTTTTTAGAGAAAAATTTAAAATATCCAAAATAAAGTTATCAGACTAATGACTTGACGTGTTACCAAAAATATATATTAAAACCTAAACATTGGTATTTGAAACTAACTTTAACTCAAAATTGACCTAGCCTAAAAGTTCCCAAGTTTGAGTTAGTTTGGAGCCTACTTTGCAAACGATAATTATCAATGTTTTCGATTCGGGCAGTTTAACAGTGAAAATTATAAATCTGTTAATTTTTATTTTAATTTAATTTAATAATTTTTATTATTAAAAATTGATTAATTTATTAATTAATCGATAATTTTTTATAAACTAATAAATTTTTATAATCTAACACAAATTGATTAATTTTTATTTAATAGCTCTATTTTTTAATTAAACTTTAAGTTTTTTATGAGTAATAATATTCTTCTTCAATTATTTTTCAAATTCTTTAAATATATTCGATCTTTAATCGATTTTATAATAGTATAATATTAGTTAAACCTTTTAAATTTTAAATTTCTTACTTTATCTTTTATCTTTCAATCTAATTTGAAAATATTGACAATTAAACGTTTGGCTCGAGAACTTATTCATCACAACATAGGAATTGAATAGATATATTTTATCCTTTCAACACAAGATAAAGCATGAATTTATCTCCTTTTTGCGTTTTGTCAATAGTCTAACTCTCCGTTCAAATACTTTTTTAATGTGAAACCATACCTGAGAGTCAAATCTCAAGCACCTCATCATTCCAAGTTAATAATATCGTGTCCTTATGGTAAGTTGATTAGTACAAACATCGTGCATTGGTACCTAACAACATAAATTGTTATGAAATCTAACGCCAAAGGTCGCTTTTTTCTCTTCAACTTGCTTCAAAGGGCACCCACAGAAGCACGCTGTTAGCCAATTGATTCCTTCGGACGTTGATCAGACAAAACCCTTCATAAAAAGTCTTCGTGTTCTTCGTCACTTCATGTTCTTGTTGCGTGTCACTTAAATCTTGTAATTAACTTTTGGTCTTCTACACTTTAATCTCACTTATGACCTCAGCCATTGTTTTTGATAAGATCGATATTAATTAACGTATTCTACAAAAGTAGATGAGTTTAACGCAATGATTAATTAAGTCCGAACTGATAAAGATAGGGACAAGATCTTCTCTGTCCCAGATGTGAAAGACATTATGACAATCCATGTTCTATGAATGTATTTTGTAATAATCTTGACTACTTTTTTAATTTTATTTGTTTCTATGTATATCAAGTTAGTAACTTTGGAATTAGCCATTATCACAAGCAAAGGTTCCATCACTCAATTATAGCTTTTCCCTTTTTTTATTTCCCCTATGCAACTCCTAGGGTTTGGTCGGTCACTAGCCCCAAGCGAAATACTATTAGATAAAGCACGTATGAAAATTTTCCATTTATTCTTGTAGTTATTAGAGTATAACTAATCATAAAAATGTTAAAGGGTTAAAATAAATAATAAGGGTTAATTATTTAAATGACTAGTTTTAATCATTTTGACAATAGTTGACCTAGGCCTAATTTTAATATAGTGTCAGAGCTAATGGTTTGGTCCGATTATCATTGTGTTTATTTCAAGTAATAATTGAATGTACAGTCATAGTTACATTTAAAGGCAGTATTAGAATATCTCATATTAACTAAGCATAAAAATATTAAAAAATTTATAAATGATAAGGGCCAAATATTTTTAAAATGACTAGAACTAATAGTAGCCTCAATCTCTTGTTACATTTCATTTCTCTGGATCTTTTTCGATAATGCGAAGTGGAAAGGCTGTATTAGAATTCCAATGCTATATTGATGAGAAACAAATATTGATCTATTATTGGTTTCTTTAGTTTTGACTAAAATAACAAATTTATACATAATTCAATGTATCTACGTAATAATGTAAGCACCCCAAAAAAAATCCTGAAACATATGGTCGTGCACTACTAATAATCATAATTATGCATGGCCAGAAACTCATGTTGTTGACCTCGAGCTCAAGCAAGAATGAAAACGACAATTATATATTTATGTAAGAGAGAGATGGGGCTGATCTAAGACGAAACTGTGCATGTGAGAATGTGATTACAACTTGGACGGAGACATAATTACAGAACAATTCAATAATAGACTTTCATATGTTATAACGAATAAGAAAAGTCCGAACGAGTAGTGGACGGCAAAAGAGATTTTGAAAAAAAAAAAGAAAAGGGAAAGGGAAAGGGAATGGATTGCTGGGTGTTTAAGGATTGCCAAAACCGATACAAACAACTTTTGTTGTTGTTGTTCGGGCACGAGACCAGGAGGAATGCTTAGATGGTGGAGAGAAATGAAAAGGGTCAGAAGCTTTTGATATGGAAATAATGGATGGATATTGAAACCTACCAAAGCAAAACTAGTAGGAGACACCATGCATGCGGGGTCACTTGTAGCTGGCACAATTAGGGGTCATGATTTTTTGAGGCACTCCTTTCGTTTTACCCATGTTGTGCCATAAGGAGTCCGGCAAAAGAGGACATGTGAGATTCGAGAGAAAGATAGGTCTAAATTGGTCGAGGTCTAGGTAGTATTTGACAGTAGATAGGCATGGATCGGAACATAACCTTTTCAACTTTTGCATTATTGGGTACGTACGGAGAGAAAACACTCACATATACATTTCCTCATGTCGAAAAACATTTAGAAACTATAGTGAAGAATGAGTATTAAACTAACTTGCTCTTTAAGCAGAATATTCATCATATAATTGATATAAAACGAGAAATTTATATTTTAATTTGTGCTAAATAATAAATTCAATTCATACGACCTTTCGTATATCCAAATTTTTTAAAGTTTAACCTTCTTACTACTTGAGAATTTTAAAGAATTTATTTTATGATATTATATTGAGAAATTGTGTAATTAATTGCCATTGTTTTATTGAATAAAAATAAAAATGTTTTATTAAATTCAATTTAAATTCTAGGATAGAAAAGGTAAAAAAACTTAGTGGTATTGCCATTTGAACCAAAAGGTTAAGTATTTACAAAAGAAAAAAAGTGATTCTAAAATAATATTTCTCATGCATTCTTTTTAAATCGCAAAAATAGAAATAAGGTAAAATTTAAAAAGTTAGAAAAAAATGTATTACGGAAATTAAGCAAGAAATTAAAAAAATAAAAGGAAACAAAACAATTAATTGCACATCATACAAATTTACGTGGTTCACCCCAATTGTCTAGGGATACATTTACAAGTAACGGCAAATCACAAATTCAATATTAAAAAACGGAAGAATTACAAGAGAATTGCACCTATAGGGCTTTTCATCTACATATAACCCTAAAACAAATAAAGTTTATATATTATTCCACTACAAAACTGAAAGTATAAAAAAAAACCCTGAAAAATAAATAAATAAATTGAAGATTCAAGGCACATCTACCGTAATGAATTAGTTCAATGATTAAGTTCTATAAAACTTCTATTTAAAATATAAATAATAAGTATTTTAAAATTCAAGTAAAGTCAATTATATAAAAAAAGTTATCTTGTATCTATATTTAAAGGATATTTCCGTATTTAAGTTTTCATAAAATTTTTTGATTCATCATTATATCCATGACTTGCTTGCTATAATTCTCATTCCATGCATTAGATATTATAGTATCTTATAAGTTACACATTATAACAGTTCCTAGTTTACAATAGTAATATACATAAGCCTTCTGTTTACAACATAGGTTAGTGGAGCCATGGGGGTAATTCTATAATCTGCAATTGACGTAACGTGATTTGTTTTTTATAATGATATGAAGCAGGAAAAGTAGAAATCTCCATGAATGTCGCACTCTAGTTATATACCCACAAGAAGGGCGGGCACTTGATGCGTGGGAAGCTATCTTGACCAATTCGTCTTTGCAAGTAGAGTACATGATAAGGATATATACACAGTTGGATCCTTTGAGAGGCAAGAATTGGAATTATTGGACAGGACAAGTCTTGAATCAGTGTTTTGGAAGGGTCAAACTCAATCCGATCAATATCAATCTGCAAATATACAAGTATACGTAATATGTCACATTTATGACTAATAAGGATGTCTCCTTCCTCCCTAAAATTTGTTAACCAAGGAGTTGACAGGAACAAACAGGGACAGCAACGTTGACAAACGTTGTTTGTAATGAAAATTATCACTTCCCATCGAAGGAGTAGCTCATGTATTCGAAACAATTGGAGAATCTTATCGTTAGAATTTTCTTGGGAAAAATGAAAATGATTCGTTCACTTTTTCTTTTGGATAACTTCTTTTTTAATAAATTCCATAAATTGATAAGCAATAAATTTTATCTATTTTTGATAATAATATTTTATAGTATTAAAAATATATTTCATTATTTTAATAAATATTGTCACATGACTAAGTTTCATACACGTAATAAAACTTATATAATTATTTTTATCCTACTTTCAATAATAATCTATATGTTAAAATAATTCAATAAAACTTACTTTTACTAATTTTAATTTTATAAAATATTTTTATGTATTTAAAATAATAAAAATATTTTTTCAAAATAGTAAAACGACAAGAATTGTATCATTCACTTGTTTAAGAAATAAATCAATCATAATAATATCTTTGAAGTAGCTTAGGGTTTGTCGTATATACTTATATACTTGACAATTGATGCAAGATAGTAATGAGGGTGATCCGATATTTGGATGGTATGTAGAGAGTGAGGTTTGTGGATATCAATGAATGATACAACTTAAATGGCAATTGAGAGAACAAAGCGTGAGCACTACCACTCCCAACCCATATGGTATGCTCATGCGAGTATGACATGAGGGGTTGTAGCGTATCAAACTAAAATTCGCAAAAGTCTCCCAGAGGAAAATTGTCTGCGAAACACAGCTCTCAATCTCTCTTCTCTGTGGGGTTAAGGCAACGGTGCAAGTTGTGTAACATGAGCATGTCATGTGTACAAATTGATGGCGAATTTGAATCTCTTTTCGCTTGTGGGTTCCACTTAGTATCTACATTCAGAGATTTGATTTGGACTGTGACCAAAAGTGGAGATAAGGTTACCAATTTTATCTTCTTGTCTCAAGATTTTCGTTTGTTTATAAATAGGGTTTGGTATGGTAGTGGATACTCGTAGGCCTCCACTTCATGGGCCCCTTGTTGTTGGGCCTTTTTCTTGTTTATGAGTCTCCACCGAGATTCATTCTTATCCAATCGTACAAACCTTTTTATTCTCTTCTTTCTTTCGTATTTTTCTAATAATAGAACAACCCTTAACTGTAATCACTAAGTGTATATCGATAATTTTTAAGTGAATGTAATCATTTATAAATTATCTATTAAGTGGTTCACCTTATAGGAGGAGCCTTTTAAGAATTTCCACCAATTCAATAGCAAAAGAGCACAACCTTTTGTAGGTATGTGTCTTTATCATGTACGGATAAAGAGAAAGGAGGTTTTTAGAATCTATCAAAGTAACCAATAAAGTGTATTGTGAGAGTTCTTCGAGACAAAAATTCCCTTTGGATAAGATGACTTCAGAGATACTTTTCAATCTATGGACTCTATCTACAAGACCAACTTTCTTTTGGTTGCTTAATCAACTTTTAAAGCTCAGGGAGGAGGTGACGATGACGAATGTAGTATGTTGCAAAATAGGAAATGGGAACTCAACTTTTTTATGGCATGACAACCGGACAGGCCATGGTCTCCTATCTCAAAACCTAGGTGCAATTTTAGCTCTCTCAGAGATAGCTTACAAGGCTGAGGTTGTCGAACTTATTAGCCAAAACTAGTGGGTGCAATTTTCAGAGGCAATACGGCACCTGAAACCCTCATATTCCCCTGATTCTTACCTTCAAGATTACGACCTATGGCTTGATATGCCTATCGAGAGATTTTCAAGCAAGGCTTAAAGGAAATGGTTGCGTAGTAGTGAACAAGAGATATCCTGGGTTATCTGGAATAACATTCTAAGACCTAATACAACTTTCTTACTTTGGCTAATAGTCAAGGACATAATTACTACAATGGACATACTACACTTTCTGAATCTAATTGGGATCTATATCTTATACAACGAGGATAATGAAACGAGGATCATCTTTTTTTTTTTTTGCTCTCTCTCTAATTCAATCCGGTGTAAACTAAGAGAGAACTATTCATGGAATGAGCATTATAATACTTTCCGTGAGGCTGTTAATAAGATAGCTGTTGCACATGCTTCCAATCCTCTCCAGAAGCAGCATGTGCTCGTCCTAGCCATAACTTCTCAGGAGTTATAATAAAAGGAGAGGAATCTTAGAAAGTTCTAAAATAAAGAACGATCTAAGAGGTAATTATTCAAGTTATCTTACAAAATGTAAATGAACAATCTGTACGATGGGATCAAATGTAAGATTAAAATAGATGAAACCTTAAGTTAAGCTACATGCTGGAAAGAAGTAGTCCCATCATACAATGTTTCCTTATAGATGCTGTGATCATTAAGCAATAACTAGACCTATCAGATGAAGATCCAATGCCGGCCCTAGGCAACAGTAGGCAGGGCACCTACTCAAAGCCCATCATAAAAAAGGGCCCCAGACATGTGTAGCATTTTTTTTTTGAGAATTTCGATCTTGGAAATAAAAGGAAACGTTGCTGAGCTTTAGGTAGCATTAAATAGCCATCGACGTGTGTGTAATAAATGGCCATCAACGTAAATGAAGTAATAAATGTAGAGAACGTATGTGGAATAAACGTTAACTTATTATACTTATAAATAAGTTTGAAGTATTTATGTGTATTTTTACCCTCTAATTTTTTTATTTTCATCAACATATGCATCTAAGGTACTCTAACTTAAAATTTGGTAGCAAAAAATTTTCACGATACTGTCTTCTAAGTTTTGAGTGTAATTTAAAGGTAAAGTTTCTGATTTTTTAATGTATTTTTAGCTTATTAAATATTTGAATATTTTATAATTAATTTATAATTTATCATTAACATGGACATTATATTAGCATTTTAAATCATAACATTAATATTAAATGATATTGTATTTATTTGTGTTTCTCCTTTTTTATTTTTAGATTACTTATTATTTATAAAAATAATTAAACATTAATAAATAATTTAATTTTAGTAATTGTAATTTCACAACAACAAAATAAAGAGGTTTTAGACACTTATGGTTAGACGCATCTAATAAGTGCCTTAAATAATTTAGAAATTGGTGGAATTTTTAGACATTTATTTAAGACGACAAAATTTGTCCAAAAAATATACTAAAAAAGAGTCCAAAACTTCTAAAATCTCTAATTGGCAGAACAAGAATTGACGTCTTTTATAATTTGTAGCAAGTATGCATCCAAGAATAACCCCAGTCCCATGACCTTCTACATCGTATTTTTTTTTATATTTTTATAAAAAGATTATTTTTATTAATTAAACTTGTTACCGTAAGATTAAAAAAAAAATTTACATGTTACATAGACAATGAGAATAAAAACTAAGAATTTTCAAAATCGAACAGAATTCAACTTTTCTCCGTTCTTTTTCTTCTTCTAACTTATAGGATAAAAACAGTGGGTCTCGAAATCTATTATACCAGTTCAATCGCTCCTTAAGCTCTAAATCTATTCCTCGTTTCTCCTTCTTCTATTGATCTCATCCCCAATTTACTTTTATTCTCTCTTGGATTTCTCTAACTTTGCAATCTGCATAAGGTAATTTCCGATCCTATTCCTGGTAATTTTTGTTTTCCATTTAACTATCAACTACACTATCAAATGTTCCAATGGCTATTTAGGGTTTTGTTTTGGGGTTAGAAAGTGGATTTTTGTGTCGGTTTCGTAATTGACAACTTCAATTTGTGTTTTCTTCATGATTTTTGTATTGATTATCGTTGACTTTGTTTTAGTACAGATTTATAAGTTATTGATTGGTGGTTTCGGATTTGTGTTTCTTAGATGAATTGAGATCTTAACAATTGTAATTTTATTTGAGTTTTGGCTATTCCATAAATTCCTCAAGAAAAGTTTTAATTATTTTGATGATCTTAATCTGCCATGTTCTTCATTGGTAGTACTTGGACATCACATTTGCTAATTATTCATCTTCGAAGCATTGCATAATTGATAATAGCTCACAAGTTCTAATTACACCTGTTACTTGATGATTGTACTCGGGCGGTCCTTTAATTCAAAGGTGCGACTAGTAAGAGTTTGAAGAATGGTCCCCCAAAACCATATTTTTCTCCCTTGGCGTGCGTTTTGAAAAATTCAATTGAAAAATTCACTCTGATTGGCAAGAAGTTACGGTTCATATTTGCTATTTACTATTTGAAAGATAAGTGCAGCTGATAACATGATGGTATAAATCTACTTATCTATGAATGCTTTGATTGCACTAGATGGATTTATCGCATTAAATAGTGGGATTAACATTAATCTATTTATTTTCTTAACATATAAACCTTCAATCTCTCAAAACCTAAATTTTGACGTGTTGATATGTTAAATATCCTCTGCTACTAATTTAGAGAACTCCATATAACTGGGCAAGTTTCATGTTTTACGAGTTTAATATAGCACTCAAATGGCAGATTTCCTCATACCCTATTTTGATTGTTAGATATTCATCAATCATGCTACTCTTTCTATGTTTGTTTTGGTGTGCAATTGTCTTTGTAATTCTCGTATTATAGATCTTGTTCTGAAATGATTCTTTTCTATAGCTTAGTGGAAATCAATCCATCATTGGTTGAAATACAAAGAGAAAATGTTGGAGAAGTTGGCAGTCACTTGTCAAAGTTTAAAGGGGAATGTTGTGATGCTGCTGATCGAAGTGGATGGGGTATGCTTTCTTTTTAGACTTGTTCAACTTCTTTTTGTTAGTTAACTTTAATTAAAAGTAAGTAGTCAGCAGAAAATCAAACTGAAGATTTTAAATTATGGAGGAATGAATGTGGATCATATTTGTATAGGAACCACTCCTCTTCCGCCTAAAATGGAGATACATGAAAATTTTAATAAATTTCATTGATGTGTAAGAATATGGTCAAAAGTTAGAACTTTCTCTATATAACAAATCGTGAGTTCTAGATGGGATGGGTTTGGCTCCCTCTATAACATCCTAATCTATGGAAATCTCTCTCTGGGAAAGCATAAGCTATCCCTGCAACTCCACACATAAGAGGAAGTTAATTTCTAATAAAGTAAGTCGAAAGAAAGAATAATCGTTTGATTGGCAAAATGGTAAGCAATTTCATTACCATTTGAAAAGTTATGTGTCGAGATTGAAAATGAATGTGAGCCTTTGGCCTGTTAGGAAAGTGTCGAAAATGAATGGAAGATTAATCTTTCTTTTGACTTACTTTCTGTTCTCTCCTTGTTTGTTTTGCAATTAAACCCTGTGTCAACTGAAATGGTTTGTTCCTCTCATCTGTGACATGCTTTTATCAAAATGCATTGAATGATTTTGTACACTGAAATTGATTCCTAAAGCATTTATTGTTACAGGTTGAGAAACACAGTATTTGTAGTTTTCTTCTCAGGTGAACAGGCAAGAACAAAGATTTTAGGGCAAATTGCTATCCTCTTCCTGAAGATGTAACAAAACAGAGGCAATTAACCAGTATTGTTATAGGGATGCACTGTTGTTAACTTCATTCTTCAGTATGATACACTATCCTAGTTTATTATATTGGAATGTTTTCTGTGTTAACCATGTGTTGTTACACTTTTCTATTTTAATGTATTTTCTTAATTTTTGTTGTTATGGGTTTTGATTATACTTACAAATTGAAGATGATAACCATGAATAAAAGGTGTGTTGGTCATCATTATATTGAATGCCTCTTCTTTCTAGGTAAGTCAGGAGAAAGCTGTATATGACACATTGAATATGCTGAATTTTTATGTAACAAAAAAATGTCTTGTTGGAGAGGGTTGGTGCCTTATATCTGCAAGATTGCAAGTACCTTATATGATTTCTTTCCGAATATTGTTCATTTGTTATTGAACTGTGGTACTTGGTTAAAAGTTTTGCTAAATTTTCAATGAAACATCTTTTATGATTGACAGATTCAGGAGGCACTTCAACGTGCAACATTTGACAGTAGTTCACAAGTGGACATCCTTTAACTAATCCATTTGTTCTAATAGAGTTTTCAACTAACAATTAGATATCTGTGTATTTGTTCTTTTAAATCACTATATATATGTAATTGCAAAGGCATTAATCTTTTAGAGCACTAGTGTATAATGATTTCTTTTTGGTCTTGTCTGTTTGATGCTGTATATTGCTATGCTATTAGATAGACCTTTAGCTGATATGATCTGCCATGTTTCTACCCATTAAACTGATCAAAAGGCTAATACTTTTGCTTATTTGGCAGTGTTGCTAGATATCAAGAAGCAAATCCTGCGATTTACACTATCATTACATTTCCATTTCTTTTTGTGGTGATGTTTGGGGATTGGGGCCAAGAAATATGCTTATTTTTTGGAGCTCTACTTCTTATTGCACATGAAAGTAAACTTAGTAATCAGATATACAATTTGTCAAATTGTTGTAATACAGTTTTGAGGCAAGTTTTTATCAGAACAATTACTTCTACTGATGTGGATTTTGTTCCTTGTTTGAACTTCATAAAGATATACTCGATTCCTATGTAGCTATAGCAATATCAAACATGTTATCATTTTTTACGTACTAACATTTATGCAAATGCTAAAATTGGAAGATTATTTCGGCATCTTTTTAACGGACTAAATTTTATATTATTATAATAATTTGTAAAATTTATTATAATAATATGTATGTGAGTGATCGTAAAAAGATGCACAAAGCAAATTGTAAGCTTATTTTTTTACTAAAAAATGGTGGAGTTCTTCGTTGTAAAAAACTGTCTAAAAGTAAAGAATATCGACAGAGAAAAGCATCTAAAAGTTTACACAAAGTGTTTGAAATAGCATTGATGTGTCTAAGAAAACTATCGAAAATGTATATTTTCGACACATTTATGTGTAAATAGATTTTCAACGCTTAGATTTTTGACACTTAGATGCGTAAATGTATGTTTTTTTGATGCATCTATGTGTAAATAGATTTTTAACGCTCAGATACGTAAAAAATGTATGTTTTTTTACGCATCTATGTGTTTAAGAAAACAGTTAAAATAGTTTTTGTGACACTTATTTTTTACGCTTTATAAAGCATCTAAAATTATTTTTACGACAAAAAAAAGCGTTTAAAAACTCCATCTTTTATGTCATTAAACTCCATATTTTGTTGTAGTATTTTCATTATACTTTGCCATGAGTAATGTAGTAATTGTTGGATTTGTGTTTTTATAGAGTTCACATAAGTTTAGTGATAATATGACTAAATCAAATAAAGGCAGTTCAGTTTTCATTCCCTAAACTGTTAAAACAAAAATTCTTTTTTTTCCTTTCTTTTTCATTCGATCTTGATGAAGGTGAAGAAATTTTAGCTTCAATCTGTGCCAAGGTTTAGACAAAAAGGAAATAAAATCTTTATTTGAATGCCTTTTGTTAACCAGTTTTTCGGAAATTTTGTTTCTGATAATTGAACTCCATTATAGGTGCATTTAACTTGCATTTCTCTATTACAATATGTAAAATCTTCAGACCATTCGGGAAATTGAAAAAATAGCATATGAATGATATTCTTAACTATATTTGTAACATCCCGTTTCCAGAGAACGGGTCGGACCAGAGAAACGGGTCCAGGTGTGGTAAATTACCACACCTCATG
>JANZXP010000006.1:34550091-34565541 GCA_027576715.1 Erythroxylum flavicans
TTTAGTGAAGTGATGTGACACGCCACCCTCGCGGGGCACGGATTTGGATATCACTGTCGATATCGGGTTCGGGTCCGACGGGAGTGGGGTGTTACACGTATGGACTTACATGATAATAGAACTTGTCCGTCTGAACCTTTTGATGAGGGTTCTGCTCCTATATCTAGTAAATCGAAAGAAAATATCTTAATCAATGCTAATTAGAAGTTATTGGGCTCGAGTAATAATTTAGGTATCATCCAAATTGCCTAAGTAGTCCATTTATGAATTTTGGAAATTTCTTCTATTCTCGCCTAAACATTTCGTAATTTTTAATTCGCAAACTGTTGAAAATCTTAGTATGGTTCTTTATAGAAAAATGATTAGTATAATTTTTAGAATTTTTTTTACAAAAGTGAACAAAATGGTTATTGGAATAGTACCTTCGACGATCGGAATATTGCTCCGATTACTGGAATATTCCCTCCTGCCATATGAAAATCTTTAGTCTCAAAATTCAATGATTTTTATACCAAATGAAAACTCTTAATGAGTAGAACATCTTTCTCCAAAGCAACATACTCAGATTCTCAACAGATTTGAACACATTGAAGAAAAATAAGATGAAACCCTAACCTCTTTTTCCGTTAATCAGCGGTGATCCAGGCGGCGGCTAGCGACAAGACCATAGGGCTTTTGTTCCTGACTTTGAGATGAGTCGAATGGTGGTGGTGGTGACCGGCAACAACTAACGGAAGCAACAGATCGACGATTGGTGTTTTTTGTCAATTTTTCTCCCTGATTTTTGCGACGATTTTGGAGATGGTAGTGGCTAAAATGGGTATGGTTGTGACGGGCTCGTCAAGAGGAAGAGATTAGTATATAACACTAACCGGTTTAAGTCACCAGCAGTGAAGAATGGTTAAAGAGAGGGAATTGGTGAATAGTAGATTTTGGGAGGTTAAAATAAAAATATGAGAAAATAGGGAAAAAAAGAAGTTGTCTTTTATATGTATAACATTCGGGATGTTACGGGATGTTACAGATGGCTATACAAGTGGGAAGCTGCATGGTAAACTCGCTCATGGATGTTATTGCGACGTTACTCACTTGTGACACTTGCTGCTTTTTGGTAGGCTTGTCGCCTGTGGACCTTGCCTAGTCTGCTGGTGCAGTGCACCTAATTGTACCTGTAGGGTGTTGATGTGGTGTGTAGTTGATGAGAGCTTGATGTATGCCGACCAAAGAAGCTGATGGGCGCTGCTTGTTTGGTTGTTGCGTCAGTACTACTGCTGAAGCTTAACGCTTGGTGTAACTTGATGCCTGGGACATAAAGCTAATTGGTGGAGCTCAGAGATGTTGATGTGGGGTGGCAAACAAAACCTAAAAAAATAAAAACAAAGTTAGTTTTGGTTTTATATTACATTATTATTTTTTGTATTTTGAAATATTATTTTAAAAATGTAAAATCCTAAATTTTTTATTTTTATTTGCTTATATCATCATGTTATTATTTTTATTTCTTTTTTTAAATCACAAATTCCTTAAAAATAAACAACTTACTAACATCAACAAGGAGTGATCTCGTCTTATAAATATTAGTATTTTGAAATTTAAGGATTCTATTTCAAAAAGCTCACGTCTTATAAATTTCAATATTTTGGAACTGAAGATGACTACTACCTTAAATTGAGTTACATAACGTGTGATTATGTCTTATGAATTTTAGTAAATTGAAAATTTAGGTCTTTTATCCTAAAAAGCTTAATTAGATCTTGTTTATGAATTTAAACATTCTAAAATTTAAGACCTAATTTTTTCCTTACACCAATAAAACACTACACAAAAACAAATAGATAAACTTATGAATAATTGAAATGAAACTAATAAAAAGATCATAATGTTTGGGTTGCTTCCCAAAGAGCATAATTGTTTAATGTTGTTATGCTCGAAAATATTTTTTCTTCTTAATCTTTTGAATATTGGAGAAGTGCCAAATTAATACTTATCACACTTAAAACTGTCATATCATTATAAGATGGTTTCAACTTATGTCCATTTAGCTTAAAGTTTTTTTTTCAGTATCTAAACTCCTTATTTCCACTGAACCATAAGAAGATACATTATTGAAAATAAAAGGATCAATCCATCTATAATGTAACTTACCTGGAATGAGCTTTAATTAAGAATTATATAATAACATTTTTTCCCACCTCAAATTGTTTCCTCAAGGTCAAATTATCATGGCACAAGTTGTTTTTCTCTTTGAAAAATTTTGAATTCTCTTAAGTTCCTTTGGCTCTTGTAATTACAATTTCCTTTCCCCCCCAACTTTTTCCAAATCCAAATTACAATGTTCCATTACCTAATAAGCTTTATGCTCAATTTCCATAAATAAATACTAAGCTTTACTAAAAGCTAGTCGGTAAGGAGATATTCATATTAGTGTTTTGTAGGCTGTATGGTAAGCTCAAAGAGCATTGTCTAGATATAAACTTCAACCCTTTCTTCTTATAATTACCATTTTCTAAAATAGATTTTACTTCTGTATTCAATATTTTTGCTTATCCATTCATTTATAGATGATATATGGTGGCTACTTGATGATATATGGTTGATGACTTCTAGAAATGGAATATTGATTTCCACTTTTTCGAAGGTATAAAAGATGTCTTTCTCATATGCCTCTTCCTTTGATTTAGCTAATCTTGCAAAGGAAAGGAGGTACATGTATATTAGATGATATGGGTAAAGAAAAATTAGATTGCACCTTATTTGGATCTTTATCTCGAACTTCATCTTTCTTCTCTCCTTTTTAATGCTTTTTACCTCCATTAGTAAGAAAGATTCAGATTGAATTTCCTTCCCATTTCTTAATATCATTGCAGTCACATTCTCCTTATATTCACCACCTTTTATGAAGGTAATTTCTTGATAGTTGTGATTTTAATTTACTAACAGAGGTGACTAATTGAGTGATATAATTTCCTAAGTTCAAAAAACTTGCTCCTATTTCCTGTTGAAATTATTAAGTATTAGTAGTAAGTGCCTTAACAATTTCATTTAAAGACATACATGAATTTAAAGATTGAGAATGAGCATATGTAGTGCTTAAGGTTATCTATTAAAATTGTGAACTTGGTATCTTTATTTCTCTCTTTGATTTTCATATCCAAAGTTATGATTAGAATAAGAGTCATATTTCCATTAAGGTTGACTAAGAAATCCCCCTATTGCATTAGTTTCTTAGGATTCTTGTTACAGTGTAGGGTACATATCTGTAGGATGCCTAGGGAATGAGTATATTTCACACACTCATGTCGACTGCATAACCTACATCCATATAACTAACTAGAGCAGTTAAATCTAAAATTTTATCTTCTAAGTTAGTATTACTTACCTTATTCACACACTTAACAACTTTATCTTTCATTATCCCAAAATTTTGAGAATTTTCGGCCATATTTGAAATCAATTGTTTAGTCGCTTCTGGTGTTTTATTTATTAAAGCTTGATGAATTCTATAAATAGTATATTGATTTCCACTTTTTTGAAGGTATAAAAAATCTCTTTCTCTTATACGCCTTCCTTCGATTTAGCAAACCAGCAAAGGAAAGGAGGTACATGTATATTAGATGATATGGGTAAAGAAAAATTAGATTGTACCTTATTTGTATCTTTATCTCGAACTTCATCTTTCTTCTCTCCTTCTTCATGCTTTTTACCTCCATTAGTAAGAAAGATTCATATTGAATTTCCTTCCCACTTCTTAATATCATTGCAGTCACATTCTCCTTAGATTCACCACCTTTTATGAAGGTAATTTCTTGATAGTTGTGATTTTAATTTACTAAAAGAGGTGGCTAATTGAGTGATATAATTTCCTAAGTTCAGAAAACTTACTCCTATTTCTTGTTGAAATTATTGAGTATTAGTATTAAGTGCCTTAACAATTTCATCTAAAGGCATACATGAATTTAAAGATTGAGAATGAGCATGTGTAGGTGGTTAAGGTTATCTATTAAAATTGTGAACTTGGTATCTTTATTTCTCTTTTTTATTTTCAAAAGTTATGATTAGAATAAGAGTCATATTTCTGTTAAAGTTGACTAAGAAATCCCCCTATTGCATTAGCTTCTTAGGATTTTTGTTGCGGTATAGGGTACATATCTGTAGGATGCCTAGGGAATGAGTATATTTCACACACTTATGTCGATTGCATAACCTACATCCATATAACAAACTAGAGCAGTTAAATCTAAAATTTTATCTTCTAAGTTAGTATTACTTACCTCATTCACACACTTAACAACTCTATCATTGTCCCAAAATGTTAGAGAATTTTTTTGCCATATTTGAAATCAATTGTTTGGTCACTTCTAGTGTTTTATTTATCAAAGCTCCTCCACTAGCTGCATTTTATAAAATAAAAATAAAGTGAAAAATGAATTAGAAAAATTCATAATTTATATATACGACCCTAGAAAATAATTATTTGACTTTAAGAGGTGAATTTTCTAACTAAAGGTGAGTTCAAATAATTTGCACATGTTAGAAATTATATTATTTCTCATATTAAAATTTGTATTGTTTCATTTTTCCCCTTTTCTCTTTTCATGTGGATCATTTAGAAACAACCTCTATACTAGTTAGAGATAAAACTGCGTATTATTGAACTTTCTCGGAACCCGTGAAGCAGTAGGATTTATACTAGTGTTATTATTGTTATTGTTGTTATTTTTCCCTTTTGCATGCAATGTTGAATTAAAAAAACTAAAAAAATCCCTTTTGGTGATACTTACATTTTCTTTACTTTAGCTTTATACTCATTTGAATACAAATTTAATTTATATTTTAAATCAAGTCATTAAATTTTCAATTTTAAGATATATTTTTTAATCACAAGAAACTTTTCTAAAAAAATGTAAAATATCATATTTTTAATAGTTATGATATACAATTTTTATATATTAAAAATGAACTCTCAGTGCATAAGAAAATAGAGATTAAGCATTGTTTAACTTTTTTTTTTTAATTTCTCCTGTACTAAATATAAGATGTTTAAGATAGTTAATTTGTTCAACTATTGACAAAGTTAAAGTCAAATTGATCTTTACATGAACTGTAAGAAATTCAAATATGCATTTAAGTTAATTTTTTATATTCAAACTATTCTTCTAATTATCTACTCGACGCCAAGAAGTGTATTCTTCGAATTATTTTTAAAACGTGGATTAGTAAAAAAATCCCACTCATACTAAAATGACGGCCTGTGGATTGGGCTGAGGGTGAGATATGAATCCAAACGTGAAATGATGTGCGGTCTCTATGAAGCCCATTTCAGGCCCAGTTTAACTAAACCTTTGTAAGAATCAACGAACATGGAAAGAGAAAGGAAATGAAAATGAAGCGTAACGTGCGTGAACTACTGAAGTGAAGATTCGAGTAATTAGAAGAGAAAATCCGCAGTGATATAGCGATTTAGTGTTTTCTGATTGTGTACTTGCTCCAGATTTTTGGCATTTCAAGAAGAGAGAAGCAAAGATGGAAGTGGAATTGCTCGAGTTGCTCAAAGATCTCGAAACTCTCAAGCGATCGCTTCCTGATTCTTCACTTCATGCTTCCATCGATAAGGTTTTCTCTTTCAATTAAATGGCCCTGATTCCTTTTTTATTCAACCGTGATTAAGAATCTAGGATTTTGTTCTCCTTTTCATTGATTTTGATCAGCATGCATTGGTTCGGATTTGAAACAGAAACTTTTTTTCCTTTTTTTTCCTCTTTTTTATTGTTGCTTGAGTTATGAGGAGAGTGGGGTTGCTATAGAGTGAATTTTAAGTTTGTTATATGAGCAATTGCAGTAGGTCGCGTTCGCAGTGCTTGAGGATGTTGAAAGGGGACAATTTTCTTTAAAGAAGTGAAATTTAGTTTTTCGAAGGAAATTTTGGATGAGTTCTCCTTTTCTAATCGGTACTTGTTTTTGTATTCTGCTCTAGATGCGATTGCGAGTGGATTATGTCACAAATCTGGCTACCGCGGCACCTGCTCGGCGTTCTAAAGTGAAGGTCTTGTTTCTATCTTCATCCACTCCATGTCACAGTGTTTTCTCAGTCTTAAACTGGTTATTATGGTCAAGATTGTGCCTGAATTGACTTACGTTTCACAGGATATGAGTGCTGAGGTGGTCGATACCAATCCTTATAGTAGACTAATGGCGCTTCAGAGAATGGGAATTGTTGAGAACTATGAGAGAATACAGGAATTCTCAGTTGCCATTGTTGTCTGTATTTATCCCCTCCTTATTAATTTCGTTTAGTGTTTCAAAATTAGACTTGTTGGGTAGTTCTATGTGTCATGATGCATGAGTGTCCACTTGCTAACATGTATTCACATGTTCAATTGGTACTTTTGTCAAATTTGAGATTTTCTTTCTAAAAGAAATTAGATATCCTTGTGACCAGCCATCTCAGGTTAAAACTGCATAAGGTGACTTTGTCATCTCTGAGGTGCGACCGAAAGTCAAAACTGCTGGGTTTTTGATAAAGCTATATTCTTGAAAGCACATATGATAGGCTATAACATATTTTTATTTAAAGCAATTTCTTTTAGTTGATATTACGTTTTTTGGGAGTACGACAGAGAATATCACCAAATAGCTGTCTTGCATGGACCTTTGATGTGCATTTATCTCTCTACTCTGTGGGACTATTTCCCAATAACCTCTGGGGAGGAATTTGATTAATGAAAACTGATCATTTTCTTGTTACTTCAGGGGATTGGGGGCGTTGGCAGTGTTGCAGCTGAAATGCTAACAAGGTGTGGCATAGGTCGTCTTTTGTTGTACGATTATGACAAAGTGGAGTTAGCTAACATGAATAGGCTTTTTTTCCGCCCTCAGCAGGTCTCTAGAGTTGATTTTTTTGTCTTTTGTCAATAATCATTGTTGGACATAACGAGGATCAAAAACTTAGTCGGGAGCTTATTTTTCATACACATTGCTTCTCTTCTTAGTAGTGCAGATTGGAGCTGCAAAATTTTAGGCAAAAAATTGGATTTTGATTGTGAATATGAATCTTAAGATCTTCCATGTTCACTAATAGACTTTCACTTGGTAGGTTGGCATGACAAAGACTGATGCTGCTGTTCAGACCCTTTCAGACATAAATCCAGATGTTGTTCTTGAGGCAAGTTACCCTTTGATTTCAGTATTTATTTATTTCGTTTTGCAGGAGGGGTTGATTAAGAGGAGAGGGAGAAGGGAGTTGGTATTGCTTATGGTTTTCTCTTTCCTTATCCGTTGCTGTCAAAACCTTGCCATTCAGTAAGAATGTTTGCATATAATTGGTGATACTGCAGTGAGTTATGGTTATATCAGCATTTTGGCCACTATGTTTATGTCTATAACTAATGTGCAAGAGTTGGAGAAACTTTCCTCTATGATTTTATATTAAAGCTACTTCATTCTGATGTATTTTTTATTGCCCAGAGCTATACACTTAACATAACAACAGTGCAAGGTTTCGATACCTTCATGTCAAGTTTAAAAAGTAAGAGATTTCGCCCAAGCAAAGAAGGCAGCGGAGTTGATCTTGTTTTGAGTTGTGTAGATAATTATGAAGCCAGGATGGCTGTTAACCAGGTAATACAGAGCGTGACCCTGAGATTTCTTGGGATTTTATTTTATATGTTGGCTCGTGAACATTTTACATATTCATCTTCTTCTATTGTATCTTTCTGGTTAGTTAAATTTTAATATTGGTCCGATTTCTTTGCCAGTTTGCAGAAATTATATATTTTATGTTTCCTGGCTCACTCTACTATTGTTTTCCAGGCTTGCAATGAGTTGAATCAAATATGGATGGAATCTGGTAACCAACACTTTTCTCAACTACTATAATATGTTCTTATCTTTTTTTCTATTCTTTGTGGGTGCAGTTTGCTTGATAAAAATAAATTGGACAGATTATATTATATTCCAGTTCATTCTGTAATGTTTGCGTATCATAATATCCTGTATTATGACCTTTGTCAGATTTTCTGGCATGATAATTAAAAAATGGCACACTTTAAGTCAACTAATAGCTTTTACTCGTAGTCTGTTGTCTGATATTTGCCTATCTTGTATACTTTTCTGTAATGAGTCCACCTCATTGGTGTATTTGAAATAAATTTAAAAGAAAGTTGTTGGCAGGGGTATCTGAGGATGCTGTCTCAGGTCACATTCAACTATTGGTTCCAGGAGAAACTGCCTGTTTTGCATGTGCTCCTCCTTTGGTATGCTTCTCATCTGGAATTGGAATGGTATTTTGTGTAGAATTAATTAACTTTGTGAAGCTGTTCAAACTCCAGAAGGAATGAATATATGTGTAATTTCAGTATTTCACTTTAATCTTTGTGCATATTCAGGCCTTTCATTGTAGACAAAAATTAGACAAATTAACTAAAAAGTAAACGTCAAGTAGTTAAAGCGTCTAAATGAAAAATTCAGAGTTTAGATAAGATGGGGCTGGAGATCTGGAGGGACGTAAACTAAGTGTTTCAGAGTTTTCTAATCCAAAGGATTATATTCTACAAAATAGAGAAGTTTTAGTTGTGTGATAATTGACATAACAAGCAGTTTTTACTTTTCTCAGGTTGTAGCATCTGGAGTAGATGAGCGAACACTCAAGCGTGAAGGGGTCTGTGCGGCTTCTTTACCAACCACCATGGTAGTGTCTTCACAAAGTTCAATTTGGTGTAAATATTTTAGATTTTATTTATGCATTGATCGTAATTAAATTTTAGATTTTAGTTTTCTAACAGTAAGTGGCATTGCGTTCAGGGAGTGGTTGCAGGGCTTTTAGTTCAGAATACCCTTAAGCTTCTACTACAGTTTGGGAATGTATCACCCTACCTGGTAAATTCTGTTTTCCCCCTCTCTAAGGCTCTCTGATGACCTTTGTGTGCCAAAATTTGTGGACTCTTCCTTGATCTGTACATTTATGAGTTAAAGCTAATGTCTTCCTTGTTACCTAGTTTTGTTGTGAGATTAGAGTGGTAAATAGTAAATACTACGTATTCTTGGACTCTGCCTGTTGATTTTCACAGGTTTTTGGTTTGTTGCCTGGCTGCAGGGGTACAATTCTCTTAAAGATTACTTCCCAACCATGGAAATGAAGCCCAATCCTCAGTGTTCAAATGCAGCTTGTTTGGAGCGTCAGGTATCTGCAAATCCATGTTCTAGGTATATGTGGTTTCGCAGCTGGTACTAAGAGGCCTTATCATTGTGCAGAAAGAGTATATGCTTACAAAGCCAGTTAGGGAGGCTGCGGCTAAGGCCAAGATGGAAGCAGCAGCATCAGTAGTTCCAGAAGGCCCACTTCACGCTGATAATGAATGGAACATAAGGTATTATTGGGGGAGTTAACAGTGGTAAATGATATGTACACTTTTATAGCATGCAAAGTTGCAAACAGAACATAATAGTCTGATCCCCTTATTTTTGTGTTTAGAGTGTGAAGATTGATCAGATGTTTTGTTTTAATTGTTTGTATAGTGTTGTGAATGATAGCGAACCAGAAAGGATTGATGGCGCTACATCAGGTATTCTTAGTTCTTCTGCCGGAGTTTGTCCAGTAATTGGCATAGTCTCTTCACAGCGTGATACTATAGGGGACTTGGATGGCATGCCATTTTCTCTTATAAATAGCGTCCATTTTTGTAGTCAACGTCTTCCTGGTGTCTGTGCGGTGTTCTATCTCATGGTTTAGTTTCCTGATATCTGTCCATTGTTGGTCAGATGCTCTTCCCGAAGGTCTTAAAAGGGAGCTACCAACTGCAGACGAGTTTCAAAATACCCCACCAGCAGCTGTACCAACTACAACTACTGTTGATGACCTTGAAGAACTTCGTAAGCAACTTGAAGCGCTTAATGCTAAATAAAGACCTGTATGAGAAATACTGATACTAATGACATTTTTTGAGAAATATGATCGCCATCTTTTCAAAACTGCCCTTACAGATACTAGCCAAAGGTTGGACTCGACCTGTTTTAAGGGCATTGATGCCTTGGTACTCTTGCTTACAGCATATGGGGTGCCCTTTTTTGTTTTTGGAGAAGTTGTATGAAACAGATGATGTACCTTATTATTGGAATTTGGAACTCAATTGGTCAACGTGAGCAGTTCAAGAATTATTGGAACAGAACACAAACCATTAGACCAATTTCCAACAATATAGGTTCGATGGATAAGGCCAATCAAGTAAATAACAAAAATAATTATTTCGTATATTGTGTCATAAAATTTAACGATCACATGATTCTTTGAATTTCCCATCAAAAGTTGTTGAAGTAGAACTACTTTATTAACATTTTTATCACAAAAACATGTATATAATTGAAAGTATAAAATTTCAGTAAATTTTAATTAATTTAAATTGTAATTTGTGAAAAAATAAGTCCAATTATGAAAAACTTAATTTTCACTCAACTGTCTTCGTTATATTTATAAAATAAATAACAATGTTTATGATAAAACATTATAATAATTACTTAAAGAAAAAATTTAAACTAAAATTATATTATTAATATAATCAAATGGATACTAAATATAAGAATCTAAATCATACAAATAAAAATATGTTTATTAATTAAAAATAATAATTATAATTGAATTAAAAGTAATATAGAATAGGTTAGAGAAAAAAAGATTTTTTATTATAACAATTCTTAATTTTGACAATAAAAATTACCATAATTATAATTATAAATTTACAAAAAAAAAAGACATTGTCATGTTAATTATATTTCATAAATGAACGGAGAGCTCATCGCAGTTTGCTTCCCGAAACCATTATATAAAGCTAAAATCCCAGAACGCCAAACTAACTACAGTTAATAGTCCCTTGTTCTTTCACAAAGGAAGAAATAAAGAAGAGCTTACAAATCCATTCTGATCCTGGTCATCTCTTTCAAGTATAAGATATTAAAACGAAATCATAAAGCAGATCTACATCTTTAAAAAACTATAAACCAAGGTTTGAAAGCATCGTCAAACATCTAATACTCAAGAAATTTCATTTTTAACCGATAGTCAACAAAGAAGCGAATCAAAGCATTGCCTAAAAGTTTTAAAGAAGAAACCAACCTTGCCAAAATTGACAGCAAGAAGTAGGAGAAAGAAGAAGAATGTCAAACGTAGAACAGAGTACACACAAGGAGGCAGAGCAAAACCAAACAGAATTTATTCGAACAGAAACACAAACCATTAGACAAATTTCCAACAATATAAATTGTTCATTATGGATGGTCGTCCAAGACATGTCGAGCCAAAGGACGTAACCGGGCCAGGACTACTCAACCTGTGGCCGGCCCAATTGAGGGCTGGAAGGCCCGTAGCCCAATGAGCCGAAGTCGAACGAGGTGGCCCAACTGAACCCAATATAATTTTTTAAAAAAATTTAAAATACCGTGTCATTTTGTCTCTATTGGTCAGGCCACGAGTTGGATAGCCTTGACCCCAACCCAGCTCATGGCCAGATTGAGCTAAGAAATTAGACCTATGACTCAGTCCGTTTACTTTGGGCCAGGTCAGATTGGATTGTCATGCCTATTGTTAATGTTATGACGTAAAAAATTATGCCACATCTTTAGAAAAAATGTTGAAAGATAGATAAAAGGAAAATATTCTTCTAATTCTTAATTTTCATGATTAGAGATACCTTGAGGCAAGTTGAACAAAATTAAAAAAAAGATTAACTCGTAATTATGGTATTTTAGAAATCATTCGTATTGATATTGTGGTCTTTATTCACTTACTACTTATAACTCCCTTTTTTTTAATTTTATTGATAATTATACTCCTTATAGAGATGTATTTTTATCAAAGAAAAGTATGCAGTTCTTGAGAAGTTTAAGATCTTTAAGAATAAAGTTAAGAATCAATTGAAAAAATCAATTACAATTGTTAGGTATGATCATAAAAGTGACAATTATGACATAGATAAGATTTTTTAATAAAAAAAAGGTTGGTTTGCCAAAAACTTGGAAACTCATAAAATATTAGTGCAATTTACTATACTAGGTAATCCTTAACATAATGATGCGGCTAAAAGTAGAATCACACCTTAAAGGATACGATAAGGAGCATGTAAAGCATGTCTAACCTTCCAAATTAACTTTCAGAGGAGGCTATCAAGACTACCTTTTATATTTTTAACAGAGTCCTAAGTAAATCATTTGTGAAAACACCTTTTGAGCTGTAAAAAAAAATGGAAACATAGTCTCGTTCATCTCCATATTTGAGCTTACATTGTTGAGTTACATCTGTAAAATCCTAATGAAATAAATTGCATTGTCGTTCTACTCATTGTTATTTTATAAAATATCTAGACCATGATAAAGACTAAACATTTTACTATAGATGTGGAGGATCTAAAATTCTAGAATTATAGACAACTAAGTTTACTAAATATGATGCATGTGACGATATTGGTCTTTCTCACATTTTAGATGATATAGAGTTAATACTACTATAATTTAATATATTTCACTCATTTAGTTAGGGTTAGTGGATTATAGACCTATTACCACTCTAGTAAAGGATTAAGAATTGATACAGACACACAATATGGTTATTGTGGAAAATGATGAAGTTGAACAAGTTTAATTAAGAAGATCAACTTGGGTGAGAAAGCTTCCTATACCATTTGATTATATAGTCTATTTGGGTGAGAATGACTTGATATATGATATGTTATTGATCCAATTACTTTTTCGCATATTATTTTTGGTCCCTATTTATGGTTAGATGTAATACGAGATGAAATATAGTCCATAAAACATAATCAGGTATAAGAACTTATTGATTTACATTATAACTATCAACTTGTAGTTGAAAATGAGCTTATAAGATAAAAACAAACCCTCAGGGTCAGGGAAAGGCCAAGTGGTTAAATTGAGGTTGGTTTCTAAAGATTTCACCTAGAGAGAATATATATACTTTAATGTTACTTTATGAGAATATATATACTTTAACGTTACCTTCTCTCTTATATTTTTTAAAAACACATTTTAGAGTGATTGTAACAGTAATAGCTCATCATGATATAAAGTTACGTCACATAGATATTAAAACTACTTTCCTAAATCGAGATCTTTATGAGGATGTCTATATAATAGAGCCTAAAGAGTTTTAGGATAATGCCAAACGTCATATACTTTGTAAAATTAGGAAATCATTATACGAATTAAAACAATCTCCTTGTTAATAATACCTAAAATATAATGAGATAATACCCTCATTCATCTTCGTAAAAAATAAAGTTAAAAGATGCTTGTATTATAAGATTAGGGGGAGTAAGATCATTTCTCTATTTTTATATATAGATGATATCTTCATCATCATCATCATCACTCAGTCCAAAATCTCGCAACAAAATAGGGTCTGGAGAGGCCTAATAGTATGTAGCCTTACCCCTACAGAATAGAAAGGTTGTTTCTGGTAGACCCACATGTGAATATGACATGAAGAAAAAAAGTAGTATAGTAATAATACAAAAAAGTAAAATAAGTAATGCAGGTTAAAAGAGTAAATAAATTAAACTAAAATAAATAAATAAATAAAATAAAATAAAATACATAAATGCATAAAAACAAATAAATAACAATATTAATGATAATAATAATAATTACTTAATAATCAAAATTAAAATAAAATAAACTAATCACAGCAACTTGCTCAAAGTAACAGAAGGAATAGGATTTGATTTGGACTTAGAAAACTTAAACAACATATCTGTGTTAAAATGTCTGTGCAGCGAGAGAAAAGAAAAATAGAGAGTGAAAAAATATCTGTGGGAGATACTATATTGTCATAATCTACAATATGATGCTACGTTACAGATTGAGTTGATAAGTGACACAGGTATAACCTAAATAAGACATGAGTTTCTATTTTCAAGAAAAGTATTAAAAAGGCAGGTAAAGGGCTGACCTAATAGTAGTGGCACAAGGTAGGTGATATTTCCAATGAAAGGCAAACGTATAATGTAACAGGAAAATTTTGTTTGCAAAGCTTACTAAATGCCTTGATAGGAACAACAAAATAACTATTTCCGAAACAAACCTACTCTTCAAAAAGACTGAGTCGAAGTCTAATCGTAAAGAATGTTATTGTTTGATTACTAGAAATTAAAACGCAAAACTCAAGCGAAACAAGCTCAGAGCCTCCAAAAATAATTAACATATACTTAGAGAGAAACTTTCGATATTTTTTCATTAAATAACTTGGCCATATTGCACAAGGTTAAGTACTTATTGACTAATTATGTTAACATGAAGGATCTTAGTGAAGCATCCTCTGGTCTTGGTATTTAGATTCACTAAAAAGGTCTTGAAATTTGTTAGGTCCTTAAAAAGCATATATTAAACATGTAATGCAAAAGTTTGATGTGAAAAATTGTAAACCTTGTGCAACACCAATCTCTTATAAATATAGATTATCTTTGGTATATTGTCTAAACAGTGAAATAAATAGAGAGACCATAAAAATGTTTCTTATTCTTGTGCAGTTAATAGTTTAAATGTATGTTCAAGTTTGTACTAGATCAGCAAATGTATTTGTTGTTGGAATATTAGGTGCATACTTATTTATCCTAGGTATAGACCATCAAAATATAGTTAGATGAGTTTTTAGATATCTTTAAGGAACAAAGGATTATATGCTAACTTATAGAAGGTTATATATGATTACGTACATAAATTCTGACTTTGATAAGTGTGCAAATGACAGAAAGTCTACATCAAGTTATATCTTTATGTTAGTAAATAGTGTCGTCTCATGACAAACTGTCAAACATACACTTATAACCTCTTTGATTATCTATGCAGAGTTTATTACATATTATATGGTTGTTTTACAGGTAATTTGGTTGAAAATTTTGATTTATGAATTATTTATGTTGTATTTAGTTTCCAAACAAATTTGGATGTAATGTAATATCTTTCTACAGTGTTGTTCAGTAACAACAATAAGAATGTCATAGTGTTTAAGCATTCGGAGGTCAATATTTGACCATAAATGAACTTATACATAAAGGTGACATTACAATAAAACATATTTTGATAGAGCATATATTGGATGATCCTTTAACTAAAGAACTTCAACTTATCATTTTTAATAGACATGTCAATAGTATAAGTATTAAAGTTCTTTGACACTATTAATTAGAGATGATTATTTTGTTTTTGTGTATAATGATTATACTATTTATATACATAAATGGTTATACTTTTCTTAGTCATACAGATTATCTTATACTATCACAATATAAGTAGAAGTCTTAAGATTTACCTCAATCTTAAAGATATTATAGGTCATTAAACGTATATAAATTTTAACCTTTGATCTTATGTTTCTTGACACATTTAGGCGTCTTAAGATATTGATGAGTTTAGAGACATAGGAGATATAGTTTTTTAATCTTATAAAGG
>JANZXP010000006.1:34569168-34594648 GCA_027576715.1 Erythroxylum flavicans
GTTAAGTGATGTGACACGCCACCCTCGCGGGGCACGGATTCGGGTATCACTGTCGGTATCGGGTTCGGGTTCGGCGGGGGTGGGGTGTTACACTTGCAGGTGATTACACACCTAGAGGTCTGGTCACTGACGAGGTCATTAGCTAGGGTCATGATGTTCTTGTTGACTGCAGTCTGGACTCACCACAAATGAAAGTTGAGCCAACATCGAGAATCGGTGGGTGTGCAAACTAGTTTGGCCGATAGTGGCGACACAAATAACTATTTGGCCTATTTTGAGATTTGGCTTCCTGATGAGATTTGATTTATACACGTAATTGTTTTTTGGCTCTTGTGTACTAGAATTGGAACCTATGTCCACCGGATGAGTGATTAATATGCTAGGTCTATATGGTTCCTAACCGGTATGTATCGAGTTATAAGCTAGGCCTATATGTTTCTATGTCATGTATCTTCATTTCATGAGTGGTTGTGTGCATGCTAGGTTGGTGATTGGTACATAATGTACTCACCCCCTCCACTTTCCAACCATGCAGGTTAATTTGGTGAACATGAAGCTCTGAGTGGATCGTGCGATCTTTTGACATTTTTCGGGGCCTTACCGCACGTGGGTAGTCTCTATTTTGTTCTTTTGTTGTTTAGTGGCTCATGAGTATGTAGACATGTTTGATGATTGTGTAAATTAACACGTGATTGTCTTGTGGTTTGTTAATGATCTTATGTATGAAAATTATGTACTGTTGTTGAGATTGCTCTTAAGTGGACTTAAAAGTCCAGAGGTTATGGTTGAGTTTTAATACGAAGATAAGTGTGTTTCAAATTGATCTACAGGTATTGCAATTAAGTTTTGGGATTTCAAAATACAACCGTTGTGCTACCCCATTTTTATTTATTTATTTATTTTTATTTAAAAGAATGTACAGTTAGCCTTGCGTAGTTGGGTTAAGTGGTACCGTGATGTATCCTTAACTCAAGTAAGCGACGGTTGTCATGTGCCCGATATAGTTCTGGGTCGTGACACCGTGGGGTATCATCTCCATCTATCAAGATTGGTGAATCCTTTATTGGCTACTCAATTACCTTCGAATACAAATAGTTGTACCTAATTACCACCCTAAGAGTGCCCTTGTCTTTGAGGTAATAAGAAATGATGTCAAAGCATAGGATTTATATCCAAGATATCCTTGAGTACCTCAAGCCTAAGGATATTTACACTATTGCTATGATTAGATTAATCATTGACATTCGATAGATCATCCATATGATTGTTGGAGTTATGTAAATATAGTGCCCTGGAAAGCAAGTGCTTTTACTTATAACCTAATTTTCTTCCAGTTACTTTTTGTAATGAAAATATTTATTATTAATAAAACAAGAGTTTGGTTTTATATATATGAGCATAATAAAACTAGTCATAAGGTACCGAGATTCTTTGTAAGTAATATACATACATATAGAGATGTATGAGAAACATGGATATTAGTATAATCTAAAATAATTGATTCACAGTTGAATAATCAAGTTAGTCGCTTAATTATAGTTTGGACTGTAGTGTTGCGAATTATCTCTATGTAAGTAAAAGAGTTTACTTCAAGGGAATGATGAGCTTCATATCATGATAGTAGTTAACTATTGATAATGGCACTATTAAATGAATCTGAAATCACGTATGTTTTAAAGAATAAAGTAGGTTGTTATTATGGACTACAATCTTGATAAGTGGTGAACTAATATGTGTTTCATTATAATTTTTGATATGATCGGAATAGATTTTTACAGAGTATCAATCCAGTTTCTGCATGTTGTAATTATTAATTGAAACATGTATCAGGGAACATTCACTCAAATAAAGAGTTTATAGTGATATCATCACCTCTAGATGTTTTATGGAGAGTGGTAATTAAACTGGTGCCAGTAGTTTGATGGACTAGCTACCCATCAATCTTTAACATCAAGATGAGATCTTTTGTGTTAATCACCATATAAAGTAAAATGGGAGATCTAGAAGGAAAAATCAACATAAGGTTACCATTTATTATGCGGATGGCTATAATATGATTTATATTAGAGTTTGCAATTGGACATCTTATTTGAAACATTTGTTCTCATAATATTTAGTAATTCAAGAGTTCAACTGATTGTCTTTAGTAGAATGACATTTAGTTAATAAGCTAGAATTAATTCTAATGAGATCAAATTAATTTCGGGCTTATTGGAGCTTGAATTATATAAGTCCAATTAGATTCTCCATTTAGCTTCTAGGAAGGTTATCAAGCAAAGTAAGAAATACGAACAAAGATTTTAAAGCCTATGGTTGAATGTTGGGCTTACTTTAATTAGAAGCCCAAATGAACATTTAGAAATGGGCTAGACTTTAGTTTAATTAGATTAATTAAATTAAATCAAAGTTATTATAGATAAAAGGAGGTGGGTTTTTGGTTTTAATAGGCTAAATGTGCAGCTTAAGTCTAGCATTAGTTTGCTACATTTAATAGGCTAAATGTGCAGCTTAAGTCTAGCACATTTAGCATTAGTTTGCTACATTTAAGATAGTTTTTAACATGCTTTATCATCATTAAATGGAGTTATAACCTTACCATTAAATGGTTTAATGGTTTTCTTTTAATGAAGCATGTAATCATTTAGCATTCATCGCATTAAAGAAGAAAGAGGTGCATTTGATGGACCCACTTCCTTCTTTCATCACAAAACCGAAAAGGAGATATACATTTTAAGTTATTGGTCTTTTCATATAGCCATCTTAAAACAAATGAGAAGAGTCTCATTTATTGGCTTCTTTATGATTGATTAAGGAAGGATGTGATGCATTGGATACACTTCACTTCTTTCTTTGAGGATTAACCAAAATTAAGAGAAAGAATACAAGGGGTTGTTGAATTTTAATCTCTCTCTCTCTCCTATCTTACATGAGATAGCTGAATTTTGCATGAGAGGTATCTCATCTTTAACTTCCTTTTCTAAGGCTTAGAAAAGTCTCTTTAAGTTTTCTTCTCCTTTCCCACCAAAGGATCCTGTTAACCAAGTTATCCAAGGAGAACAAGTGGTAGATCAGATTGGTCGAGGATACAATAACAAGAAGAGAATACATCACCTAGGAAAGGATACATTGCTAAGGATAGGATAGCATAGTGAGGAGTTAAAGCTGTAGCAAAGGAGTCAGTATATTTCTACCATCTTGGTCTTATATTAAATATTTTCCTTATACCGTATCATCTATAGCTTGGCATGTTGATTGTGTTATATTACTTCCGCTGAAATTTGATTTCTTAAAAAAAGTTTTGAAATCAACCACTTTAACCAAATCTTGCATGCTTAAGTTTTCGATCCATCACATGTAAGGCATATACCACAAGCTTGCTTACTAATCCAACCTCCACCACTTATATCAAACACAAACATCAATCTGAAGGTGTTTATTTAAGTTGTAATGGGGCCAAGCTAAGGATAGGTAGAAGGAAAATTGCAATTTAAAACCATAAAACAAATTGAGCACTTAAAGTAATATAAATAGTAAAGCATGAAACACTCTATTCTTTCCTTTCAAGTTAATAAGATTAGCACTCCCCTTTTTATATTCCTCATTTTTTTCACTTTTTTGGTTATCTTCCCTTTCTTCCTTTTCTTTTCTATTTCTTCTTTTTTTACTTTTGCATTTCTCTCTTTCATTTTGATTTTTTTCTTTTTTCTATATTTTTCATTTATTTATTTAGAACAAGATCAAGTTTGAAAGAGAAAAATGTAGAGGAGAGATATAAATTATTGCAACCCTATGCATTCCTAACTCAAAAGCCAACTATATGCTATAATTTCCCCGCACTTGCTCAAACAATTATTCCCTAAACCTAATCATACCCATTCAAATGATCAACTTGACTTATGGTAGGAACAACAAAGAGGAAAAATAATTAAGGTAAAGGCCTATATTTTGGGTTTAAAGAAATAAAAGGTTTCATGTTAAGCTCAAAGGGGCTCGCTAAGTGTAGCATTATGGTGGCTTTTAAGCAAACGTGGTAAATCCTAATTGCCTTCATTATTTCAACATTTTCATAAGAATATGTGATCTTAACTAGTATTTACAAGCAAGTTCTCGAGTTCCTTAATCATGAAAAATTACTCTGAATAAAGAATATTTGAATTTAGTGTTTAATAGTTCAAAAAGGCTCAAATTCTTACCAAATGAAAATTGTAATTCATTTATCACAAGAAGCTAATGTCTTTTTAATTGAAGTTCAACTCAATTAGTCTAAACATGCAAGTATACTCATTCACTCATATTATGCATTTCTAATTTCGATCGAGTTTATGTCATGACTATGCATATCTAACTATTAAATGAGAAAACAAACACACAACACACAACTAATAAATTTTAAATTTTTTATAACTAATACTCCTCCCACACTTAAACATCACTTGTCCCTAATGTGATACAAAACAAAGTAAAAGAGGGATCTAAGACATAGCATAAACAAGGACAAACATTAAAACTAAAAGACATTAAACTTAAAAGCATTAAAAATAATAAAAAGAAGAGGGATAGACATTCAATACAAAAGTGTCAGCGGTGGCTACATCAATGCAGTGTGAAGCATAGTATCCGACATTGAGGAGTAGAGATCAGCTACGAAGAATACAAATAAAAGAGATTGAAAAGTAGGCTTGTGCAGACAAAGTAAACAAATTAAGTTGATTTTTACTAAAAAGGAAATACAAACAAATAATTGAAAAACAAAACAAAAATCATATGGGTTTCCTCCTATTTAGTGCTTTTTTAATTTTTTTAGCTAGACAACTTAACCATCATGCTTAAGGTGCATCACTTAAAGTGACCAATTCCTTTTCTTCTCTTCATTAGGATTTTTCTTCAAGAATTTCCCAACCTCTCCCTCAGTTGTAATTGGTAGCATTCATCACTTTCCTTAACCAAGTCTAAATCCTTTTCTTCTTCTTCTTACAAGGAGAAATCAAAATAGATAGCATTAATTTGGTCAAAAAAAAGAATAGTCTTCAAAAATAGTAGCAGTAGAAATAGGTTCAACATTAATGATTGAAAATTCTATTGTTTCTCCGAAAATAATCATGTTCAGTTTCCCGTTCTCACATCAATCAAGGTATTAGTAGTGTCCATAAAAGGCCTCCCTAAGAGTATGGTGTGCTCCTTCCCTTACTCTTTAACCTCCCCTGTGTCTAGGACAACAAAGTCTACAGGAACAATCAATCCTTTAAGCATCAAAAAAGCATCCTCTATTATTCCTTTTGGATAACCGATTGATCTATCAACTAATTGCAAACCCATATTTATAGGTCTTAACTGTCCTCAATCTAATTTGTCATAAATAGATCAAGGCATAAGGTTTATACTTGCCCCAAAGTCAAGCATACCCTTAACCTCATTACCATTTCCTATTGATTCTTGCACAAGAAAACTCCTTGATTCCTTCAATTTGGGGGGGCAATTGCTACTGAAGCACTACACTTGCAACCTCTGAAACTACCACCTTATCGTTTGGCTCAAACTTCCGTTTCTTGGTGCTTAGTTCCTTGAAGAACTTCACATAAGGCGGAATGTTCCTAATCACACCTAACAAAGGTAGATTAGTGTTAACTTTAGAAAACATGTTATAAAGATCAGATAATTACTTATCTTGTTTCAAATCCTTAAGGAAGATCAAATATAGGATTGGTGGTCTATAAGGATTAGTCTCTTTATGTAGTTTTGATCCTTCATTGTAGTCGGTTGCATGCCCCAATTTTTAACCTTTCCGAACTTCACTTAAAAGGGCATCTTGCCCACTGCTTTGTTTATTTTGCTCACCTTCTTCATTGGTGAGGCTCTCCGCATCTTGATTACCTGCACAAGAAAAATTAGAAGGGATCTCGACATGATTATCAATCACCTTACCATTTTTCAGAATAGTGACTACTTGGGCTTGCATAAGTTGACTAGGCAACTTACCTTTTGATTTTGATGCATTTAAGTAACAAGTTTCCCTATTTGGATCTCAATTCTCTTCACATACGCTTTCAGAGAATCGAATCTCTTATTGTTCATTTCTTGATTTTGAGTTGTGACTTGAATACACGCATTCAAGCTTTCCCTCAAAGGAGGCTTGCTTGGGGGGTTTGGTAGTAAAGATTGCCTTTGGTAATAATTTGGCCCATGAAAATTTTGATATTACAGTTAGGGTTGTATTGGTTGATTGTTGATCTTCCATGAAAAATTGGGGTGGATTCTCTAACCAGGATTGTAGGTTTTTTAGTACAGATCATTTCTGTCTATTAACTGAAAATGGTCAGGTGCATTCACTTGTCCTTCCTTATCTGCAAAAAGCTCACAAGAATATGAAAAGACATTAGCTCCATACCCATAAGTTCCACATATATCACATGCCTCTTGATTTGAAACATTTTGGGGTAGTCTTATACTTAGCATCTTTACATGCTTTGTTAACTCAGCTAACTACATAGTCAGTTCTTTATTCGAGCTCATTTCATAAATTCCAGCTCTTCTTCCCATCACACTATTTTGTTGGGAATTAGCCCCCAACATTTCGAAGAATTCATACATTTATTCGGTCGTCTTCTCTCCCACAGCTCCTCCTGCTACATTGTCCACTATTTACTGACACTATTGTGTTAATCCATCATAAAAGAATTGATTTTGCAAGTGGAGTGGAAAATGATGGTGTGAACACTAAATAAACAAGAGTTTGAATTATTCCCATGCCTCACAGAATGGCTCTCTCTCCATCTAAGTGAAGGTTGCTATCTTCTTCTGCATCTCAGAAGTCTTTTGATAGGAATAGATCTTTCCCATGAATTTGTTGTACACCTCCACTCATGTAGTCAATAAACTAGGCGTAAGCATCATTAGCCATGCCTTGGCCCGATCTTTTAATATGTATGGGAAGCACCTCATCCTGAGTTGATCTTCATTTAGGCCATCTAATGAGAATGTCTAGAGAGTGGTATAAAATTCTCGAATAAAGTTTAAAAGGTCTTGATTGGGAACCCCATAGAAAGATGACAACATATTGTAGTGTATGCTCTTAAATTTATAGTTTTTGGCAGCCTCTCCCAAGCATATTCATGAAGTGGCAGTAACAATTATTGGTCTGACATACTCCTTCATTACTGGCTACCTCTCACCCATCTCTTGATCTTCTAGTTTAGGTCCCTCAAGATTGTCTTTAAAGTCCCTTAGAGGTCCTTTTACTTGATATATGTTGTCAAACAAGGGAGCAGCTTTACCTTCTCAAGACCTCCTTCCTCGTATAAACAAAATTAAAACAACAGTGAAATAATAAACATTGCTAAAACAAATCAATGAAATAACACGATAAAAATTTATGCATGAATAGACAAAATAATCAGAAAATAATTAAAATTAAATTAAGTGCAAACATTAAACACCTTCCTAATAACGACATCAAAAATTTGTTATGCCCAAAATAAGTTCTAAAAAATACCTAGGTTATCATACTCACAAGTATACGAGGTAGTTGTAGTTGATTTCCTAGGGTCATCTCCCATAGAGGTAAAATTGGTCCACTCAATTCAATCTTGAATATAAATGAAAACAAAAGCAACCTTAAACATTCTATCTCGATTTGTTGAGCGAAGGCTTTAAAGAAAATTACATAATTAGATTGAAAAGTAAATGGAATTAACTGGGAGAAAAGACAAATAGATTAATCGAAATGAAAAACTCATGAAAATTATTTTCACTGATTTAATCTCTTATACATGACTAAGGGAAATGGTTGGGTCTTCGTCTTACTAAAATTAATAGTTCGATTTTAAGATTAACTTGAATAATAAACTAATTCTAACGTTTGTATTCGACAAGTTATCATCCAAATTAATTATGAAAACTTAGCTACTAATTACCTGCTAAGTTATTATATTTCTAATTTTTAACCTAAATGTCTATAGTTTCTCATTCCATATTAAACTTCTTCTCTCGATCCTTCATTTAAAACTAGAATGATGCAAAGTTTGATCATGCTATTACATCTATTCAATTCAAAAACTATAGCAAATATAAGACAACAACACAGTCCCTCAATTATGCATGTTTGACCAAAATAGCTACATTGATCCTCAAGAAAAAAAAAAGATAAGCCCATCACAAAAATAATAAGATTCGTCATATTCTAATACTTCAGTCCCATCTTTATCAATATAAAAGAAGTATTAAAGCAAGAAACTAAGTGACTAATTGAAATGAACTATTAAAAGCTAATAGAGTATATGTCTATCAACCAATAGAGGAGGAAGTTCAATAAAACAACAGAGAAATAATAAACAAAATGAGCAAAAAAGTGTTCAAATGAGAGAGTTCTGGTGATCCCTACCACTCTCAAACTTTTTCCATTGGCACTTAACCTTTGCTTCTACTTGGTTCTCACCCAATCGACTGGTTGCTCAAGTTCACTGGGATTTAGCTTTAAATTTCACATTTTGCCTTTATCCCAAGTTTCCACCTCTCTGTTGTGTTTCTCTCTTCCTCATCCGACTAGTCTTTGCTTTCTCTCCTCTTTTCTTTGCCTTCTTTTTCTCTATCTATTTTTGTGTCCCCAAATGAGCCTGTGTGGTGTGTTTCCAATGTTGAATGAGTTAATGTCGAAATATGTGTCTCTATACAAATGCTAGCCACCATCCTCCTCTCTTCTTTCTTTTCGTAGTCTCATTTTAGGTATAGGTTTTCAATCCTTCAACCGCTATGTAAATAATTAGACGAATTAAAAATAAACATGTCATGGGGGTGAGTATGGTAGTCACAGGTGTGACTCATCCTCATCCTCGTGCAGCCATGGTCACGGTGGTGACAGACTAAACTTGCCACGGTGGTGACACCTTAAGTCACCACCTTTCTTTGTTTTTCTTTTCTTTTCATGTAAATTACTAACGTGAACTTTCATTTTTCATGCAAAATTCACAAAATAATCCAATTAACATGCATGCAATATTCACACCATTTTCACTCAATTAGATCAAAACATAAGAATTTGTAACAAATATCAAGATATGAAGGCAATTGAAAGTAATAAAAACTAGACACAACACTAACTCTTTTAGGGATGGATGGGCTTTTAAATTTGATGCAATTAGATTCTTATGATAGTTGACTGAATTATTTAGGATATCATTATGCACATTTTAGTACTTTACCATTTTGAGCTAAGGTAAATGTGATTATGCTTGTATTCCTCCTAGAAACCAAAGAATTAAAGAAAACTTGGAACATTTATCTCTATTCTTAATTCAATTGACTCTGGATCTCTGTTGGATTAGAGAAGCGTGGTCCTTAATAGCCTATAAATAAGCCTCCAAATCATTTAGCTCTTTTCATTAAATGGGAGTCTCCTGAATTCAAGGAAATTACTTCTTAAGTGGAAGCCGTAAATCCTCTTTGACTTTATCCATAGCATATTTAACACTAAGCCCTCTTTTAGCTCCACTTTGACTTGCTTTATCATTTTTACATAAATATATTACTTAATACTTGTTATAAAACTCTCCAAAACTATTAAGACTACATACTAGAGACCTTTATCCTCTATTAGGAAGTTATTAAATCTAAATGGAGAGTTTCTAGCAAAATTATTAGGTAGATTCTCTACTTCAATTAGGGTATGATTCGACATTAAAATCACTTTACATTTTTAGAATGCATTTAGCCAGAAAGAGTTCACCAAAGCCCTATCCAACTTCTTCATAAATGAACTAATTTAAAGAATGCTTATTGCTCCAAGTGAACATATAACCCTTTTACTTCAAGTCAGTTACCCCTATACTTTCAACACAACTTCTGAAATCATCATAGAAACTACTCGAATTAATACTACCCTCAACCTCTATTCTAGATAAGGTAGCGTTAAAATCTTCACATAATAGGTAAGCCATCAGACATCTACCATGTATAGCCTTCAAGCTATTCCATAAGCCAATTCGTTGGAAAGCTAATATGTGATTAATTAATTATGAATTTATTCCATAATACTTAGCGATTAACGACATGAAATTGCTTAAAATACTCACTTTGATTTGTATGTGATTTTAGGCACATTTCGAATGCAAAGAAGTTAAAGTTAGTTGAAAGCATGATATTTGGTCCATTTTTTTGAAAATTAATATTCATTTGTCTTCATGGAGTAAGAAGAAGAAAATTAAAGCAAGAAGAAAATAATTTAGTCCAAAAAAAGACAACTAAGAAGCTACTAGAAGGTGAGAAAGACAGCAGGCTATGTTGGAAGCATAAGGAGTAAAACGACAAAGCAATATGAAGGAGCAAAATGTATGCAACAGCTGGAAGCGTGAAGCAGAAAATGGAAGCACAAGGACCCAGTAGCTGGATAAAAAATGACAATGTAGCTATAGACATTGAGATTTTCATGCAAGCAAAACAACATAAATGCAAATGGCGAGGAGAAAACATCGCTTAGGGAGAGTCACGACAGAGCCAGCCAAAATGTAACACCAAATGAACCAAAATGACAGTGCCTAACCAAGCTGGGAAGGAGCAGTGACAACACACAGCCACGTTGAACAAAGCAAAACATAAACGTAGTGAGAAACAACAACAAGGGTTTTTTGTGTGTTGTCTTAGGCGGTTTTAACAAAAATAGATCAGTAGCGAGAGAGGGACTTTTAGCTAAAGAAATTTTAGGGAATAGAGTAGGTGTTTTTAGGCTGAATCATGAGGGACCTTAGGGAGCTTTGAGAAAGCCCGAAGAGGAAGGTAAGCTCTCCACCATATGAAGACCCATGGAGGGGTAGCTTGTTGACATTAGTTCAGAGGTGATTTTGACGCTGATGACTTGATTAAGCATTCCTTTTATATTATTGTTGCTTCTTTCTCTCTTATTGATTTGATTGTGATATCCTAGGCATATGGATTTGGGTTTTATGAATGAATGATCATATTATCATATTGTTCGTTTGTTTGTATGAACCCATAGCTAGAATTTCTATATAATCTGTAATTGTTATATTTCAAATTCATTTGTAGCAACTAATGGTTCGTAATCATTAGGGTTAACACAACCTAGGTTAAATGATGCATATTGTTGCCTTGATTAATTAGTTTTCCTAATTAAAATGCTACTGCTAAATTGAATCTAGAGATTGTATCTTAGGTTATTCAATAGTTAGGTTTAATTAACAATCCTATCTTGATTAAACATTACCTAAGGGAAAACTCGGGTTAATTATTAACCCACAAATAATAGTTGGTAGGAGAGGTTTGAGAACAACAAATAATTGAAATATTTTTAATTAGGGTACAGTGCAGGTTGAGATTGAACCAAAGAATTAGGTCCCTAATGAATTCACCACTTTCATCATTTTTCACATGTTTTCTTTAATTTGTTTTTCTTAAGTTAGTTTTATTTTATTTTCTTATTTTAAACGAAACAAAAACCCCCAAATCCTAAATACTGATTAATCTCATTTCAACAACTTTACAAATACTCCCTATGAGATCGACCTAGACTCACCACTGCTATAGTAGTTGTCTAGTTTATTTTGACTAGTGGTATAAAATATTGTCAATTTTGGAGTCGTTACTAGTGACTGTTATGTTTTAGTTTTTGTTTGTGATTTTAATTGGTTTTTTGAATATATATTTCCATAATTAGTTTCTTTTTAGTCATTTCATGATCTTTTGTTTTTTTGTTTCATATTTTTGGTTATATAAAAATAATTTTGACATAGATGGAAGTAAATTATTTTATAACTAATATCCCCAGTATTGTAGCCAAGTTTGGACTGATCAACCTATCTTTTGTTTTGGATAGGATAATTAACAAAATTACTTCCCTAATAGTTTGCAGTATGCATAGCAATTCCTATGCAGGCCTTAAGTTTCTTATTACAACTCAGGTACACCTCTAAATGATTATATCAAGACCTGTAAAGTTACCCATATGTAATTTCAATAGGGTATGTAATAGCTTCAAGAGAGTATGTAGCAATTTCAACAAAATACCCTACAATTCCAATAGAACGGATGCTAATTTTGGCATGATGTAAGGTCTAGCGTCCAAGATGTGGAGAGCGAACAAGATTCAAGTACATCTCTGGAAGAATTGATTAATATTTTGAATGCTAATACTTTGCAACTTCAACAGAGTGTATAGTAGCAATTCGAGGAGGTTATGACACAATTCCAGCAGGAAATGAGGCATACAACGTGCAGACTCTAGAACATGGCAAATTAGATGGGTGAGATGGCAGTAAGGATCGATCGCCTAGAGCTGTAAAGCAAAGAGGAGCAGCCATATCAACGTGAGGAGTACCCAAGGGATGTCGTGTTGAAACCTTACGGAGTGATAAGGAGCTTGAGAATCTTGAGTGGACTACCCAAAGAGTTGCTTGTGTATAAGAAATGGAGAATGAGCTCGAAGCAGAAAAAGGATGCATGCTTTAGCTTAGAGGTAAATACTAAGTTCCAATTTGTAGTTAAGAATGAAAATTTCCTTTTATCTACTAAGTTAGAGAAATTAAGCGAAGAAGAAAAAGATGAAAAGACATTCGAGGTCTTTCTTAATAGTATGGGCTCAGTAGAGTTTGAGATTTCGAAGATAGGGCATATGCTGAATATGAGAGATTATTAACCAATACCCTATCCTGAACAACTGCACGTGGAAGTGGCTCAAACAGTACTACCTAAATATCATAATTTTGTCATGTGAGGAGAAAACATGGAGTCAAGCTAGCAACCCTAACTAAAGGCATTTCTTTGGAGGTCAATCCAATGGATGTAAATTTCTTTTCTTTACATTTCTATATTACTTTTTATTTGCATTTGTGTTTCTATGTTAGTTTGTTTCTTGCTTGTTTTTAAGTTTTCAGTCAAAATGAGAGAAAGAATAAAACAAACAAAAACAAAATTTTTCTCTTTTTTGTTGCTTCTAGGACGTAAAGAAGTGCTCTAAAGGCAATCACCTTTAGCACTTATTGTACAAATCTTTTTATGATTAATAAAGGAATTTTTCATTATTTCAATGTTCCTTAATATAAAACATAGCATAGTGGAAATCATGATGAGATCATGATAATGAGATTCCTATCATGTGTAATTATGTTAGTGTCTAAACTTTCCCTAGTCATAGGATTAATAAGATAGGATATCATTAGTCCAGATAGACTAGCGCATGTTATACTACTTGATTAGATCAAGCAGTAGATCTCATAAGCTATAGACATGAGTTGTTTAGAGTTAACATGTGGATGATTACTAAGCTTAGTAAGTAAATTGGATCGACCTAATATGAAACAATCATATGGATATTCTATTCTAGTGTTAATGATAGTCTCATCACATCAATGGTGCAAGTATCCTTTGACTTGAGCTGCTTCAGGATATCTCGAATACTGATCCTGTGTTTTGACTCCATTCATCGGTGCCTTTCAGAGGTTACCCATAAGGTGGTCATTGGGTACAGCTTGAGGTATTCAGTGCTAATTGAGTAGCTAATAAAGGATTCAACACTCTTGATAGAAGGAGATGATACCCACAGCCTCTTATCGAGCTCATTACTTGGGAGTCTCTAGCTAGAGCAGATATGTGTCATAAAGAGAGTCTTCAATGATATATAGAGTATTGAGATCCTCAGGACAAGATCTAATATCACTTGGACTAGATGTGACGTAGTCAGTTTAGTGGGAGTTGACACTTTAACCATACTCTGAACCAAGTGGGGTGTAGATGGTGAAAGGACAAATTGCATGGCGACATTGCATATGGAAGGGTTCATAGTTAAACCACTAACTTTTTGTTCAATTAGAGGTTATGACGTGTTACTAGATACCACTCTTGATTTGCTTGAATTAAGTGTTAATTCAAATGGCCAACATAACAAGGAACCTTATGGCTCACACACATAGGAGATCCGATAAATGAGTAAAGTAGTCTTGAATGGCGATTCAAGATATGAGAGATTGTTTTAGGATTTTACCATGATGTGACCGCGGTAGACAATGTTACATGGAATGGAATAGAAACAAATGTTGTTGGCTTCCATTAATACATGTTATTCATGGTCATTAACTTCCCATAACTTCCAGTAATGCATGCTATTCATGACGGTTAACTTCCTATAACTTTCCATTAGTGATGGGGTTATGGAAGGCCAAATGATGTAGAAAACTGTGATGATTTTTGTGCATCTTGTGTAAGACACAAAAAGAAAAAGATAGGTTCTTTTTCTCTCTAATTCTCTCAAGAGGTTCTTGTCTTTGCTAGCACAAAAAAAGAATTCTCGCCATCTCCTAGTGAGGTTTCATCCTTCTATCTTCTTGTGGACTTTTATTAAAGACAGTCTACATTGATCGTTGTGGTTTATGACAACCCAACGTAGAGAAGATTAAAGAACGAAGGAGATCGTCGGAAAGGTATATAAGCATCTTACATTTCATGTTTTTATTTTTCTATATCTATATGCATGAGTAGATCTAGTTTTTAAGGTTTCGTTTTATTTCTGATATATATATTTGATGCATGATTGGAAACCTAACAGTGGTATCAGAGCCATGTGCCTTATTAGATGTAGAATATATGACATGTGAAAACTATTTCATTGTTATGACAACTTAGGGTCCTGTAATGTTTTGCTCGAAATTAGTTGTAGATTCACGATTTTCTTTCACCAATCTATTTATAATATATATGTGAATGATTCAGTATGATTGAAAATAATTTTAATGTGATGAAAATATTTAATTTTGTCCTTATAAGAACATGCATGAAATGTCTTTCTACTAGGCATGTGATGTCTATTGGTTAAACTGATGAGGTTACACATGATTTTCGAGGAATTTGATTCTGTAAAAATTATGTTAATATATTTGGGATGTGTTTATGCCTCTGTAATTTTTATAGAATTATTAAAAAATGTTTTAATAATTTTATCAAACAATTTTCCAGATCTAGATAGTTTTCCAGAAATTGTAGGATTTGTTTTGTTTGATGTTTTTGTATGTTTATATTTCAGTTATATTTCGGTTCCAGATCCTTTAAAATATTTTTATATGATAAAAATGTGTTAATTTGATGTTTGATGCATACATAAATGATTGTTTTTCGAAATTTTATTTCCAAAAAAATCTTAGAAGTAATATTTGTCGTTTTTGTTCAGTGATCATGATAATTTTTGGGTGATTCCTAAATTATTTTGATCATCATGAAACGACCTAGAGATGTTTGGAATGATGATTTGATGTTTTGGAAATTTTGGGAAATCGTAGAAATTAATTTTGAATTAATTTCAGTACATCAACAGATTTTTTAGCATGATTAGAAAAATTAGCATGTATGACAAAATTGAAGTTGTTTAATTTTGGACATCAAATAATTACTTTAAGGTAAATTAAGTATGAATTAATTTATGGAATTAGCAATTCATGTTAATTAGAATAATATTAATTCCAATCAGAATAACATACATTAGTAATTTTAGCCAAGTTAGTAAAAGGGAGATAGTAAATCTAAGTGTTGGATTAGGCTTAGATCCAAGTGTTGGATTGGTTTTCCTTGTTAAGATCCATAAGATGTGATAACCAAAATGGCGTGTTTACATATATGCAATAGAGAATGCATGGTTAGGAGAATGTGTGGGCTTACATGATGGATGGTTATGGGCTTAGGCCCAATTTGATTGGGTAGTCCATATCAGGCCATGTAGTTATATATATATATGTGTGTGTGTGTGTGTGTGTGTGTGTGTGTGTGTGTGTGTGTGTGTGTGTGTGTGAGTTATATGTATAAGACCATCTAAGTTAGATGAGATCTTAGTCAAACCCCTCATTTAGAATATTAAAGCTAGCACCTTCCTTTAATATGGTGAGAACCAGAGCCCTTTTAAAGTTAGGGTTATTGGGAAAAACCTAGGCCTACTTTACATGGATATGTTCGAACCATGGAAATAGGATTTCCAGATTAATGGGTCAATTTTAACTAGAAGCATTGGTTTATTGGGCAAACCCAAGATCAATGTGGATAAAGGCAAAGTTGAGTAGTGTACATTAGATGTACACGTGTCAAGAGTTGATAGCCCAATTAGTGTGCACACATCAATAATTGATAACATTATATTCAATAGCTGCATTAGAGATGCAATTGGTATGATCGATATCAACTCATTAGGAGAATTTCTCTATGAGTTCTCTCAAATTTCTATTGAGGCTTATGAATTTGTGAAAATAATTGGAGCGATAATGTGTGTTATTAGAGTGCTTATAGACATGCATTTAAGTACACTTTAATTTTTTCTCTATTCGACAATAAGTTGCTATTGCCTGAGTCAACACCATGAGTACTAGTGTGAATGTAAGATCATTGATGAAAGCTAACAAGTTGACTGTACCAAACTTCCTTGACCGGATCAGGAACATGAGAATAGTTCTCAAGTCCAAGAAGTTTGTTTATGTCTTAGAAGAACCACTTCCCGATCCCCCTACTTCTGATGCTTCTGATGATGATCGGAGGGGATATAGGAAGCATCTCGATGATATTGAGATGCCTAGTTGTATTATGCTAGTCACTATGTCACTGGAGCTGTAAAAGCAGCAAGAGGCTATGGATGCCCATGCTATAGTCTATCATTTTGCGAAGCTCTTCGATAAGAAAGCAAGGTTCGAGACTTTGCGATTGCTTTTCCACTCCAAGATGGTTGAGAGGACATTTACAGTGTAGTACACACTGAAGATAAATGGCTACATCAAGCAGTTGGCATCCTTGGGTTTTCTTTCGAATCATAAATTAAGTATTGACTTAATTCTGATGGGTTTAATTGATAGTTACTCACAATTTGTGCTTAATTATTGGATGAAGAATATATCCAATAAAATTCCCCAGCTACTTAACATACTCAAGGTAGCTGAGCCATCTTTCCGTAAGGAGAAGGTTATGATGCTAGTGGATGTTAAGTTGTCATTTTTGTACTAATTTTTGGATAAATTTCGTTAATGTGTTGAAATTATTGTACGAAATTGATGGACTTGTTTTTAAATTATTCTCAGGTAGTTTTCAACATATGAAAGATGAAATTGGATGAAAAAGATGGAAAGAAAATAAAGACAAATTGAATTCCTAATTAGCAGAAGAAATAGTTGACTAAGCATGGGCACGTGCAAGGAAAAAAAAGCCTATCTGCAGAATTTGATTTCAGATCATATTCGTTCCATCTAAAATCTTTATGATTTTTCAAATCAAATGTTACCTTAATTGTAGGGATCTATGACCTACAGATCTGAGAGACATATCTGTCGATGATCATGACAAAATGAAGGAGGGAGGAGATCAAAAAGCATAAAAAATATTCACTGTTCATGTAGAACCTTCAGCTAAGTTTTACATATTTGCTACCACTTCTTTTCTTTTCTAGTTTTTCTAGTTTTGGGTTAGAATTTTCATACTTTTCAGGAAAGGCTAGAGATGGAGACTTTATCTTTTATTATCCTTTTATTTGTTCTTATTTTTTTATGGGTAGCTAAACTTTTCTTCTTGGTTGAAGGGAACCGTGTTATCATCTAGTATGGTGAGGTTTCTAAATAAAGTTTATTTCATTGATGAATATTAAGGTCTTCCGAATTGCTTTTCATGATTGAATTGATTGATTTCTAGGGTGCGCAACTAGGAACTGATTCATTTAATTTTTAACTAGATTGGTAGGATATGACGTTCAGTCTTGCTACTCACAAGTAGCAATTAGGATTGCCATCTTTATATTAGAGTTAGAAATTCTAAAAAGACACTTAGCTAGATTAAATTCATGTCGTACATTTGTTGTCTTGTTCATTAGTTTCTTATTTCTTAAAGCTGTTAATCAATTAAACTTAAGATTGTATCTAAGTTTTTGACTAATAAGAATGTTAGAATACATGTTTCTATTCATTTAATATTAAGAGAAAACATCCCCCAATGAATGTTTGTTAATAGATTGAGATTTATATCGAGGATCCACATTAGTTTGATAACATCGGTGACTCGAAACTAAGGTTTGTTCATTGAATTTCTAGATTTGAATATTTTTGTTTATTTTCAATTTCAGCTATTTTTAATTCCTTTAATTTACGTTAATTAAAACCCCCTCTTTGTTTTAGTTTTTAAATTGCATAACAATTGCCTTTAGAATTCCTCGTGGGAACGATCTCAACTCTTCACTAACTACATTTTCTTTTATTACTAGAGTTGGTATTAATTTGGTTACAGGTGATAGCAGTACTAGTGGACTCTTCTTGTTTGAAGAAAAAAAATGAAAAGAAGAAGACGTCTGCAGGGCCTAAGGGAGGTGTTAAGAAAGAAAAGAAAACTGTCTCGAAGGGAACTTGCTTACACTGTGGCAAGGATGGCTACTGGAAGAGAAATTGCAAGGCCTATCTGGAGTCCCCCCATCTACTTCAGGCATTTATGTTATTAACACTTATACTGTTTCCGATAATAACATATGGGTATTAGATACTGATTGTGACTTACACATTTATACTGACATGAAAGGCCTCGGGAACACTAGACAACTCAACAAGGGAGAGTCAGACCTGCGAGTGAGCAATGGAGTATGAATTGCTGCATTAGCTGTAGGCATATATGTATTGACGCTCCCTAGTAGGCTTGTACTAGAATTAGATAATTGTTTTTATGCACCTGCTTTGACTAAAAATGTAATGTTTATTTCTAATCTTAATAAAGTTGGATTCCATTTAAATTTTAATAACAATGATTGTTCAATTTATTTGAATGGAAAGTTGTATGCTTTGTTTACATTGTGCAATGGTATATACATTTTGGATATGCCTAATCCGGCTCTAAATATTAATAATAACAAAATAATAAAACGAGATAATGTGCAATCGTCTTACTTATAGGTGTATAAGTGAGAGACGTATGTCTAAACTACACAAGTGTGGAAGTTTAGGGTCATTTGATTATAAATCATATGACACATGCGAATCTTGCTTATTAGGAAAAATGACTAAGTTACCCATTAAGGGAAAGGGGTAAATGAACTAGTGGACTTTTAGACCTAACACATACTGGTGTATGTGGTTCGATGTCCATACATGCCAAAGGTGGTTTCATATACTTCATTACCTTTATCGATGATCATTCTCGATATAGGTATGTGTATCTTATGAGATATAAGTCTGAAACCTTTGAAAGGTTCAAAGAATTCATAAATGAAGTTGAGAAACAACTTGGGAGAAGTATTAAATCACCTCGATCAGATCGAGTTGGTGAATACTTAAGCCAAGAGTTTTTGAATTATCTCAGGGATAATGGAATATTATCTCAGTGGACTCCACCTTACACACCACATCATAGTGGTGTGGCTGAGAGGAGAAACTGAACCTTATTAGACATCATGAGGTCTATGATGGGTTTATCGAATTGACCAAAAACCTTTTAGGGGTATCCACACAAAACTTCTATTTATGTATTAAACAGAGTCCCATCCAAGTCAGTTGATGTTACTCTATATGATATATGGACTAACAATAAGCCCTATCTTTCTTATATGAAAGTTTGGGGTTGTCCTACTTATATGAAGCAGATTCAGTTAGATAAGCTTGAAGCTAAATTTGACAAGTGTCTATTTGTGGGATATCCTAAGAGAACTACAGGATATCAGTTTTACCATGTTTCGAAACAAAAGGTGTTTGTTTCTAAACATGTTGCCTTTTTACAGCAAAAGTTTCTTCTAAGAGAAGATAGTGGGAGCAAATTTGAACTTGTGAAACTTCAAAATGTTCAAACAGACGCAGCTCAACTGCTTGGACCCGAGACTATTGTTCATGAAGATGAAACAATAATTCAACCTTATGGAAAATAAGAAGTTCATAGGTCAGGTAAGATCCGTTATGTTTCCGAGAGATACAGATTTCTTATATGTAAACTTAATGACGTATTGCTTATAGAAGATGATGAGCCTACTACCTATGAAGAGGTTCTGAAGAGTTCAGAATCTGATAAAAGGCTTCAAGCTATGAAATCTTAAATGGATTCAATGTATGAAAACCAAGTATGGAAATTGGTTGACCCACCTGAAGGGATAAAACCCATAGGGAGCAAATGGGTTTTCAAGAAGAAAACTGACATAGAGGGTAATGTAGTTACTCATAAAGCTAGTCTTGTAGCTAAAGGTTATCGTCAAAGGCAAGGTGTTGACTATGACGAAACATTTAGCCCAGTAGCTATGCTTAAATCCATTTGGATACTTTTAGCCATTACTACCCATTATAATTATAAGATATGGTAAATAGATCTGAAAACAAATTTCCTTAATGGAAACCTAAACAAGGATGTGTATATGACACAACCTGATGGTTTCGTATCCATGAATGGAGAAAAGGTATGTAAGCTTCATAAATCTATTTATAGATTGAAGCAAGCATCAAGGAGTTGGAATATCTGATTTGATGAGAAAATTAAAGAGTTTGGTTTCTCACAAAATCTAGATGAGCAGTGTGTGCATAAAAAGGTTAGTGGGAGTGTAATCATATTCCTTATACTGTATGTAGATGACATATTACTAATAGAAAATGATGCCTCGGCTTTGGAATCAATAAAAATTTGGTTAGCTAAGAACTTCTCTATAAAAGACCTTAGAGAAGCAACTTATATTTTAGGGATAAATATTTGTAATGATAGATCTAAGAGGTTGCTTAGTCATTCTCAATGTATATAGATAAACAAGATGCTAAAGAGGTTTAACATGGAGCAATCTAAGAGAGGTTATCTTCCTATGGTACATGGGATTACACTCTCTAAATCTATGTGTCCAAAGACATAAGATGAGGGGACTCACATGAGTTTGATTCCTTATGTTTCGGCTATAGGATCAATCATATATGCTATGTTATATACTAGACTCGATGTATCTTATGCTTTAAGTGTTACAAGTAGATCTCAGTCGACCATAGTAAGGGTCATTGGGTGGCTTTCAAGAATATCCTTAAGTACTTGAGAAGAACTAAAGATTTATTCTTGGTATATAGAGAAGGTGATCCTGTTATAAGCAGGTTCACTGATGCCAGCTTTCGATTCAATAAGGATGACTCCAGATCCCAGCCTAGATATGTATTCACATTAAATGGTGGTGCAGTCAGTTGGAAAAGTTCCAAACAAGAGACAAATGCTGATTTGATAATAGAGACGAAGTATATTGCAACTTCAGAAGCGACAAAGGAAGCGGTTTATATCAAGAAGTTCATCATAGAACTCAGTGTAGTTTTGAGCATTGTAGACCCAGTGCAATTATATTGTGACAACAATGGGGCTATAACGCAGGCAAAGGAACCGAGATCTCATCAGAAGTCTAAGCATATACTCAGGCACTATCATTTGATTTGAGAGCTCATTGATACAAAATGATGCCAAGATAGAGATAGTTCCTACTGATCAAAACATAGTTGATCTATTGATAAAGCCTATTTTTGAAAAGAGTTTTGTGTCACATGTACACACCAATGTTATTAGATACCAAGGTGATTGACTTTAGTTCAAGTGGGAGTTTATTAGAAAAGTGCTCTAAAGGCAATCACCTTTAGAACTTATTGTACAAATCATTTTATGATTAATAAAGGCATTTTTCATTATTTTGATGTTCATACATTTATGGATTTGATGTTGATCTTAAGTTGATTTAATGAAGTCCTTGATACAAAACATAGAATGGAGGAAATGATGACGAGATCATGATAATGAGATTCCTATCATATGCAATTATGTTATTATCTAAACTTTCCCTAGTCATAGGAATAATGAGATGGGTTATCATTAGTCCGGATAGATTATCGCATGTTATATTCCTTGATTAGATCAAGCAGTAGATCTTATAAGCTGCAGATATGATTTATTCAGAGTTAACATGTGGATGCTTACTAAGGGTAGTAAGTAAATTAGATTGACCTACTATGAGATAATTGTAAGGATATTCTATTCTAGTGTCAATGATAGTTTCATCATAACAATGGTACAAGTATCCTTTGACTTGAGGTGCTCAAGGATATCTCAAGTATTGATCCTATCTTTTGACTCCATTCATTGTCGCCTTTCAAGGGTTACTCATAGAGTGGTTATTTGGTACAGCTTGAGATATTCAGAGGTAATTGAGTAGCCAATAAAGGATTCACTACTCCAGAGCAGGTATGTGTCATGAAGAGAGTCTTCAATGATACATAGAGTAATGAGATCCTTAAGATAAGATCTAATATCACTTGTACTAGATGTGATGTAGTCAGTTTAGTAGGAGTTGACACTTTGACCATACTTTGAACCAAGTGGGGTATAGATGATGAAAGGAAAAATTACATTGCAACATTGTGTATGGAAAGGTTCGTAGTTAAACCACTAACTTCCCAATCAATTGGTGGTCATGCCATATTGCTAGACCTTGCTCTTGATTTATTTGAATTAAGTGTTAATTCAAGTGGCCAGCATAACCGGGAACCTAAGGGCTCACACACATAGGAGATCCGAAGGATGAGTAAAATGGTCTTGAATGGTGATTCGAAGAATGAGAGAGTGTTTAGGGTGTTAGAGTAGTGCTTTAAAGGAAATCACCTTTAGCACTTTTGTGCTGACTTTGTTTTGATTAATAAAGAGGAAAACATTTTTCATTAGTTTAATATTTGTTTTTATATGAATTGATATTGATCTTAAGTCGAATTAATGAACTCCATTATACAAAACAAAGGATGAAGGAAATCATGATGAGATCATGATAGTGAGATTCCTATCATGTGCAATTATGTTAATATCTAAATAATCCCTAGTCAAAGGATTAATAAAGCAGGAAATTATTAATCTAGACAGGCTAGCACATATTATACTCATTGATTTGATTAAGCAGTGGATCTCACAAATTGTGAGCATGAGATGTTTAGAGTTAACATGTGGATGCTTACTAAGGATAGTAAGTACATTGGATGACCCCCTATGAGATTATCATATGGATGATCTATCAATTGTCAATGATTAATCTCATCATAGTAGTGGTGGAAGTATCCTTAGACTTAAGGTATCTTGGATACTAATCTTGTTGATAGTTGTCATTTGCACTGTGTTTTAGGGTTTAATTTGTTATGTATTTAGTATGAATTTAAGTATTAAGTGTGTATTTAGGTTTTAATTATATTAGTTTATGTGTTTAAGTGTTTTTATGAGTTGGAATGAGTTTTTGAGCTTAATTGTTATATATTTTCCGGTACGTTGATGTGTTTGTTAATGTTTCAGGGTAAACGGTGAAGAACAGAGAAGTTGTGAAAAGTTTCAGGAAAAAAAAAAATAGCCCACGATCGTGGCATAGTAGGCCACAATCGTAACAGAAAGGGACGAGCTAAAGCAGCCAGGCCACAATTGCGGACTTTGGGCACGGTTGTGATAGAGAGCTTGGATCTAGGCCATGATCATGCATTTAGGGCCACGATTGTGACAAAAAGGTTTAGGCGCTAGCCACGATCATGACAGGTAGGGCTATGATCATGACCTGCATTATGCTGAAGCAAAAAAATTGAATTTCGTAAGATTTTTTAGACCGTTTCGACCCTGACTTTAATCTAAAGCATCCAAAGTATAAATGCATCATTATGAGACAGATGTAAAAGTTTTGGAGAGTTTGAAAAGGCGGGCCTTCACGTCAGCCAATTCTGGAAAAAAAACCTAGAGAGAAATCGAGAGATTGAGGAAGGAGACAAAGGAAGAGAAACACGGAGAAGAAGCTTGACGTGACGTGCTTCCCAAAATAGGTGGTTTCTCACTGTCGCTGCCTCCATAATTCCATTCCTAACTTATTTTCCAGTTATTTCAATTTTATTCATGTATAGAATTGAAATAGGTATTGAGAATAGGTTGTGTTGAATGTTGGGTTTTTGTTTATACTCACCTTTGGGATTTTGATTTTTAGGATTAATGAAGTTTGATTGATTGTGTTTTTTTATGGAGTTAATTGTGATTTAATTCTGCTTTTAATAACTTGACAATAGATTTAGAAGGTGAGCCGAGTGAAAATAATCAATTAGGCTAACAAGAGTTAGGTGATTTGATAAGTAAAGAATTGGATCAAACTGATAGGATAGTGTAATGAGAGATCGAGCATAGGTTTCTGATACGTTATTAGACAATTTAGAACAAAATTTAGGTTTTGGGTCGATTGTGAATCAAGAGATCATAATTCCATAATTTAAATTAGGGATTATCAATTGGGGTTAAGAAACATAACTCGAGAGAGAGTAATTAACCTTAGGACTGTCTAAACCTATTAATTTGATAATTGCACAACTGATTAGGTTTTCATTAATTTCGGATTAAAACCCCCTTTCTCTCACTTGATAGTTTCTAGGTTGGTTTTGGGATTGGTTTGTGTGACTTGTGATCTTGTTTAGATTTCAGCAATTCAATTCTTGAAATTAATTATTTGATTGGTTTATTTTTTTTCATTAAATATTTATTTTGATTTATTTTAATTTAGTATAACCTTAGATTTTAAGACTAGCTTAGCCCTCCACGTGGGATCGATACCTCAGGTATTACGCGAATGACCTGTGCGCTTGCAAAATTTACTAAGGTTAATAAATATTAAAACTTTGCGTATGTAACCTTGCGATCAAGTTTTTGGCACCATTGTCGAGGAGACGATTAGTTTAGTTATTTAGCATAAGGCGTTTTCACTATCTTTTATTTTTTTAAAAAATAGGCATAAGATAGAGACACATTAAGACATCTTAGAGTGAGAATGAGACATATGAAGAATTGAATGCAAAGAAGGGATTAAAAAATGATAATGGAGGATGAATATTATAGGGAGCAAGGGGAATTTGCGAAATTCAATGAGCCCCAATTTGGTTGGGGAAATCATCATCCTTATATGAACCCATACACTTCGAGGTGGTAGAACCACCCCTAATTCTATTGGTCCAACAATGTAGGGAATCATTTAGGACATTAAGACCTAGTTGAATTTCAATATGATGAATCTAGTTCATGGGATTCCAAGCTAGATAAAATCATGGATAAGCTCACAGATATGGAAGAGAACCAGAAGAGACTAGAAAACAAGTTTGAAAAAGTAATAGAAGATGATGCATCTTCTATTCATAATCTAGAGGTTTGAATAGGCCAGCTTTCCAAGGAATTTTGTAAGCATAGTGTGGAAAATTATCTGCGTAGCATGAAAGTAAATTCAATAGAACTATGTTAGGCTATCAAACTTAGGAATGGGTTAGAACTAGAAGAACCAGTGAGAAATCAAGGTAATCCCGACCTTATAGAAGACCAAGAACTCAAGAATAAGGATAAAGGAAAGGATGGAAACCCCTTATAATATCTACCATATCTTAGTAGATGTTTGAACATCAAAAAATCTAGGATAGATGTCCATGCAAAGAACCCTACCCTTTGGATTGATGATGATGAAGAGACATTCAACATGAATGATGTATTTAAGAATCCAAAGGTT
>JANZXP010000006.1:34594687-34605856 GCA_027576715.1 Erythroxylum flavicans
TAAGCGTCACGCTAATCTGCTCTGTATCTTTCTAATTTTATTATATGTTCCCGAAGGGACATATGATTAGGCAAATGATGTACTTAAACTTTGCTAATCATAATGTTGGCATGCAATTAGAAGCAATGCAATAGTAAATGCTTATGCACAAAATGAACTAGTAAGGAAAATACGAAATAAAACGCACAGTTGCATATAAGTAAAAGCGCAACTACTAAGAAACAGAAGAATAAGAAGAACAAGCAAAGTTCATAGTAATTAAGAGCAACAAATGAGACATCGTACATTATAAATCATTTAGTAATTAAGACCAACAAATGAGACATGGTACATTATAAATCATTTAGGTAACATTGTTGTTTTTCACACTTTATTTTCTTGTTTTATTGAATAGCCAATCAGATCGGAGCTTGCATATATGCTCACAATGCGCAACATCACCTTTCCATGGAAATGAAGTGTAGATGGAGTTTATAATCTTTTTGTTTTTTGTTAATTGCCAATGACATGCAATCTTTCATTCTCCTTAGTTAGTGTTTTTTGACTTTATGTCAATATGAAACCAGGCGAATAGACTAGATGTCATTGTAATGTAGTTATAGTTTCATCTATAATAAATATTCTTAATTTTTCAAAAGAAAAAGATTATTAGATGTACGTGATTGCATTGAATCCGTGTTACATGTGAAACGAGATGTTGGAATTTTATTCCTATTAGATATTTATTAATTACCAATTTTCCAAATTAAAGCTTAAAATTAAATTAAATTAAATATAAAGATAATAAAGTGACTCACTAAAAGATTTAATTAAATAGGTTTAAGTCTAGTAAAGAAAAAAATATTTTATAAGTTTGAGTCAGAACTTTTATTAGGCATGTGATGGAAAGACCTAAATAAGATCACTATAAATAGTTGATAAGTGTCTTGAACTTGTTTAGTTAAGTTTTATGAGTATAAGATTTTCTTTGACCCATATTAAGAGATTTATACATTAAAAAATATATAAAAAGATCATGTTAAAATTGTTTCAAGCAATTTTTATCAAGAGCCATCGAGAATTTTAACAATTTGTTCGAAAATTGGCGTGCTCATTTAAAGTTAGTAAATGAATAATAAAACAAATATATTTGTTATCTTCTATATATACATGTATATGTATATAAAGTCAAAATGAATTAATAAATTTCATGTCATCTTTAACATTTTAAAAGTTTAACAAGGGGTGTAAATGTATCGTTTAAATGTTTACTCATTACAATCTAAAGACGAGCAATTGATGATAACTACGGAATGTCAACTAGCTCAAATAATGTTTGCTGTATTCCTAAATGGATAATCTGTTGATACAAGAAATGGAAAATTCTTCAATCACATTCTTGTAAAGCTCAATAAGCAAATTTATTTAACAAATCTAAATGCCCTATTTTCAGTAAACATCAGAGCTAGCTTCTATATCGGCCATGGGTGGCAGCTCTTGTGAAATACCAGAGCTGACTTTGACGCCGGCCATGGACAGCTGCTTGTGAGACAGTGTCTGAAACTTGCAAAGGCATTCCCCACAAAGTACGTAACTTAAGACACACACACACCTAATTGGAATAGAAAAAGGCACACTTAGACGTCAAATAATGTAATATAAAGGCGACTCTGACATTGTCGTGATGTCAGTAATCACCCTGGAATCAATGTACTAGCCAAAGTGCAACAATCATAAGGACTAGTCAAAGAATCAGAATTATGAATCGTGTACAGGAAATACCAACGTGTTTTCCATTACAGTGGTCCTTCCTAACCTGTAGAGATGCTATCAAGGTAGTGGTCCTCTGTCCTCTCCTCGGCAATGACCGGTACACAGGAGCTTGGAAGTTTCTATTCATCTTTCTTTAAAAAGAGAAGAAATGGGAAATGGGCGCATGATCAAGAAGGATAGATACATCGCATAGATGAAAAGGTTTCCTCCAAGGTGAAGCTCATCATCAGACCTCAATAATTATGTTCGCGCACTCATTGCAAGGGAACTTCTTTAAAATATATATAAATAAATAAATCATGAACATAAAATCTCTCAAATTTCTCATAACTTTACCAAACTATAGAGACCTTAAGAAATTAAAGGCCTAGTGTAAATAAAGTTATTCATGCACATTCATGTATTGGCATTTTGAGTCGATCAAAGTCAGAACAGGGAGGGAATGTTTACATTCATGTTATTTTCCTCTTATTATTATTAAGTAGAGCATCAACTTCAGCCTGACAAGTGATATTTTAAAGTCTATACCTTTATTTTTCTATCAACAGATTCATTTGACTTACCAAAAGTATCAGAGATTTAAACCTGTCATTTAAACTTCAAAAATTAAGATAGAAATGAACATAATGTGAGAGTTTAAAATATTATCTTTAGTCCTTTTCAATGTCTATTCATCCATAAGTTAAACTTAGATCCTGTAGGATTTGACTGCGAAACAAGTATATTAACAAACATAACTGCAGCAGTCAATTAGGGACATAAGCAGCATATCCTGACATGGAAATGCTTTTATTTCCAGAGACTAAAATGAAGTTTAGTACATAACCAGACAGCAGAACACAGAATAAGGGCAACGAAAGCATACAATCACAGAACACAAGCTTTTACCCAGGAAAGCTGGATCTGCACAACTTCTTGGAAACCCATTATAGTCTGTACATTAGCAAATAAATGGGAAAAAGAATGAAATACATAAACTTCACAACAACCATGAAGATAACCACAATCCAAGTGTGATCGAGAGCAAGCAAAAGAACATAACCCTAATATTACATGAGATTCCTTGTACCATTCGAATCGTAATGTTTAGTTGATGGAGAAAAGCCAAACAAAAAACGAAAGTCTGTACTTGGTTTTCAATAATCATACTTACTAAGGATGATACGACTTATCCTAACCAAAACAAGTTCCGACCGGGAAACCGGCACCCGATACTCAAGTTGTGGAGAGGAGGACGCGGTCTCGAGAGTGCATGGAACACAGTTGGCGGGAAAACTAATCTGCGTTGGAAGATGATGAAACAGAGAGTTGGACCAAACTTGCCAGTTGGCTTGTCATCAAATGGGTCAAGTATTGGACCTAATCAAATAATAGGCTTCCGGGTCATAGGAAACCAAGGACAAGTGGGACCAGGACCACCCGTGGGCTTCTCCACTCCACTGAGCAGTCCTATGAGATTATTGCAACTGACGGAGGTGGTGGTGGCTAGTCCTTTGAATGACCGTACAAATCACTTTATGATCTCATTATTAACACCACGAAAAGAAAACAATGGTCTAATCTAATGAATATTGGTGTTTATGTGACGAGTCAAGACTCATGAGTGTAGAAGTACTACCGCAGTTGCGTCGTAAGGGGGCGCTTTTAGTGCTCGAATTTGCTACTTTTAAAGAAGGAAAGGCCGCTTCTGGCCTATTGCATTTGCATGTAAGATAAAGAGGACCCCAAAAAGAACGACACTGCCAAGGTGCTTAGTTGTAGTCCATGATATGTGAATCATTGCTTCTAGTGACCGACGCCCAACGCCATCCAATTGGGTTGCTAAACAAATGCTTCAAAGGGTGTGACCTAATATTTTTTAAATATTTTCACCCACGTTATATTTCAATTTTAAACTTTAAGTTATCATCCAGACTCTATCTGTAGTTGGGTTATATGAACTCCCACAAGAACTTAACGCTAAATGTTACCACAGAGCACACATGCTTATCTAATTTTCAGTAATATAAACAATCAAGTTCTGCCCATATGGAGATAGCCGATTGGTCTAGGACGTCGGAATAAGATTTTGGTCCGACAGGGCGTGAGCTCAAATCCCACTCTGCACATAATGTCATTGCTTACAAGCTAAAGGTTCTGGTCGGTCATTACAAGATTCAATCAGTTCGATAGTTAATTAATTGGTCTAATTTTAATTTTATTATTAAAAATTAGTTAACTTGTCAATTGCATTAATTAACTTATTTTTATTTATCAATTAATTCTTATTTAATAGTCTCTTTTTAATTAAACTTTAAAATTTTCAATGAGTAAAAACAGTTTTTAATTATATTTTAATATTTTTAATTTTATCCAATCTTTAATCAGTTTTATGACAGTCTAATACCAGTTAAACCTTTTAAACTTTAAATCTCTCGACTTACCGGTTTAATTTCTTGTCCGATATTTAAAATATTCATCATTACTCTTTTCTGTTAACAAGATAAAAAAATATTTTTTATCAATTAATTTTTATTTAATAGTTTTTTTTAATTAAATTTAAAATTTTCAATGAGTAAAAACAAATTTTTTAATCATACTTCAATATTTTTAATTTTATCCAATATTTAACCAATTTTATGACAGTCTAATACTGATTGAACCTTTTAAGCTTTAAATCTCTTGACTTACCGGTTTAATTTCTTATCTGATCTTTATAATATTCGTCATTACTCTTTACTATTAACAAGATAAAAAAAATAGTAAAAAGAATTTCTCAACAACTACATGCAAACTAAACCATATAATGATAAGAACAAAAAATAAGGATAACTAAAAGTTACCATATAAACAAATGGGTATCCCTTTTCCCTGTCTCAAACAACAAACTTTTGTGCATGCAACTTGTCCACTGTAACCAAACGAAATCAAGCTCTGCACATGCATAAAGTCCTTGTATAGACAGAATCCTCATCACCCTATATCGCTCATTATGCTCATTCCTATTTAAATACTAAGCTCCTTTTAGAACATTAATTACATAAATTTAACTCTTTAAGCTCGTTTTAAGATACTTGGGAATATGAAACTCAGAGCAAGGCGGAGGCAAGCATGGCCTTTTGTTGAAAAGGGAATTGTGGGCAATGAATAGAAAAACAAAAGAGGGTGAGCAGATATGAATATGATAATGATATGCACAGAGACATGGTAACAGGGATTCGTGGGGGAAGAGAGAGAAGAGGGTGAGTACTACGCACAATGATGTCAGCCACGGTAGACTGGGCATCCCACGTGCCAATCCTGCCCAGAGCGTGGGCTTGCCCAGCCCTACCACTTATAAAGCTAAATACGTTACATACATACTCCATTGTCAAATCCCAATTTCTATTGTAAGACCACATAAAAAGTCCATTCCTTTTCTCTAATTTACACTAGAGGCACGTGTGATTCTAATTATTACACCCCCTCCTTTACTTTAATATATACACTCATTTATAAGAAAAAAATAAATTAAATGCATCCAATAATATTTGGTCTCATTATGAGGTTGCGAGTAAATAATTTGATATGAAATTTGTATCAAAAATCCAAAATTTTATCTAATTTCAAAATTTATAAAATATGACAATTGTACTATAAAAAATTTGATTATATAATTTTTTATGGACCAAACATATGGAATAAAAGAATAAATGATTAAAAAATTCAATCGATTTGACCAATTCAACTGAAAAATTTTGAAACAGCCAAACTTTTTGATTCACATTTCAAATTTTTTATTCAATTTATTATAATAACTCTTGTTGTTAAAAATCGATAAGTTTATTAATTAATCAATTTATTTTGTAAATTAATAAGTTTTTATAAACCAATTAAATTTCATTTAACAATCTTTTTTTTCAATTAAACTTTAAATTCTTTGATGAGTAAAAATAATCTCTTTCAATTATTATTTCAAATTCTTTAATTTTTATTTAATCTTTAGTCGATTTTATAATGACCTAATATTGGTTGAACCTTTTAAATCTTAAAATTCTTGTCTTATTAGTTTAACTTTTGATCCAGTTTTTAAAACACTAAAAAGAATAATAATGTAAGAAAAAACTGAAACTGTGGGGTTATTTGATAATATCAACATTTATTTTGTAAACATAAACTTACAAAATAAAAGAGAGTTAGAATATGCCTAATGATGTGCAAATATTTAAGTCAATGAATCAAGAGGACAAAATAAAAAACAGAATCCAAAACTCTTAAAGGCTCTTAATTAATTTTTTAATGAAAGATTAATAGTCTATTATTGCTAATTTATCTTTTTATGGTAATTTGATTTGGTATAATTAATATTATATTTTTTATAAAAATTACAATGTTAATAAGAGTTTAATTGAGTTTGAATTTCATAAAATATAAAATAATCCCATGTGTTAAAATATGAATGATATTAAACAATAATATGTTTGCTAAGGAAATTTTAATATATCGATTAATTTGACTTAAAATGGAACATAAAATTTTAATTTGGTAGTATTTTTAACACTTATCCATCTTTTTTAAATTATATATTAAAATATTCAAAAGCATAAAAGTGTTCACTTAGAAGTGAAAAGAGAGGAAAAAGAGACTCCCACGCTTCAATACAACACAGATAAGCTCTACTGACGCCCCAATAACACAGTCCGTTATCTATTTCCTTTCTTTTGGCTCTTTCTACAACGGGATTCTCTCCAACAACTCCATTGTTTGACTAAAACACCCTTACCTTATTCCTCATATTTACCTTTAAATCGACACTAGAGCAAACGGGAGCCGAAGTTATTTCGATGTGTTTAAGGTGGTTATGTCATTTTGCATGGCGAGTTTGGGTTTTATTGTAATTTGGTCTTATTCGAGCTTTATATATACGTAGCACTCACTCGCTGTCACCACCTTAGCTCCATCGAGAGATTTGATCTTAAAAACCTTCAAGTTTTCTCCCTAATGGAAGAGGAAGTTCACAAGGAGTTACAGTTACTTCCTTCTCAGTATCATTTAACGTCTTCTTCCCCTTCTTCATCATCTTCACATATGTCGTCTCTTCCACCGGATTCTTCTTTCTGGTGTCGGTCGATGATGGCTGAACAATACGGAGGCACACCATCCGTAGACCTGCAGTTATCTATCAGTCTCAAGCCAATCCAGTCACCATCTAACTGCGTTTTATCAGGTCCCGTATGTGGGTTAAGTGATATGAAGCACGATACGAACTCCGTCGAGGCGTTGAAATGGCAGGCAGCGGAGCAAATTCGATTGGCAGCCATAGAAAAAGCTTATGCTGAGAGAGTGAGAGAGCTGACAAGGAGAGAGATGGAAATGGCGCAGTCTGAGTTTGCGAGAGCGAGGAATATGTGGCAAAGAGCTAGAGAGGAAGCGGAGAAAGCAGAGAGATTGAAGGAGACAGCGACAAGACAGATAGATTCTACATGCATGGAGATCACTTGCCAATCTTGCAGGCAAAGGTTCAAGCCATAGATATGGAGGATGATGACGATTAATATTTGATGATGCCCTTTACTAGGCAGTTGGGGTTAAAATATTCTAGTGCCAAGTTGTTTGATGAGTTTGCAGTATAAATTTGGGGGTTATTCGATTCCTTCAACCAAACGAAAGGGATCATGATGATAAGATTAAAAAAAAGAACAAGTTTACATATATAGTGGCATGAAAAGTTTGGAGTGCTCATGAATATCTGTTTGCTGCTGCTTATGTATGATGACGAGTTATGAACTGTAAGATCAATTACCAACACGGCCAACAATGTTTGGTCAATGATTTTAGTTCATTTCCGGATTGGAAAACCTTCAAAAAACTGAACTTGTCAAGGAGTGGAAGTATTTACTCATTTCATATCTCAACTGCATTCTAATCATTCAGACAACAGACAATAACATGTATTCTCTGAGGAGAAGTTTCACTAAGTTATGTACCCAAGCAAGGCATAACGTTAATGTCTTATTAAGTTGAACATAGAATAAAGTCCTGATACATCAGAAGAGAACTCAAAGTTCATTGTCGTATTCTGAATTTTGAAGCCATGACTTGAAAGAACCTGCTTAAGTTTTTGGAGTTATCACTACTCTTCTCTTCTGTTATTCGTAGTAATCCAGGCTCAGAATTTATCTGATAAAATAGGACATAGTTGCAGAAGCTCGGAAATTATTACAAAACAAGATACCAAATCAAATATGTATGCCAAACCGCAATTTGTACACAGACATTAAAGGAACTGGTTCCCGTGTTTCTCTTGATTGGAGTGAGTTTAAAAATCTCATGCTGATATAAATTTATGAGGAGTAGAAAGTTGGCTGACCACGGAGTTGATAATCCTTCAGAAACCTGCAAGTAAACTTTAGTTTTCGGACACGGAAAAGCAAATTTAGTTTAGCTTCTAATGAGCAAAGGCTAAACACCAATATCAGGTTCTAGGAATTTCTAATTGTATGGAATCTATAGTGCAAGGCCACACGAGTCAAACCTGACGCTAACAGAGTCAATTTCAGAACCTTGATATTGATAGAAAGGCAAATGAATCAGAACAAAAAGCAAGTAAACTTCATCAAGAACATGACAGAATACTGTATCCACTTGTAATGAAGCTCTTAACTTTTGTTCATCAGCAACCAAACACCCACTATCTCTGTCTGGGATCCAACACAAAAGAGACATTTTTGGATAGGATGACTCAACTGAAAGCACCAGTCAGAGCAGTGAACAGTGTCCCTTTCAAGATGTCGGGAGAACGAAATTAGCTTGATTTGTCAGCAACCTGTAAACACATTTCTCAGAATGCAGTTAATCTGTCATGTGTGGCTACAATAATACACTGAATTGATTCTTTTGTTCAGGTCAAGACATAATCTAGTGGGGGCAGAGGATCTTCAAGTTTCAACAATCAGGGCCTGCTGAAAACTACATACGCAACATCAAGGTATGCAAAAAAAAAAAAAATCACTTAATTTAAGCACAGATTCTTGTTTAAGTTTCACAAGTTAAGCCTAATTTTTCACTTTGTGATCATTTTATCTCTTTCCTTCATAACCATGTAAACTTTTATAAGATGTTACGACAATTTTCAAGCTTCCTGGTGCTAGGAAGGATAACTTTGAACAGGAGAGATGAAGCTAATGAAACAGTAGGACAGTTCTGCTTCTGGTTCTTGCATTAGATTGAGGTGTTGAAGGTTGTTTTTGGTATTATAAGGTATGATAGACCAATCATGAATTGGGGGGGAAACTAACAAAAAAATTGTTCATTGAATCAGATAATTACCAGATAATCATAGCAATCAAAGACAGTACTCTGACATTGACCACTTTGCATTATTAGGTGCTTTTGTCTTTTATCTTTTATTTGGATACAATGAGATAAATGCAGGAGTAATCGATTCCTTCATAAAGTTGAAAAAGTTGTAGGACATCCTAAGCTGAACCATCAAACTAGTCATAATGATAAAAACCTTAATATTTGTCTTTTCAGATTGTCCATACATTACCCCTCAAGCGATACTGTATGTCTAATTATAAACCCATGGCAGATGTCGAGTCACAGATCCATTCCCAGTACTTACATGAATTGTAGCGATCCTGTACCACTCGTTAGTGCCTATAACTGTCTCCTGTACCATGTTTCCCTCATTGTCACAACTGTCAAGGAAGTCCTGGTCGATTCCGTTGGATATATGACACACTCCGTTACCTTGCCTGAATTGCACATTCAGGCACATGTAAACGTTATAATGTACTCCTGCCAAGTTCATGTTTATTGCAGGAGCAACCATTTATGGTTAACATTTTGGAAGCAGGTGAAGAGTAGGTATTAGAATTAGTAGGGAACAAGAGACGGTGGAGTTCATCCATGTCATGTGAGAAACTCTCTCGAACATTGGTTACAGATTTAACAGAAAAAAAAAAAAAGGTCTCTTTCTTAATGAGAAGAACAGAATAGGATATGAAATGGGTCCAGGATTGTTTCATCTTTGATAAGAGGAAAAAGTGTCAGCTTACGTAGAAAGTTAGGCAAGGTTACTGGCGGGGCTGAAGATCTCATAGTCACTGTGACAGGGGTGTGGTAATGTGAATCACATCTTTGCATTAAGAGACTGGCCTCACAGCTGGGATCAAGAACGCCACCTTTTTTTGTTTCTTTTCTTTTCAAAAATATCAAAAGCTGATGGAAGGGAAAAGATATACACAGAAGAGATTGTCATCTATCCTTTTTTTTTTTCCCTTTTCAAAATTTCCCTACTTCATTTGTGGCTTATTGGAGGGGGAAAAAAAAAAGACAGAACAATCTAGCCATATGTTTTGTTTAGTTTTATCCATCCACCTTTTGTCACTAATATAATTTTGGGGTAATCCTAAAACTTATTTTCATAAATAACTAAAATTCAGTAAAAATATTGTTTATTTGAGTTTTTAATTTATAATTTATGTAAACTAGTTTTATTTTCTATTTTCATTTTTTGTTATAAACTGATTTGTCATCAACTAAAAATATATTATTTGATTATTCAATGTTAATTACTAATAAAAATTATGATAAATATAATTTAATTAGTTGAGTTATTTTAATTTTATGATTGATTTTAATTTTAATTTTTGAAAAATAAAACACTTTGAAATTTAATAATTATTTAATAAATATACTTTAAATTTAAAACATCTTAAAATACATATATTTGAAACAAAATTAATTTTAAAACTAAATTATTTTAAAATAAATTTTATTTTTAAATAAAAATTTCCTTATTATATTATTTATTTTAATAAAATATATATTAGTAAATATTATATAAGAGATTAAAATAAGTTTATTTACTTAACTAATTTTTACTTAACTAATTTATAAAATTAATTTATCTTAAGTTTTATATAATATTTAATTATTATCATTAATAAGAATATAATTACGTTAACATTAACAACTAACATAATTTTATTTTTGTTTGAAAGGAATATAAATCAAAAACATAAAATAAAATAGAAAGCTACAAATAAATAAGACTAAACAACCTTTTAGAAGTGTTTGGTTCTATTTATTTTTATGGTTTTTTGTTTTGGTTGTGAAAAAAATAAAGATAAAACCTTGTTTGGAATAAATAGCTTTGGCTTTTAATTTTCAACTTAAAAAAATCACAACATAATTACAAAAAAACACAAAAAAAGATGTTTTATATGTTTTCACAACATGTTTTCTTGGCCAAAGAAACAACAAGTTCTATTTCTTTTTCCACTTCTCCTATTGTTATACTTTCCCTCTTATTGATCTATTCCCTCCCTCTCTCTTTTCATTATACTTGCAACAAACCTCTCATGCATAAATCTACTTCTCTCTTATCTCTTTTACAACCGCATTGTTTTGTCCTCAACTCTTTTTTCTCTCTGTTTTGTTTCTTTTTTC
>JANZXP010000006.1:34612129-34644682 GCA_027576715.1 Erythroxylum flavicans
AGCTTTATGTTAATATATATCATGTTCTTTATATATTAAGTAAGTTTTACTTAGTTGATTCGTGCTACACTAATATGGTTGGATTTTTTTTACCATATCAAGGTGAGAGATTTCATTTACAAGATTATATAGGAAGAGGAAGAACTCAAGGTCCACAAGAATTGTTTAACTATAGCATTTTTTATTAAGAAATGTTATATAAAGATTTTTTTCCATTATAAAATTAGGATTTTTTGTACTTTTAAACATGCCCAGTTATGATATGAAGAAACAGGAAAACATTATTTTTACTTATTAAATACATTTTTCATGTTTATAATCAAGTAAAGTATAGCTCAATTACAATAAAATAAAGAATCTAATAATGAATTAACCTTAAAAAGACAAAATTAGCCATAATCTATAAGGTTTTTCTTTCAACTTTTCTTGAACTCCAGAAAAACAGTAAAGGCTTTACATGATTCTCCACGTTTTGAGGGAGATTTTTATAAAGATATAAAATGCGAAGACGATAAATTTGATTGTATATCTTTAGTTATTTTTTTATTGCATATTAAAGTCTTATTGGTTCAGCATGTTTATATTAAGAACTATTATATGGTTTAAACATTTTATCATATTTTTGTATGAATATTTGGTTTGAACCTTTTGATATAATGTTTTATATGAAGTTTTTAAATTTATGTTAAATATTATGATGTTTCATAATCATTTTAGCATTTATATTTAAATATCTTTATTGATTATTAATGTTGATATTGTAGATAGATGCTCTCTTTATCGAATTTTGAATCAAATTCAAATGATGAACTGATGAAGGTAGTTATTATTTCTCTAGTTAGAAAAGAGAATGAATATTTTTATTTACATAAGCAACCATGTGGAATCTTTGGTCTATCCGGTCATGATTGGATATTTGAGTTTTTGAATGAAAATTGTACAAGGATTTGTCAGAACTTAAGAATGAAGAAGATATTTTTCTTAAGCTTTATGTATTAAATTGAAGAGTTTACGAAGCTTAAAGCCAATAAATCATTTGATTGTAGAGGAACAAATTGCAATTTTCTTAATAATTATAGGGCATATTGAGACAACTAAGGTCGATGAAGAGCACTTTAAACAATCAACCTAGACAATTTCAGAGTATTTTCATAAAGTCCTATATGCATTTAATCATAATACAAAATGTCATTACTTTGTCATCCTTTGCCAATATGCCTTTTAAAATTTAGCATAATTCAAAATATTTTCCATATTTTCATATCTATTCATATATTTAATTATTATTTTTATTATATCCTTATATTCAATTAACTATTTTGATAATACAATTCTTTAAGGGTTTCATTGGAGCAATAGATGGTACACATATTGATGCATGTGCTCCAACCAATAAACAAATAACATATAAAGGTAAAAGAACTGATCCAACCTTAAATATTACATATTGTTGCTCAATTGACATGCATTTCACATGTGTAATGCTTGCATGGGAAGGTATTGGAAATGACTTTCAAGTTCTTTTAGAAACAGTAACAAGTCCAATAAATCAGTTTCTTATGCCTTCATTAGATATTATATTATTTTAAATAAATAAAGTAATTACAATTAATTTTTAATAGCTTTATGTTAATATCATGTTCTTTATATATTAAGTAAGTTTTATTTAGTTGATTCATGCTACACTAATATGCTTGGATTTGTTTTTACCATATCAAGGTGAGAGATGTCATTTACAAGATTATATAGGAAGAGGAAGAACTCAAGGTCCACAAGAATTGTTTAACTATAGGCATTCTTCATTAAGAAATGTTATATAAAGATTTTTTTACATTATAAAATTAGGATTTTCTATACTTTTAAACATGCCAAGTTATGATATGAAGAAACAGGAAAACATTATTTTTACTTGTTATATACATTTTCATATTTATAATTAAGTAAAGTATAGCTATAAAATAAAGAATCTAATAATTAATTAACCTTAAAAGACAAAATTAGCCATAATCTATGAGGTTTTTCTTTCATCCTTTCTTAAACTAAAACAAAAAGATTTTTTATCAAATCTAAAAATAAAAATAAAGACCAAAAATTAAAGTTGAAACAAATATCACAAATTTACCATTCCATTGACTATAGGATTTCTTTTTCTTATTTCCCAGTTCCTTAGAATTCGAAATTGGCAGGAAGAATGTACCACTTGTGAAACGAGTGCGTTCTGTAATGCAAATTCACAAAAGAAACTGTTTCACGGACTCAAAAGCCCTAACGCTAATTCAACGTCGAACAAATGTGAGTACCAGTTCTGCAAGGTTAGCAATCTGAATCAAGTATCAAGGACGATGCCAAAAGTATTTTCCGAATCAGAAGAAGTGCTGATGTGTCTAAGGTATGGTAAAGTCTCCGAATCATTTGAAGATTTGGTTTTTGGATTTTTGTTTCTTAAAATTGCTCGACTCAAGTATCCTGTTGTCTCTTGAAAAGTGCAAATAAAATGTTACCTTAGTTCTTCTGTGCGTCCGTCGGATGCAAAATGTTTTATTTTTAATATTACGTGCCTTTATGTTACATGCAGAGGTCCTTTATCTATATTTGCTTGTCAAATTTCCATTCTCCTGCTATGCGTAGTAGCTGCTACTGCTGTAGCCAACTATTTAGTTGATGAGTTTTTCTTTAGCCTATAATAGATTTAATGTGACGTATGAATCTAGTTCACCTAACAGAACTAGAAAAAATGTAGCAATTATTGTGATTTGGCATTTAGCTGTTGCTCACTGCTCAACTAGTAGATTTTTAACTACAACAAACTAAATTTTGATTGTTGATAATATTGTAGTTAGCCTGGCATTTTGGTGTATCTGTGATCTCAGTTCTGATTGGTGTGCTTTGTCAAACCACCATATGATACGATTTTATTTATACATTCCCCTAACTTCACTCTTTCATTTGTTTTCTACACAGCAGAGAGGATAAAAGCAAATGCTTTCTGGTGCCTGTTATGAAAAAGAAAGACGTTGGTGCTTGTGATGTTAGTAAGAGAAATTGAATATTCTTCTGCAAATTGTTATCATCTTCTGTTTAGTTTAGATGGTTTCTATTTGTAATCATTACAATTTTGCACGTCAGAGTCGTTTATTCTCCTTCAATGCTCCTACAATTATACTGACTGGGATATGTTCAAATAACGCACAAGTATGATGATTTTATTAAAATCAAATACAAGATTCCGTGCATATGTGGAAAACCTTTCAAACACTTTTCTTTATTTGAGAATATGACAATGGAAAGCCAATGCTTAAATGTTTCACAATGATATCCACTGCACTAAAGAATCTCTGAATGTCATCTGTGAGAAGTTGGTGTCGATATTTCGCAGACATTACTAAGCAACATTGTGCTATCTACTTTCGCCTACAAAGCTATACAAGTTCACTACCTGAAATTTTGATGTATTTAGGATTGCTTCTTATGGCAACTTTTGTTAGCAACAATCATGAGCCCAACAGCAATGAGCCCGGAAATAGGCCATTTAATGATAAGAGGCCCTTTTTGGTTTATAAGTGCATGTAGAACGATGCGACAAAGGGGGACCTGTAATTACCTTTGACATTTTGCAGGACAGTAACGTTTATTATACCTATAGATAGCTAGCTGGAAATATTCCTATATGTATCAAGCTAGGAATAAGGAGAGTATCTTTTTTTGAAGTTTGTTGTGAACGGCCTTTGGTTTGGGAGGATTGCTATTAGCATCCTTATTACTCTGTGTTTTGCTATCAATATACTACTTATTTTTGTTCTCTAAGTTTCTCTTGCTCCTTACTCCATCAATTTGGTGCGGTGAGCGTGGAGATAAATAGCGAATGACAAATACTCTAATGGAGTCTAGACTGGAAGCGGTGGAGAGGACGTTGGGGCGTTAAAGCAACGCCTTGGTGGTCTGGGTGTTGAAGTGGTTGAGGGAAAGCAAAAGGTGGAAGACTAGCTATCTGAGATTAAAAGCTTACTGACGACTGTTTTGAAGGGAAAAACCATAGAGGAAACTGGGTTTGAAAGCTCGGGAGCGAGCAACAAAAGCACAGAATCAGTAAAGCCAGTTTTAACCAAGACAGAGACTAAAATGGTTTCTGCGGAAGACATTCAGATATCTACCAAAAAGATTGAGTCGTCATACTTTAATGGCAACGACCCACTCAGCTGGGTGAGGAGAGCTGAGTAGTACTTCCAGATTCAATGCACGCAGGAAAAACAGAAGGTGACCTTGGCTCTGGTTTGTATGGAGAGTCATGCCCTACATTGAATGATGTGGTTATATGAAAGGAAGCCATTGTAGGGTTGGGGAGACGTTTGTCGAGAAATTCTCGCATGATTTGGAGGGGCATTAGCTTTGAACCCATATGAAATGTTGGTAACAACTAGGAAAGAGGGGTCGGTGGATGAGTGCATCAGAGATTTCGTGGAGAAATCGACGCCGATTCAAAGGTTGCTTGAAGCAGTGTTCATTGGGCAATTTTTGAATTGGTTAAAGGAAGGGATTAAAGCAAGGATACGAACTCAGGAGGTTGGTGATTTGCACAAACCATGAACCTTGCTCGTGAGATTGAACTTGAGATAGAGATCCTGGGAAAGAAGAAGACTAGTTGGCTGAAGGGAGAAATGAGGGATATGGGCTAGGTGCAAAAGCAGGGGGTATATTTCAGCTGACTACAATAAAATCCAACATCACTAGCACTTTGGGCCAAAAGACAAATTTATTGTCAAGCCCAAATACACAATTTGTCACTTATAAGTCAAACAACACACAGAACACTACAGGGGGCTCACTTAACAAATCCAGAGGATTGTCTACAACTGGATCAAGAGGAGTACGTCGTTTATCACAAGCTGAAATAAACGACCTTAGGGACCGTGAGTTATGTTTTTGCTGTCAGCAGCTATATGGACCGCTTCATCGATGCTCTAACAAGACTCCAAAAACAATGATTTTATGGGAAAACGAAGAAGCTCAGATTGAAGAAGTCAGTGAAATGCCCAATGCCCAAGAGATAGTAGAGATGGAAGAAGCAACTGCTGATACCCAGGTAATGAACCTAGAGCTACCATGCTTTGGGTTATCTGGAAGTAATTTAGCTCGTACTGAGGATGAAAGGAAAGGTTGGAGATAAAAAAGTTGTGGTCTTAGTGGATAGTGGTGCAAGCCACTGCTTTGTGGCCAGAACAATAGTAAACATACTGGGAATGCCAATTGAAGAAACCCCTCGCTTTGATGTCAAATTGGGTGATGGGAAACAAAGGGGAACGTGTGGGTTATGCCGACCTGTTCCTATTTCTATTGAATCGGAAGAGTACAGGCTGGACTGCTATCTGTTCCCTCTAGGTGGGGTAGACTTAATTATGGGAATTTCATGGTTGGAGACACTTGGGGACGTGAAAGCTAACTGGGTGAAATTAACCATAGAGAGCATGCAGGATGGTAGAAAAATATTGGTTAAAGGTGATGAAACCTTACTGTCCAAGTCAGCTTCATGTCGAGCCCTACAAAATTCAATTGAAGTGTACCTCACCTTCCTGTTGTGGCCATTGACGGCTGAATCACTTGAGTTGAATATTGGCTGTAAGGATCAAAAACAAAAAGTAGAGATAAAAGGAGTGTTGAAGAAGTTTAAGTACGTCTTTCCAGAGCCGACTGAATTACCTCCACGTCGTACAGTTGATCATGCAATTCCATTATTGCTAGGCACTTCAGCTTTTAGCGTTCGACTTATCATTATGGGCATGTGCAGAAAGACAAGATCAATCGACAGGTCGTTGACATGTTAGCTACCAGAATTATCCAGCCAAGTATAAGGCCTTTTTCTAGCCCCGTACTACTTATTAAAAAGAAAGATAGCAGCTGGAGGTTCTGTGTTGACTATCAAGAGCTCAACAAGGTAGCCATATCGGATAAATACCCGATACCAGTGATTCAAGAGTTACTTGATGAGTTGCATGGAGCGCGATACTTCTCTAAAGTGGATCTTAGATCTGGCTACCATTAGATCTGAGTTAAAGAGGAGGATGTACCCAAAACTGCCTTCTGTACTCACTCGGGGCATTACGTGTTTAGAGTCATGCCTTTTGGGTTAAAGAATGCACCTTTGCAGGCTGTGATGAATGATTTGCTACGCATTGGGTTGAGGCATTATGTGTTGGTCTTCTTTGACGACATATTAGTTTATAGCCCAAATTGGGCCACTCACTTGGTGCACGTGGAGATCGTTGTGAAGTATTTACAGAAGCATCGCTTTGCCATTAATCACAAGAAGAGTCAGTTTGGGCACAAAAAAATTGAGTATCTTGGGCACGTCATTTCTGAAGAGGGAGTTGCCATGGATCTGGTTAAGGTGGCCAACGTGTTAAGATGGCCTGTTCAAAAGTCAACCAAAGCAGTAAGAGCTTTTCTAGGACTGTCGGGATATTACCGAAGGTTCATACGCAATTATAGGCATATTGCACAGCCACTTATCGACTTATTAAGGAAAGAGGAAGCTCAAACCTTTCGTTGGACAATAGAGGCACAAAAGGCATTCTTAGCCTTACAGCAGGCGCTAACATGAGCCCCGGTATTAATTCTATCAGATTTTACCAAGCCTTTTGTCTTAGAATGCGATGCATCCCAAGAGGGAATAAGGGCTGTCCTTATACAGCAGCAGATGTCGATAGCTTTTTATAGCAAAATTTTAGCTCCGAAGAACCTGTCAAAGCCAACATATGAGAAGGAGCTTATGGCCTTGGTGATGGCTATTCGACATTGGAGACCATACCTTGTGGGGAGGAAGTTTATTGTAAGAATAGATCATAGTAGTTTGTGTCATCTACTTCAACAGCAAATCACCACCCCGGCACAACATAATTGAGTTGCCAAGTTATTAGGGTATGAGTTTGAAATTGAGTACAAGCCCGGAAATCAAAATAAGGCTACCGATGCTCTGTTAAGGTAGAATGAAGAGGTTTAATTGGCAGAAGTTACCTTGCTGATATGGACACAATGAGACAGTTTAGACGCAGAAATGAAGGCTGACCAGAATTACCAACAACTGAAAGTAAAGATTCTACAAAATCCTTCTGTCCATGTGCACTACAAAGTAATCAATGATAAATTATTTTTCAATGAGCGTTTAGTGCTACCTATCTCCTCTAAGTGGATACCGAAATTAATTGCTGAATTTTATTGCACACCACAAGGAGGGCATTCGGGGGCTTATAGAACCTATCAACGCTTGGTTACGAATGTTTATTGGCTAGGAATGATGAAATTTGTGCAACGTTTCGTGGCTGACTGTTTGACATGCCAACGCAACAAGTATGAGACGTTGTCCCCAGTCGGCTTGTTACAGCCTTTGCCAATACTAGAGCGAATTTGGGAGGATATATCGATGGACTTCATTACGGGTATGCCTCATTCCCATGGAATGGATTGCATATTTGTTGTTGATGATAGACTTAGTAAGTATGCTTAATTTATGGGGCTAAGACATCCTTATACGACTAAAAGTGTATCGGAAGTTTTTATAAGGGAAGTGGTCAAACTACATGGAATCCCACGTTCCATTATGAGTGATCGTGACTCCATTTTTATGAGTTGCTTTTGGAAGGAGTTGTTTCAGAGTTGGGGCACCAAACTTAAGATGAGTTTAGCATATCACCTGAAAACCGATTGACAAACTGAGGTGATTAATCGCTGTTTGGAGACATACTTGTGGTGTTTTTCTACTGAGCAACTAAGAGGATGGGGAAAATGGTTTTACGCGCTGAATTTTGGTATAACACCAATTTTCAGGGTGCTACCAATGACACTCCATTTGCTTTAGTGTATGGCAGACCACCTCCACCTTACTTCAGTATCTTCTGGGGGAGTTTCGAGTGTAAGCAGTAGCGGAAGAGCATTCTGACTGCTCGGAAATTTTAAAACAGTTGCCATATCATTTCGCTAAGACACAACAACAAATGACTCGGGCAACTAATAAACACAGGCGGGATTTGGAGTTTTAGAAGGGGATTTGGTGTTTGTGAAGATCAAGCCCCATAGTCAAACTTCAGCTTCGCAACGAGTCTATCAAAGGCTGAGTCCACGCTTTGGATCTTTCAGAGTTTCACAGCGGATTGGAAAGGTTGCATATCGCCTTGACTTGCCCAAAACAACTAGAATCCGTCCTATTTTTCACATTTCCCAGCTCAAGAAGGTGACTGGAAATTATTTGGCAGTAGCGGAATTGCCAGAGGATTTGATGGTTGAGGCTGAAGGATTTTATCCTGCAGCTATTTTAGATACGCAAGAATTGGGAAAAAATGCTTTTCCCTGTCACCGCTTGTTGATTCATTGGGACGGAAAGAACGCCGATGAAGCTTCCTGGGTAACTTGCTCAGATTTTCGTGGACAGTTTCCTCACTCTAACCTTATGGACAAGGTTTGTTTTCAGAGAGCGGGATTTGTTAGCAACAATCATGAGCCCAATAGCAATGAGCCTGAAAATAGGCCATCTAGTGATAAGAGGCCCTTTCTGGTTTACAAACGCAGGCAGAAGGATGCGACAAAGGGGGACCTGTAACTACCTTTGGCATTTTGCATGACAGTAACGGTTTATTATACCTATAGATAGCTAGCTGAAAATATTCCTATATGTATCTAGCTAGGAATAAGGAGAGTATCTTTTTTCAAAATTTGTTGTGAACGGCCTTTGGCTTGGGAGGATTGCTATTCGCATCCTTGTTACTCTGTGTTTTGCTATCAATATACTAGTTTTGATTCTCTAAGTTTCACTTGCTCCTTACTCCATCAATTTCACATTTTCAATTTTGCAAATATGAGACGTCTTTTTAGATGGTGATCTATTATATATAGAGGGAGAGAAATAGGAGAATCTACAAAAAAGAAGAGCAACATAAATATGAACTTACCGAGACAATAGTTAACTTGATTAGAAAGACTATGATAACCAAAAGAAAGCAAGATAACATCAGCCAGGAACTTAGACTGATATGGTTGATTTAATTGTTTTTGTGATTATCAAGTGTACGGTTCTAGAAGTGAAGTAGTTGTTGTTTAAATTTTTTTGATATCTTTGTAAAGGATTTTATATAAGTTTTTCAGTTTGAAATTTTAAAAAGAAAACCTGAGGTTTCAGATGGCCTCGAGCTGAGCAGAAAACAGGTGGACTGATCTTTGGATTTTGCCTGCCGTCCTATTGAAAGACTTCATGCGTTCAGGAGATTATTAACTGTTACTAGAGATTTGTCTTAGCTCTACAATATTTACATGATATTTTCCGGATCTCAACTCTTCATTTGCATGCGCTTCGATTCTGTGGCATGACATTGAAGTGCTGGTCATGGCGTCTGGAACTTCGCTTCTAAGTTGCCCGTTTCTCCCAATATCATTTTAACAATCAAGGTGCTAGATTGTTGTTGTTCTCAGATCAGGGGATTGACCATCACCCTGTGAAAGTTGCTTTTGTTGATCAAAACCCTGTGGAGTTTGATATTCCTTTGATCCTAAAATTCCAGAGCTTCCCTTTAGAAGAAACCAAATTGTCATCACCAAGGAACTCCCATGAAAACCACTTCTCAATTGTTCGATGTGTATCATGTACCACCACATCTACTGTGTTTCCCGCTCTTGCTATCATGCTAGCTGTGTAGATAGAAGCCATCCGGCCTGGTGCCTCCAGTGAGTGTCCGCTTGGCCCATCCACAACTATTACATCCCACTTAAGCTGATAAACTTCTGGTGGTAAATTTTTCAGTGCAAGTTTGCATGTTAAATTTTGTAGTATTCCTGACCTAGGAGCACAGGCTGTGCTTTTCCTTGCATGCTTAAGCAGCTTGTAAGCGTCTTTTGAAGGTATCCGGTGTTCAACCTTGTAGATTCGGGTATTGTTGAATTGCTCTTTGATTGAACTTATCTTCTCAGGATCATCATCTAGAAAGATGGTGATTCCGCCTGAGTTGATGGAGGAGAGCTTCATGTACTGTGGATCCAGACCAAAGATGAGGAGGTTGCACGGGACTTTTTTTTTTATGAGATTGGATAGAAGTTTAAATTCCATTTCTGTTAGATTGGCAGAAGTGTTAAGTTGAGTTCGTAGGTTGCTAAGCCTATATGATGGCACATTGTCACAAGCTGGAGAAGGAGGGGAACATTTTTGTTGTGAAGTATGCAAAGCAGGCAATGGAGAGGAAGAGGTTGAAGTGATGATTGCAAGCCTAAGAAGTCTAAGGATTGAGATGGTTGATAAAATGAAAACAAGCAAAAGAATATATCTTCTTCCAGGAACTTTCATACCTTGAGTGGCTCTGAAATATTTACGGCCAGTTAGCAGATAGACTTCTGCTTCAGGTGAACTTGGGGATGGCAACGTAACTAGAGGATCTACAACAAAGCGGTGATGAGGTACTTCTGGGGGCATTTTTCTCTCTTGCCCTGTCTTTCGGCACCACCCTGCTAAAAACACATACCCTCTGGAGGTACAGGTGGGGTTTCATGCGACACTTTATTGTTATGATTTCTTCCTACGGTGTTCTCTTGAGTGAGGAAGAAGGAAAGGAAAGTACACTTTACTTTTGTTTCAAGTTTTATGTTCAATTGAGCTGTCAGCTTGGCACCTAATTGCTGTGCTGACAATGTTCTAGTTCACAAATCAAAGCTGCCCATATGTTTTCACTTGGTAGTTTGTTTTCCATCATTTCGTTTTGGGGTAGTTACGTGTGTTTATATTTCCTTTTCCATCACAGTTTGGTGGGCATGAGTGAAGTTGAAGCAGGGTATTCGCTATTGGGTGGTTGCAGGGCCTCTTTCACTGGATTTAGATTACATGGAACACGCCTATAACGTATTTGATTTACATCATTGTCACGAGTGCCGTGATGGCCTATTGAAACTGAAATTTCGCTACTTCGAGTACTTTAGTTTGTAACTTGATAACAGCCCAAAGTGAAATACTGTTATGCTTCTGTAGGAATAATTTGAAGCAAGTTTTCTAGGAGCTTTTCAACTTAAAAGGTTGAAGGTTTGAATTGTATTGTAATGAGAGAGATTATAAAAAACTTAGCACGTCTTACTGATTAGTAGGCCTTGCTTGAAGCGATTGGCAGGGTCTGCAGGATGTTTCTACTCTGAAATTGAGCGCAAGTTATTCATTGCTGTAATCACGCAGCTCTCTAGAAGTGGTTTACGGGTCTAGTTTCAGATGTATCGTGCTTTTTAATTAAGGGACTTGAAGTGACAGCGGACTTGTTAGGCATCTTTAGTATAGTTTATGAAGTTTAATCACCTATATTATAATCAGAATCCTATTCTTAGACCTTGAATTAATGTTTTAAAATTCAGACAAGAAGTTAAATAGATAAGATAAGAAGTTTAAGATTTAAAAAGTTTAATCGTTATTGTACGTCATAAAATTAAGTAAATATTAAATAAAATTAAAGAATTTTAAATATAATTGAAAGAGATTGTTTTCACTTATTGAAAATTTTAAAGTTTAATTGAAAAAAGATATTGTTAAATAAAAATTAATTGATTTATTTTAGTTTATAAGAACTGATTTATTTATAAAAATTAACTGATTAATTAATAAATTGATCAATCAAGAGTTATTAAAGTAAAGGGTTAATTACAAAAAAAATCTTAACCTTTACTCAATTTTGCAATTAAAGTCCGAACTTTAAAAAGTAACAATTAAGTACTCAAACTTTCAATTTTTTCAATTATATTCCGACATTAGTATTTTCGTTAGCATTGTTGACGTGGCTTGTCACATCAGATAAAAATCCTAAACACTTATACACGTCAGACTTAATTAAGTTTAACTAAACTACGACATTTTGAGATTAAAATCCTTAAATCATACTATTACATGCTGGTGTGAGACAACAATGATACTCTGTCATACTGGTGCAAGAGAACAACTATACAGTTTCTAACAATTTGAATGAAATCCTAATTTGCCACTTTATGCCCTCTTTTTTTATATGTGAGAATGAACTGCTTTAAGGTGATAAATTGTTATTTATGTGCTAACTTTGGATATAAATCTCTTTAATGTGTTGAAATTTTTATTTAAAATTAATGAACTTGTTTCTTAATTGTTCTCAGAATATTTTCAATACATAGGAGAAGAATTTGAATAAAAAAGAAGTAAGAAAAATAAAGGCAATTCGAATTTCCAGCTGGCAGAAAATAATTAGCTAAGTGTGGGCACGTGCAAAGGACAAATTTATCTGCAGAATCTGATTTAAATACATATTCGATACACTTAAAATTTTTATTATTTAGGGAATCAAGTTGTTGTCTTTTATGTAAGGATCTGTTGCCTGATTATATGGGAAGTGTATTTGATAAAGATAACGATAAGAGGGAAGAGAAGGAGCTTCTAGACACATCATCTTTTACATTTTTCTGTTGCTATTTTTTTGGTTTTTAGGAGTTTCGGATTTTTCTAGAAAAATTTCAGAGATAGAGACAATATGTCCTGCTACTTTTCTGTTGAGTTTTACCTCTGTTATGAGTAGCTAAATCTTTCTTCTTGGTTGAGGGAACCATGTTATCATCTAGTATGTGTGAGATCTTCTGAATAAAGTTTATTCATTGATGAATATTAAGTGTTTTCTGTATTGCTTTTTATGATTGAATTGATTGATTTCTAGGGTGCGCAATTAAGAATTGATTGATTTAATTTACAGCCAGATTAGTAGGATTTGACTTTTAATTTTGCTAATCTAAAGTGGCAATTAAGATTACTATCTTTACATTAGGGATTGGAAATTCTAAGAAAGATACTTATCTAGATTAAACGCAAATCGTATGTGTATTATCTTGCTCGCTGGTTTTCTTGGTTCTTAAAGCTATTAATTAATCCAACATAAGATTGTATCTAAGTTGTTGGTTAATAAGAGTTATTAGAATACATATTTCTATTCATCTAATCCTAAGAGAGACCACCTTGTTGATGACTTTAATTTTATATCGATGATTCATATTAGTTTGATAACGTAAGTGACCCGAAACCAACATTCGTTTATTAATTTGCCAAATCTGATTATTTTCATTTATTTCCAATTTTTATCTTTTTTAATTTCTAAAATTCACGTTAAACTCTCTCCCCTAATTTGTTTTAGTTTTCAACTTATGAAACATTTATCAATAGATTCCTCGTGGAAACGATCTCAACTCTTCACTAACTGCATATTTCATTATTAGAGTTGGTATTAATTTGGTTGCAGGCAACAACATTACCATAAGGTTTTCAATTTATTTGGGGATTTTAATCTAAAACGATGTAGTTTAGTTAAACTTAATTAGTTAAAATCAATTAAGTTTGATGTGTATAAGTGTTTAATGTTTTTGTCTTATGTGGCAAGCTACATGAGCAACGTTAATGGGAATACTAATGTCGAGTTAAAATTGAAAAAAATTGAAAGTTTGAGTATTTAATTGTTACTTTTTTAAGTCCGGGCTATAATTGCAAAATTAAGTAAAGTTTAGGATTTTTTTGTAATTAAACCTAAAATAAATTGAAACAAAAAGTAAAAAATCGAATCGAAAAGTTAGATGGTTCAAAGTTTTTATAATTGAACGGAGTGAATTGTTTAATAATTGCCTTGAACATATCAAACAATAATTTGACCATTACACATATAGTCTACACTGTTCGGTACCAGCCAAAAAAGGTACAAAACTCAGAGGTTTGATATCGACTGTCGGTATCAAAAATTTTGCCTGGTACTAACCGGTATTTAAAATACGGTCGGTACCATAAATTTTAAAAAAATTATGGGGCCTGTTTGCAAACAGAAAATAATCACAACACCCCCTCCCGTCGCCAGCATCTTCTATCTCTCCCTCCCATTTTACTCACTTTCTCTCTCCCCCTTCTCTTACCAAGTTGGATGCAACACCACCTCTTTAAATCTCATCTATTTGAGGATTTGTCATTTGATGCAGTGGGCAGTGACTCCATCATGATGGAAGCTTCCCTCAGGTCCATCCTTGGGCCAACTGTTGAGGCTAGTGAAGATCTAGAAGAAGAAAAGATAGGAAAACATAGCTGCAATAAGTAGGAGGTAGCAACAACAAGGGATTGTCTTGGGACAATTTCCCGTGGTCATGATCCCACAGTAAATAATTTATACAAAGTGTTACAAACGTTTTCCTTCAAGCATGAACTTGTCCCATAAGATGCGCAACCTCTTTGCACGACAATCTCACTTAGCTCTATCAAAGTGAGATTCATCCTTGTCTCGTGATCGCCAACCAACTTATTTGTTCTCGAACGTCTCATGACCCTTATAGTATTTCGCTCTCACACCCTTGCAAGAAAATTACGAAAGAACTAAATAATCATGAAAACAATAAAAACACGAGAAAGAAATACAGCTTAAAAGCCAACCTTCATTACTTCGCTCAAAGTATACAAAGGAATATTCTCACAATTTCTAAATGTCTCCCACACTCGTCTTGCCTCCTGGTTGTTAAGAAGAGCAAGACTCAAATGAGCTATTTATAGGCACCTCTAGATAACTAAGTTAGAATCCTAATAGAACTCTACTAGCTAAGATCACAATCTTATCCGATCTTATCCTTATCAAATTACATCATACTAACCTATAGATGACATCCCTATCCAATTAGGACTTTATCTAATAGGATTAAGCTACATCACAATAACAAGATAAAATATTACACTATATAGGAATGATCTATCCATATCCACAAAGATCTCCTCTATCTTCAGATGATCTTTCCACACAATCTTTATCTCTTAAAGCTGATGTTCATCCACTGTGATCTTATCCGCCACATTATCCAACATCTCCTCATCTCTATCCGTTGATGATGAGTCATCCAAGCCAATAGCACAGTGGCCCTTCTAATGCTTACCTATGTTAACTCCATTAGCCATGGTCCGTCTACTTGAGCACACACTAAGTCCTTAGTCCTTCAAGAACCCAGCCTTAGCCAAGTCAGCTCGTACAAAGTCTGAAACTCTCCCAAAATTTATACCATGCTTGATCTACTTTTTAAATAACCTTGGAACTCTCGCATATTTCCATTATCCGCGTGATCCAGCTAACCTTCCACTCGATATCCCTCTTCAGCCTTCTTTTATTCCCACATCCAAATCTTTCTTCTCATCGAAGATTTCTGCCAATGTCCACGAATGCATGATAACGCTTGGCATTGTCCCTTTTCCTCCTTGCCTCCTCACAAGTCTTTGTGTTATTTTGTTGTTCCGTATTTCAAACATTGGTCAAGGCTCGCCAATAACCGCATGATTCCACTATCTCAGACTTAGGGGTCTAACAAACTGCCCCCACCAAAAGAAATCAACACCCTCATCGAAATAATCTGTAGACACTCCTCTAAGTGTGATTTCCTCGAAGACTCCTTCACCATTGGCACATCTCCCACATACCATATTCCCTCTCCATTGGGTTTCTACTTACTTTTGTTCGAACGCTCCTTCACAAGGCCTGTTGCGCCCATCACAACAAAACTGTTGAGGTAGACTTCTTCCATCAAATCCTCCTCTCCCTTTCCTTGATCCTTCGTGACCATGGAATTTATTGCTCCTCACCCGTCTTCCGTTTTGGGCATTTTCGAGCAAAGTGCAATCCTTCACAAATGAAACAAGCAATATCTCTTTTTGATTGTTTCTTACTTTGAGAAGATTCACCTACCTTCTCCTTACCTTTCTCCAAGCCATTTCACATCCAACCGATTCGAACTAGCTACAACCATTCTTTCTTCCCTTGTAGCTAGTTCGAATCCGTGGTGGCATTTGGAGATCTACCAAGGCATCCGTAGCAGCTATCGCGCTTGGAAGGTCCTTCACGTTCTACCATTGAAGCTCTATTTATGCCTAACTTTGAACAACTTATCCTCCTCTGTTATGTTCTGCACATCAAACATTAAAGATGTGAATTTCCTCACATACTCCCGCACTGAGTCATCTTGCTTCAACCTCTTCAAAGCTTCCCTTGTGAGCCATAAAGTGTTGTTGTGGAGGAATTGATCTGTTAGCTCCTTCTTCATCTTCTCCTAAGTGTTGATGGGAGGTCTATCTGTACTGATGTCATTGGAGGTTCTCGTTTTCCACAACAGCTTTGCATCCTTCATTAGGTACATTGTCATGATCGAGACCTTCTACTAGTTAGCCACCTTTGTCGCTGAAAAGTACTGCTCCATATCCCACAAGAAATTTTCAAGCTCCTTGATACTCTGCTTGCCATTGAAAACTTGTAGTTCTTGTACCTTCACCAAAGTGGTTTTTGCTCGTTCAATGTCCGGTATTACAACGACACGTCTTAGGATCGCTACCTTAAACCTAGACTCTTCTTGTGCCTTCATCAACTCCGCTATTTAATGCTGCAATTGTTGGATTCGCGCCTCCAACATCTCAGATCAAGTGTTGTAAGAAGTGACTTCCTCATCCCCTTGAGTAATCTACCCAATGAGTGACTCCACTCGGTTGACACATTCCGTCAAATTGCTACCTCCCGCTATATTAAAATTTGGCTCTGATACTAATTGTTACAAAAGTTTTCCTTCAAGCATGAACTTTTCCCACAAGATGCGTCAATCCTTTTGCCCGACAATCTCACTTAGTTCTGTCAAAGCAAGATTCTTCCTTATCCCGTGATCGTCAACCAACCTACTTATTCTCAAATACCTCACGACCCTCGCAATGTTTCGCTCTCACACTCTTGTAAGAAAACTACGAAAAAACTAAATAATCATGGCAACAATAAGAACACGAAAAAGAGATACAACTTAAAAGTCAACCTTCATTACTTCCCTCAAAGTATATAAAGGAATACTCTCTCATTCTCTAAGTGTCTCCCACACTTTTCATGCCTTCTTATTCTTGAGAAAAGCAAGACTCAAATGAGCTATTTATAGGCACCTCTAGATGACTAAGTTAGAATCCTAATAGAACTCTACTAGCTAAGATCACAATCTTATCATATCTTATCCTTATCGGATTACATCATACTAATAAATAGATGACATCCTCGTCCAATTAGGACTCTATCTAATAGGATTAAACTACATCACAATAACAAGATAAAAGATTACACTATGTAGAAATGTTCTATTCATATCCACGAAGATCTCCTCTATCTTCAGATGATCCTTCTACACGATCTTTATCTCTTAAAGTTGATGTTCATCCACTGTGATCTTATCCGCCACATCATCCAAGATCTCCTCATCTCTATCCGTTAATGATAAGTCATCCAAGCCAATGGCACACTGATCCGTCCAATGGTTACCCATGTCAACTCCATTAGCTATAATCCGTCCACTTGAGCACATACTAAGTCCTTAGTCCTTCAAGAACTCAGCCTTAGCTAAGTCAGCTCGTACAAGGTCCGAAACTCTCCTAAAACTTGCACCATGCTTGATTTACTTGCTAAGCCACCTTAGAACTCTCGCATATTCCTGTCATGTGCGTGATCTAGTTAACCTTCTACTCGATGTCTATCTCAAGCCTTCTTTTGGTCCCACATCTGAATCTTGCATCTTGTCCAAGATTTCCACCAATGTGCACCAATACATGCCAACGCTTAACATTGTCCTTTTTCTTCCATGCCTCCTCGCAAGTCTTTGCCTTGTTTTGTTGTTCCGCATGTCGAACACTGATCAAGGCTCGCCAATATCCGCACGATTTCGTTATCTCAAACTTAGGGATGTAACACTAAGCCACATGATTATCTCCCAAAAGAGTTTTGAAGCTTAGTTGTCGTTTCGTTTTTGGTGCCCTAAAAAAATTTCTAAACCTTCTCTTGTTTTTCCTTGAAAAAATCCCAATACAAATTTCTTACATAAGAAACATACGCAAATGATGCATAACAATTTGATAACTTTTTTTTATTAGTTGAACTCGCAATTTAATAGTAAATAAATCAAATTTTATTGGGTAATATTGAATGTTAAACTTGTTAACCCAAAAGTAAAAAATTATCATAGAACATGTCAACATAAAGTGATCAAATATGAATGATGTTACCAATTAATTAGATTAATAAAGTTTATATACAAAAGTTAAGGTAATTTATTTTCTTTTTCTTCATTTTTGAAATTATATTGACTAAACATCTTTAAATTAACCAACTTATTTACTCCCATAAATTAAGTCACAAAATTATATTTAAACAATTAACATTATATCTTAAATCCAATTCCACCTATTGAGTATATGGCAAACTTTTATCTAATAATGAAGCTCAAATTGTTAAACTTCAATATCGAGTTATCGTTGATAATGTATCTATAAAAAATATTCTTTTTATTAGATATTTTGATGTAATTATTGTTTATTATATGATAAAATTGTAATATTTTAAATACTCTCTATTGTTCTTAATTTTATATTTGAATGACGATTAATTGGTCTTTTTTTATATTAATTTTAGTCATTATTTATATGTGAAGTATTTGAAAATTAATGTTAACAAAAATAAATTGTTATTTTAAATTTTTATTATTATGATATTTAGAGATATGGTTGATGTAAAATTATAAAGTATACAAAACAATATGTTAATAGACTATTTTGTAATTTTTTTAAAATTCAGGAACTATTTTATAAATTTAAAAATTATTCGAAATGGTACCCAGTATTAATCAATATTGGTACAGTACCGTATCAAAACTAATCTGATACTAAGACTGGTATGATATTTACAACATTGATAGAATCAAGTTGCATTTAGATCGTGATTTAAATGTATAAATATTAAATGGCAAAATTCTAAATTGACAACTTTTTTAAGCATTATAAATAATAATTTTTAATTATTTTCTTATTTATTAATGATAATCACTGAGAAGGTCAGATAGATGATTACATAATATAATTAATAGGTCTTGGGTTTAAGTTGGATTCTTATGTAATGCCAATACAAGTTTCACATATTTAAGGAACGTAGTTGGAAAGATTAGCAAGAAAACCAAATACAGGAATAGGCAAAACCAGTAGATGAAAGGACAATCTCCCCTGTCGATGTTATTATTAGCATCATAATACGAATCTGATTCGGAGAATATGGTTATTCTGATAGGGAAAACAGATCAACGTCAACATCAGCTGATTCGAAGCTGAATTTAGGATTCGTAATTCACAACTGCTTTTTCTTATGCATTTTCCTATACCCGTTGATGTGAATGGGACTTGTTATTCGTTGCATTGGGTATCGGAGGCTTACCGGTAATTTGTCGCATGTTCTGTTCTACCGGATGTGACTACGGCTGTGATCGGAAAGGACAGGTTGGATTTAGCAGCACTTCACTTGCTTCATATTTCTTATTGTTCTAAATTATTAATAATATTTTAGAATAATTATAAATTATTATAATTGTTTAAAAATTTATTAATAAAAAAATTTTAATATATTTTTTTAAAATTTATAACATCACAAAATATTTTTTAATAACTTAAAATAATAATTTTAAAAATGAATAAAATTATAAAAGACGTTTTTATTTTTTTATCGAAAATATAATATTTTACTTCCTGAAAGCTACCGCAGACAATTACTAATCGCTGGAGTAGAACCTTTCATGAATTAAGGTGATGTGTACCTGCAAGTTATAATAGGCTTCTCTTACATAATCATATTCATAGGCTTTTCTTCTGACTTTGTCCTTATGAGAGGTCGTTGCCAAGGCATCTAAGAATGGAATAATCTGATTTCATTGCCGTAAGCATGATTCCTGAAGTTAAAAAGTGGAAACTTGTTTCCTCTTCAACTTTTGCCCAAATGTCAGCATTTCAACCCCTAGTATTCTATTGCCATGTTTAGTTTCTGAAATGACCTCAGCATACGTTGGATTTTCATACTTTGAAACCCTTTTTTCTGCTTAGAAAATGGTTAACAAAGTCGGAAAGTTTGGTGGAGGAAAAGCTTTAAGCCTTCGTACCGAGTCCTTTCCATTCAGGGAAGAGCTCCCAGGCAAAATTCGCTCACATATTGACTTTCATTGTTGGAGACACAAGAAGGTTTCATGTTCTATAGTGTAGCAGGACTTTTCTGCAGTTTCTGCGACTCTTGATTCATCAACTGTCATTGGAAAAAAGCAATTAATAGGGATGATATGCAAGATTTTTGGTACACAATCAGTACACGTTTCCAAGAATCACTCATAGAATCAGGATTAACACTGCTTTTTCACCCAAAAAATCCTAACTTTCAAGAGTCAGCAGTATTGCTTTTCCAGTTTCCTGCAGATTTTTAGTAAGCATATGATTTCACGATGGTAAGAAATTCCTTTTAGAGTGCTTGTAAATAACTGGTCTAGATGACTTTGCACCAGGAATGTCTCTAACCCAAGTCCTGTTTGCTTTGGCATCAAAGGCATTTAGAAAGTTACACCACCATAAAGCCCTCTCTACCTTGTCGCCTAAAGGTCATTAGGGGTCGTTTTCCATCACTTATTTTATTACCTGGAAGTTGGCTTTTCTTCCCGACTTTGATACATATTTATTTTGCAGTTTGTTGTGCTTGCTTTCCTTCAAGTATTTAATTACTCCTCAACTAATCCTTGAATCAGCAAATTAGTCAAGTAATCACAGGCATATTCTTCTAAGGTTCCCAGTTCACAACGTTGCTGTTGTCATCGTGGGCTCCCCTCCTTTTACATATTGTCAGTTTTCTTTAGTTTCTTACTACCCAACAACCAAACCCCAATCTGCAACTACTCTCTAAACCTGCTTCCATTTCTTTTCCTCTTTCAAGCATTCCATTTTCAGTTTCTATAATAACAGTACTGATACATTTCCGTACCAAAGTTGTTGGTATCCAGTTTCTGCTTTGATCCTGTCTTCGAAAATTACTCCTATGATATTGCTTCTTTCCTAAATATTTCCCGTACAGAATTGGATTACAATACCATACTGAGAGTACTGCCCATATCATACCTGTGTATTATCTTCCAATTTTGTCTGTATCATCAGATATACAAGTGTTGGTTTAAGACAGTAAAGAAACCATTTCCATGTATTCAAGACTATTGAAGAATATAGGTACAATGGGGAGGAATACTGAAGAAAAGATTGTTTCACATGCAGGATCTCAGGTGATATATATATAAACTATACCATTTGTCTCCCATACTATATCAAAATTCTGATGAAAATGCTCATAACAAACAGGGAAAAATGGAAGGTCAACGAAAGAAGTCCCTTTTTGCATCTATTTCCAAGCCCCCGGCAGAAAGTTGCAGACCGAGCAGTATGGTTGTAAAGGTAAGTTGATCGCTGAACCACATCTCCAGTAATTTTCTTTTTTCGTCCTAAACTGTGAGAAGCTAACCGGAATTTTGGTTGTTGGCATACGAATTTGTTTAAAACAGAAAGCACATACTGTAATCCCTGCACATATTGTAGCAGAAGCTATATCAACATTCAGAGGTCTTGATCTGAGGTGGTCAGGTCCTATAACACCAACAGAGATGAGATATGTTGAACAGTATGTCTTGGCAAAGTACCCCCAATATGCTGGTCTTATCGGAGAAAAAATAGATCTATCTACTCTTTGTATCAATGAAGAGAGCTCAGAAACTGCAGGTGATGACAGGCGAAAATCGCCTAGGAGCAGCCTCAGAGAGGCCTCCACACCCACTTTTGGTAGCAATTTACCTGATTTGGATAGAACTCAGTTAGAGCCATCAAGATTGCTTGATATTCTCACAGAGAAATCCTCATTTCCAGGCAGTTTCATCTCAATACCAGAAATCCAAGCTCGAAACAAAGTTTTGAAGCATTGTGGATTGCCTGATGATGAGTATCTTGTTCTGTTCACACCAACCTACAAAGATGCAATGATGTTGGTAGGGGAGAGCTACCCTTTCTTCAGAGGAAATTTTTACATGAGTATTATTGGCGAAGAATCGGATTACATTCGAGAGTTTGCAACTTACAAGGAATCAAAAGTGATAGTGGCACCAGAGACATGGTTGGATTTGAGGATAAAGGGATCCCAGCTTAGCCAGTATTTTAGGAGGAAATGCAAGCACAACCAAAAGGGGCTATTCTCGTATCCAGCTGATGTTGAAGGGACTCGTTATTCAATGCACTGGGTGTCAGAAGCTCATAGGAATTCATGGCATGTTTTACTAGATGCGACCGGGCTGGTTGCCGGGAAGGACAGGTTGAACCTAACACTTCACCGTCCTGACTTTGTTTTGTGCAGTCCTGACAATAAAGAGGCCAATCCTTCTAACATCACTTGCCTTCTTGTTAGGAAGAAATCCTTTGACTCTACAATAACTGTTGCTTAGGCTAATAAGGAAGAAGAGGTATAGATATGTGAATATGTCCAGAATCTTCAGGTTGCTAAACAATATCAGTACATGACACTGAACCTTGAAGTTTTAAACACTAATTTGGGATCACTTACCTTTACAACTGATATCTTTCCATGGAATTCTTTTTTACCTTCAGATGGGACTCGGATCTGTTTACCATTATCACTCTGTTTATTGTGGTGAATTTCCTGCCTGATCCCTGCAAATTGGGACCCTATTCTTTCCCAGGTTTCTGAACAAGGATAAGCAAAAAATATAGAGGGCAATTTTAATACTGGGCAGGAATTGGATGTCCTTTCAACTGAGTCCCTACAAATGAGAATGTTGGACTTCATAAAAGCGAATTTCTGCTTGAGTGGTTGCTTACCGAAATAGGCATTCCAAGAAATGGAATTCCGGGCTTATTTCTACTGTTTGAGCTTCAGCAGCATCAAATTTCATCATAAACTGAACAGGGTCTATCCTGCAATCAGCTGAGACTAGCCTAAAATTGTGCACTCAAGCTGAGACTGCTAGGCTACAATTAGACAATAGACACAGGAAGGACAAAGAAATGATGCGAACTCTCTAGCCTCTCGCTCTCTTTTTTCGGAAAGTGGGACTTGTTCTGCTCTCCCTCTCCTTTCTGTGTTGCAAGGAAATTTCAAGACTTCTTCAGTACGTTTCTTTTCCTTTTGCAATCTAAATCATCAGGATTCAGAACTTCTTTGTAAGCCCCGAGTTGGATGAAGTAATCTGGGTTCCCACTTCTTACCATTTCGTTTTAAATAATGCAATATAAACCATGCAGTTTCGATTTAGGATAATGCAGTATATTCATTTTCCCCCCAGTTTCGTGCGAGATGTATAAGATTTGACTAGAACACAGGGCTATGATGGCAAATACCAAAACCACTGAAATATATTGATAGCAGAATATAGTTGTTCTGTAAAAAGCATAAGAAAGGGTAACTAATTAAGAGAAAATCCTGCCATAACTTAATGCGAGGCGTGGATTCCTACATTACATACAAAAAAAAAAAACCTGCTATGAAGAAGGATCAGTACTTCGTTCTACCATCGCCTTCAACTATGACATCTTTAAATGCCCCGCCACTTGGGATCATTGGCAGTACATGCTCTTGATGAGGCACAATTACATCCAATAAGTATGGTCCTGGAGTGTCTAACATTTTCTGAATAGCTGCTCTCACATCTTTCTTCTTTGTGACACGGGCAGCAGGTATTCTGCAAGCCTCTGCAAACTTTAACATATTAGGAAAGACTTCAGACTCTCTCGAAGGGTCACCCAGGTATGTGTGAGCACGATTAGCCTTATAGAACCTGTCCTCCCACTGGACCACCATACCCAAATGTTGATTGTTTAGAAGCAATATTTTAACGGGGAGATTCTCCACTCTAATTGTTGCCAACTCCTGGACATTCATGATGAAACTTCCATCACCATCAATATCCACAACAACTGCATGTGGATTTGCAACGGCAGCTCCAACAGCAGCAGGTAAGCCAAAACCCATGGCTCCAAGTCCTCCTGATGTCAGCCACTGTCGTGGCCTCTTATACTTGTAAAATTGAGCGGCCCACATCTGATGCTGCCCAACCCCAGTGCTTATGATAGCATTACCATCTGTTAACTCATCAAGAACCTGAATGGCATATTGGGGACTGATTTCTTCCCCAAAGCTCTTGTAACTCAAGGGAAACTTTGCCTTCTGCTCATCCAACTCTTCTCTCCAAGCACTAAAATCCAACTTTTGCCAATATTCTTTATTTCCCAAAATCTTGTTCATCCCTGACAGTGCCAACTTCACATCCGCACATACGGACACATGAGGCTGCTTATTTTTCCCAATTTCAGCTGAATCAATATCAATATGAACAATCTTGGCCCTACTAGCGAAAGCCTCAAGCTTCCCCGTCACACGGTCATCAAACCTGACCCCCAAAGCAAGCAACAAATCACTGTTATCCACAGCATAATTCGCATAGACGGTACCATGCATTCCAAGCATTTGCAAAGACAATTCACCTCCAACTGGATAAGCTCCAAGTCCCATCAGAGTACTTGCCACCGGAATCCCAGTCAACTCAACAAACCTCCTCAACTCCTCACTCGAGTTCAAGCACCCACCTCCAACATACAACACAGGTTTCTCACTCTCAGAAATCAACCTAACAATCTGCTCGAGAAGACCCACATCCGGACTTTTAGGCAACCTAGATGCATAACCAGCTAATCTAATCTCAGTATTCCAATTAGGAACAGCCAATTGCTGTTGTATATCCTTGGGAACGTCTATCAACACCGGTCCAGGCCGTCCCGAGGTAGCCAAAAAGAAGGCTTCACAAACAATCCTAGGGATGTCATCGACATTAAGCACCAGAAAGTTGTGTTTCGTTATAGACCTTGTTACCTCGACAATAGGGGTCTCCTGAAAAGCGTCGGTACCAATCATGCGCCGAGGAACTTGTCCAGTAATAGCAACAATGGGCACGCTATCAAGGAGCGCATCAGCAAGGCCACTCACGAGATTGGTCGCTCCGGGGCCTGAAGTCGCAATACAAACGCCTGCATTGCCGGAGGCGCGCGCGTAGCCCTCTGCGGCAAAGATGCCACCTTGTTCGTGGCGGGGAAGAACGTTCCGAATAACGTTGGAGCGCATCAGAGCCTGGTGAATCTCCATTGAAGCACCACCAGGGTACGCGAACACATTGGTCACGCCTTGTCTCTCGAGCGCTTCGACGAGAATGTCGGCTCCTTTTCTGGGCTCGTCGGGGCCGAACCTCTGAGGCGGAATTTGGGTGGTGGTAGGCACGGCGGTCTGCACGGCTGCCGGAATGGAGCCTTTTGATGGCAGAGAATTGGAAATGTGTAGAGAGCGGGAAGGAGTGTGTTTTTCATGAGTAAACGAGAAGGTGGAGCGGGGAGTGAGCAGTGGGGATTTGGCGGTGGTGTAGATGGTGCTTTTTGCATTGGTTATGGTTGTGGCTGTGGAGACGGCGGCCGCCATTGTTGAGAAGGCCCGAGCAGAAAGAGAGGGACCAGGACTAAAGTCTGTGACTGTGGTGAACAGAGAGAGAGATATATATAAACACAGGGGCAGAGGCACTACTCATTAGAGATGAGTACACGTGACTCACATTTCTTTATTACTGCAAAGTGCAAACTAAACACATAATAATGTCACGTTTACTAAATTATTCACATCAAAATATGACAAAAGAGTTATAGGTACATTAAAACGACTATATATATCTCATTCTTAAAACGACTCTTTTATATATATATTTTTAAAACGACGTCATTTTACGGTATAAGTAAGATTGACACAGAATAATTGAGACAAAAAAATCTAAATTTTGAGTTTCATTTTATGATAAAAATAAGACTGAAACAGAATAATTGAGACAGAAAATTTGAACTTCGAAAAATATTGAAATTAGTTATTTCAAAAGCTTTACATGCTAATTTATTTTAATTTTAAATAATATATTATTTAAATTAAAATTTATTACTTAATTTTAAGTCATTACATTGTTAAACAATTTATTTAAATATATAATTTATGTATTTCATTTATATAAAAAAGAGTACTTGGAAAAGAGGTGCATATAATCTAATTGTACTTTACCAAATGCAAACGAGTTCTGGGATCTTATTGTACCTGCACATAAACCTGCAAAATCCCATTCAAACCACTTATACATATACTCTGCTTACTTTCGGGTAACAAGTCACGTACTGTGATTCCCTAAGTAACACCTGTCACATCAATCACGCTACGTGCAAGAACTTGTGAAATTGAGATGCAAGAGCAAATGGCCTCGGCCTAACCAATTAAGGAAATGTTATTTTAATTATTTATGTTATAATAAAATTATTTTCACATATAATTTAAATTTCATTTTATTTCACAATATTTTTAATTTTAGAATATCCTTGCACTATATGGATCCAGAATTAAATGCTGATGTTTTTATTTTATTTTTATTTTTAAATTTAATAAAAATTTTATTTGTTTGAGCTTTTAGTTTTTTATGAAAACCATAAAGAATGGCTGTTATTTTCTATTTGTTTTTTCATAATTTGATTTACTATTAAATGAATATATTGTTTAATATTAACTATTAATAAAAATTATGAATAATTTAACTTAATATTATATTTAGTTAATTAAAATTATGAATATTTTATTTTATTTTATATAATATGTTTAATTAAATTAAATAATATTGATATAATAATTGTTAACAAGTATAGTTAACTTTTAAAAGATCTTAAAATATATAAATTTCAAATAAAACTTTTATTTAATAATGAAAATATATTAATTATAAATAATTATTTATTTTAATAAAACAAAATAATTTTTATTGATAATTTATTAATAAATATTATGTAAGAGATTAAAATAAATTTAATTAATTAAAATAATTCATCTTTAAGTTTTATCTAACATGTAATTATAATCAATAAAAGATACAACTGTATTCATACTAACAATCAAATAGACTATTGTTTTTATTTGAAAGGAAAGTAAAAATTAAAAACAGAAAACGAAAATGAAAACTAAAACTAAAACTAAAAATTACAACAGAAAAACATAAATATAATTAATATTTAAATCCATTTTCAACTATTAAAATGTCTTGAAAAGATTCTTCTTTAAAATAATTTCTTTGAAAAATTTTCCAATTATTATTGGCTTTGTAAAATATCTTATTAAATAAGTTTTGGCTCATGTAAAACTATTTTTATGGCTAAATTTTAAATAAGTATTTTTAATAAAGGCTTGTATAAAAGAATTCTCACCCACTTTTAGAGAATTCTTGAAAGTTTTGATTACCTAATATCATCCAACTTGTATTTTATTTAATATTTTTTGATCTAATTCTAAACTTTGGAGTCTTGTATTAAGGTTTTTAGCATTGGTAATCGAATATTGAATTCTCATCATAGTCGACTTTATCCTAAGCATGTGGAAGCTCAGATGTGTGCCTAAAATTGGTTAGGTATAAAAAATGTTTAATATAAGCTCTATACTTTAGGATATGCTAGTTTTTTATTATAATTTTTATAATCATTTATCGTATTATCTTATATTTTTCTCTTTATAATATCACTCGTATAGAGAACGTGACTACAAGGGCGACCAATATTCATTCAACTACTTTTTTTTAATAAATATATGACGGTGAACATATATCTATTTGTTAATTATCATACATTTGTTTAACAAAATTAGTGCATAATTGTGTATGATCTAATAATGATTTTTTTATGTATATAAAGTGGTGTAAAATATTGGCAATCTCAAGTGTTACAATTAGCTAATCCATTTTCTTCTATTGTTGATTTGTTTTATTTAATCTTTACTTATCGATTTACCTTTTTCGCTTGTAATTGATTTGGGTTGTTACTAAATCTTGAAACTGAATTCGTATACTTCTGTAGTTTTCATTGATCAACAAAGAAAATTTAATTCCATCTCCTTTAACATGTTTAGATTAATAACCTCAACTTTTACTCCAAGTACCTAAATGGTTACTTGTTTGACAAGTTATGGTTATTTTCAATGCTACGAATACTGCACTGGTATTGGTACTGAATTGAGTTTTAGTATAATAATGTATCGATACTAGTTAATACCGGATATCATTTTAGATAAGTTTTTAAATTTATAAAATAATCATTAAATTTTTTAAAATTTGCAAAATAGTTCATTAGTATATTGTACTGTATACTTTATAATTTTACATTAACTTTGTCTCCAAAAATCATAATAACAAAAATTTTAAATAAAAACAATTTATTTTTTTTGTTAACATTAATTTTCACATATAAATAATAACTACAATTAATATGAAAAATGGTCATTTAATTATCATACAGGTATAAAATATTATAATTTCATCATATAATAAATCATAATTATATTAAATAAAAAGAACTGCAGAAATTTTTAACTCTCTAACTTACAATAATAATTCGTGACGAGGAAACAATCAACTATTACAATGCAAAACTCGTATCAGTGGCTATTTCACATCGTTATATCTTCTTCAACACTTGTTTTTCTTCTCTCTTAAGTGCTTCTAAATTTGGACAAGTTGCCCTATGGTGTAGATCACAATCATGAGTCAAACTCTACGATGTGTTTGGTTTAATTCTTGAAAATATTCCGAAAAAACTGTTGTTGAAGGTTTGTTAATGTTTTGTTACCTGTCATATGCAGTTTTTTGTTTGATGATGACATTTACTTGGTCGATCGTGTTTAGAAAGTGTTATCACTATTTTGATATAGACATAGAGCTAAACTAAGTTCATTTGTAGTGTTCTTATTGCCAAGTTTGTGCTTAATCTTCAATAGTCTCCAACTAGTTTTGTACGTTATTAGATTGGCACCTATTTATTACTCTGTGACAAACCTCTGAGTATACAACTTTTTGAGTGTTAAATTACATGAAAAATAAGATAATTTTTTTGCCTAATCTAACATAATCGGGGCTCAAATTTGGCAAAGTTTGATTCGGTTCAACTTTAAGTTTAATTGAGTTTAAACTACCTTAAACTTAATCGAGCTTAAGCTCAAACTCGAGTTGTAAGATTTGAATTTAATCGGACCTTGAGTTGGATCGAGATCAAAATTAAAGTTTGAGTTAGACTTGAACCATGGACAATCCATGGTGGTATGTCTTGATAAGAAGCTAGTTTATTATTAACTTCCAGATAATAGTTTATTATTATTCAATTATTTAATTTCACATTATTCTTTATTATTTTTCATAGTTTTCCAGAAAAAATGCAGCCACAAAACCTCTCCTCCATCTCCAACCCAAAAATCACTCGCTATCCACGACTACGAGGTTCACGTTTCAGGAACCATGTAACATGTGACAGTGTTGTAGACCATTCTTCTGTTATGATGAGAAAAGTGTGCATTGAACTGTAAATCGACAAATTTGACTTAGATAGTTTTGTTTGATTAAGTGTTTCTTGAACCAAAAACAAAGGCATGCTGCATGCCTAAAGATATTGCATGATTAAGGATACAAAGTTGTTGGTCAACAAGTGTTAGTGGAGGTGGCATAATGAATTTGATGGGATGGAATTCAAAATGAGTTTAATTAAATTGAACTATTAGGCCTTGTTTGATAATTAACGAAGTAATCGGGAAAAAAAAAAGAATAGAAAGCGAAAAAGACTGTATTATCAGTTCTTTATACCAAACAAGACTTTATTATCATCCCTAGGACTACAGCATACCAACTCAAATTATGAGTGTAATGAGAATTTGACACTACTATTGAGTCAAACATGAAACCAAATCCAAGTTATTGAGACACAGAGCCTAATTTACGGAGTCCAAATTTTCTGTCTAATTCTGTCCAGTTAAAAAAACATTGTAATTAGAGGTTGTGTAAGTTAAGTTACGATCGTGACTTATATGCGTAGCTGTGCATTTGTATGTCACGAGCGTGACATATGAGTCTTTTTATTTTTTATTTTTATCATTTTAATTTTAATTGTACTATTATTAATTTCATAAAAAATTAGAATTAAAATGATAAAAATAAAAAACAAAATAATTACATTGATTTTGGTTTGTGTCACACATGTGACATATTTTCAATTTTTGTTTTTTAATTTTAATTTTTTAAATAAAAATTTTAAGATAAAAATTTAAATTTTAAAAATTGATTAATTTATTAAAATTATTAATTAATTTATAAATTATAGAAAAATATTAAATTAAATTTAAAATTTTGATTTATACATAAACAACTTATACTAAACATCTAATTTATCAAACATCTTTAATAAACAGTTGATGTTATCCACTGATCAAATCAGCTGATATAGGTCGTGTTTGGTTAACAACTTTTTAGCTTTTTTTTAATTGTTTGACTTAAATTAGCTGTTTAACCCATATCAATCAACTCTTTATTTGTTTGGTTAATAGCTGGTTGAATTGACTGATTCAACTCAACTAGCTAATTTTTAACAATTTCCTTTACCCTAGTGTTTGAAAGTAGCTGATTGATTTATAACAATAATGCTCTCGTTTTTCTCTACTCTCGGTCTTTTCCATCTTCTTTTTTTTCATCTTTCCTAGTGACGGAGAAGCGAATGCTTTCATTTGTAGGTAAAGAAAAAGCAGATGTCTTTCTCATTCGCATATCCCTGTAGAATGCAAGAAGGATGCCCAACATTACTTGTTGAAATTCATTCGTTTTTTCCCCTTTATTGTTCCATTTATTTGGCCTTGACTGAGTTTTTTTGGTGACTGTCAACCCAATCATTCAAGACCTCTTATTCTTAATTTCTAAAGGGATTCGTAATGATTATTTATAAACCCAATCATTCAAGACCTCTTATTCTTAATTTCTAAAGGGATTCGTAATGATTATTGGAGCTCTTGAGAATTCTAGGGGAAGGTTATAAACTCTCATCCATATATCGTTGCTAGGTATGCATGATTATTGGTGGTGTAGGATGTACTGGATGTTTATATGAAACCGTCGCCAAAGCATTATAACACAAGTTGAGTGCTTTCCCAGGTAATATCACTTTCTTAATGATGTTGCCTTATTTTTCAGTATGCATTTGTGTTTATCTCCAGATTTTGATTATGATTCACTTGAATAATATCATATAGAAAATTACCTATTGCTGTACAATCCATTCTAGCATATTATGCTCCCTCATTTCTGATTGAATTATTTACTTCCAAAATTTTCTAGAAATGAAGTGAGGGCTTTGATACTGAAATTCAAAAACTCCCATCACCATGCTGCAATTGCATTCTCCATGTTTTATTCTTTGCTTGACATTTAACTATACCTAGGCATGGCAATGGGGGCCCGACCTATCCGACCCAGCCCGACCCGACCTGCAGCTCTACAAAATATCATCGTTTTGTTCAAAACGATACCGTTTTTTATTTTTTAATTAAAAAATATAAATGGACTGAATTTGGCCCTGCCCGCCCGTGGGGGTCGACCACGGTCTATCCGGCCGGTCGGCGGGCTGGGCCGAGGGCTGACCCATCCCGGCCCACTGTGTTTAAGGCCGGGCTTGCAGGGCAGAGGGTGGTCCGGGCCCAGCCCGGCTCATTGACATCTTTAACTATACCCATCCTAAAATTGTCCTCTTCAAAAACTTCTTGTTTGATTTTTTTTTTTATAAATGTTGCTCTATCTGAACCATTTGATCACATTCATTGCCTCACGGAGATTAAGAGGTCAATGATGGTTCACTTATTGAGTTCGCAAAACTCATTAAATATTGCAACGTGGCTTTTCCGATACGAGACAGGAGACCTAGATTTTTAAGATTTTCTAGAAGAATATTTTGGATTAAGATATGGCTCAAAGGTTTGTCAGCTGGCATTTGAAGAGTTGTAGTTGTTTTTTTATGTAGTTTACCTATGTCATGTAGAACTTGTGTATAAAGGTTGTAACTATTGGTGTTAATGACTACAATGTAAACTTCTTTTACCTATTAAGGTTTTCATAGTATTGTGTATTCTTATGATGCCATTTAAGAGATTATGTTTGCTTTAACATACCATTGTCAGAGGATTTGAACTTGAATATCCTCTGCATGTTCGGGTATATACTTTATAGTAGTGGGATTTGACATTATATCAATAGAAAGAGTGTCAATATACCCAAAGCAAAATAGAAGCTATGGTTTCTTAGCCCATTCCTAGAAACGTAAAAGAATTAAGAGGGTTCCTAGGGCCAACAAGCTACTACAAAAGGTTCATCACTAATTATGGAGTCATTAGCAACCCATTTACAGATCTCCTAAAGAAGGACCAGTTCAAGTTAAACATCAAGGCCCAACATGTCTTTGGAAAACTTAAATTCCTAATAACCAAGGCTCCTATATTGGCCTTGCCAAATTTTGATTAACCTTTTATTTTGGAGTGTGATGTTAGTAACATAGGCATTGGGGCTGTATTAATATAAGATGGCAGGCCAATTTCTTATATTTCCAGTCCCCTAAGTCCCAAGAACTTGTAAATATCTGCCTATTAGAGGGAGTTATTAGCAATCCTATTTGTTCTAACCAAGTGGAGGCATTATTTGGAGCAAGGTCATTTCGTCATCAAAACAGACTATGAAAGTATAAACTACCTATTGAAGCAGAAGCTAGACAATTATATTCAAATCAGGGGAATTAGTAAGCTTTTGGGGTTA
>JANZXP010000006.1:34650198-34700456 GCA_027576715.1 Erythroxylum flavicans
TTGTGCGCAGAAGTGTACAGGCTACGTAGGAACCTGAGGGATCTTGGAGTTCCAGATTTACATCCTCTAGGGTTCTTGGGGTGGGGTTTTAGAGGTTTAAGATTAGTCCGACTAAGTCGAGATACCTAATGTAATCAAAAAAAAAAAATCGATTTAACGTGTCAAAGACATTATATAAATAGTAATATTAAAAAATTTGATTGGTTCAGTCATTTTAACGGCAAAAGTTTTCTACCGTTTAATTTTTCAGTTTAATTTATTTTAATAAATTTTGTTATTAAAAAATAAAAAATAATTAATTTATTAATTAATATTTTAATTTTATAAATTAATAAATCTTATAAATTAGAATAAATAAATTAATTTTTATTTAATTTTTTAAATTAAAATTTAAATTCTTTAATAAAGAAAAATAATATTTATTAATCATATTTTAAACTATTTAATTTTATTTAATATTTAGTTAATTTTATAGATATTTAATACATAAACCTTTCAAACTTTAAAGTTTTTATAAAAGATTGGATCCCATCTAATAAACATAAGTACTAAACTACAAATTCCATATAATTAGGCAACTCATTATCACAGTTATTACAATTAGGACAGTTAAGCAAGTACGTAATAACGTCATTAAACTGCACATTTAATATAATTAGGCAAGTCAATAGCAGCAACAGAGACAACCTCCATGGCTGGCAACAGAAGATAAACACATCAAGCAAAACTCTCCAATGTAGTATTCTAATGAACCACTGAACACGCCCATCCCCACGTTTCAGTTGCTCAGCTGCAAGACGGAAGACAGAAAGAGAAGTTAGGATCTGGTAAAAGAGAAAAGCATTAAATGTAAAGAGTTGTTGAAGCAAACATTTTGTGGACTGCAATTTAAAAACCAGACGATGAAGGTGAAAAGGTCCCAGGAGTCGGGTGGCACTGATTCCAAACGGAGTGAATGTTACGAGTCGTATATCAAGAAGGTATGGATCTAGAATAGGCCTTATAAGGCTTTGACTCTCCTTCCCTTTAAGTTAATTTTTGGGGTGTGGTTCTTTCAGGGTGACTTATACTTATAACAATTGGTGCTTTTATTGAGAACTGGCCACCGGAAAGGGCTATCCACAGAAGAGAGCTGACCAGCGAAGAGGTTGACCGTGAACTGAAACGAGTGAAGCGTCGCTGAGTGAAACACTGTGGAGTGAGAGCCGTTGGGGCGCCGGCTTCCAAAGGAGGAAATAATGTTACGAGTCTCATATCAGAGAGGCATGGTTCTAGAACAGGCCTTATAAGGCCTTGAGCTCTCCCTCCCTTCAAGCTAACTTTTGAGGTGTGGTTCTCTCAGGGTGACTTATACTTGTAACAGTAAACTTCCGTTTGACATGGTTCTTTTTCGTAATGAAGGCGAAAGGTATTTAATAAAATAAAAATTGTATAATTTATAATGAAATATAATGTAAATAGATATAATATTAAAAAATTATAGTTTGATTGAGATGAAATTTTTTTAATGTAATATAGTAAAATATTATTTAAAAGAAAGATTCATAATTTAATATAATAAAATGTTATTTATTATTTTATATTCCATTGTAAACTTTTAAATTAGAAGTAATTTATTTTTATTGTTTAGGATAAAATACGATGTAATATAAATCCTCCTTTTCTATTCTATTCTATTTTATTTTATTAAATTATAAAATTTTATCTCAAACCATGAAACAATATTAAATATTACGTCCTATTTCATTCCATTAATAACTGGCAAACAAAACATAGCCGAAATGATTAGTGGAACAAAGATTATGCCTTTTGATACTGACAAGCCCACAGGGAAAAACCAACCAATTCAAATTACAATTCCAAGCAGTTATAAGTTCAATGAACCAGACCACATAAAATTTTCTGTGCTCGTAATGGTATTTTAATCCTGTGCTATTAAATTTTCTTCACACATTTGTGTGAATTTCACATATTATGTAAATAAGATTTAATAGAATATAGTAGAAACTGATTTAGGAGAATAAAGGATCTGTTCCGAACTAGACAAGACCGTTGAATTTGCAGCATATCTTCTTTAATTAGTGCCAACATAGATAAAAGAAAAATAAACTGGAAACTGAGCTTGCTCATATAAGTTGATTCATCGTGCTTGTTGATAATCTACAGAAACACAACAAATTGTTATCATACATTTCCAAGCATACATCTTCTCTATTCCTTACAAAGCTAAAATGCCGCGTCTTCGATGTTGAAAACACAACGCAGAGAGCTGCTATTTGTACACTAAATGCAACAATATTCTCCGTCACCCGGTTCACCCCTGAATAAGCTCATAAATGAAAGTTTACAAAGACGCTTATAGTAATTTTAGGATGCTCGTTACAATTCGTTAAAGAGAAAAACTTAATTAACGTATCCATTTTTTTCACTTTTATTACTTGTTAAAAATTAATGATTATTTTATTTTATTTATAAAATTATTTTTATTGTCGTATACTTACCTAATGGGACCAAGTTGGTAGTAATTTTTCAAAATTGCAAAAATTTATAATTTAAATTTTGAGTTAACATGTGGGTGCAATAGGATATGATAAAAATTAGAGCATATTTAAATTCATCTATTCCAATAATATGAATAAATTGGAACAAAAAAATTTATGATTTGATTTTTGTTTTATACAACTTAAAACTTCGATTAAATTGAATATAATTTCGTGTAATTTCTTAATTTCTTAATATTTTAATTTTATTTGTTTGCTAGAACTCTTAATAGAACATGTGATTCTATATATCTAATTTGCTTTGACAATATCGATCTTTTAACGGATTCGCTTTTTGAGGAACCAAGTTTGATAGATGAAAGTGACTTAGAAAATAATCTCGGATAAAAAAGTATTAACATGTCATTTGGTACAATAAATTTGCAAATTTGAGTAATAAAGATTTTTTACCAAATAAAAATTAAAGTCAATGTAATTTGATTGAATAAAGTCCCACGTTTTTCATTTTTTCCCTTTTCTTTTAATTTCACTTGCATATGATACATATGCTAAATTCTATATATGATATATAAATATAAAACTTTTAATTGTAAATATTTTTATTTCAAGTTTCGTGTATGCTTGACCATGTTCCTCGGTAGAAGCTCTTATTATAATACTTATAGAGTCATGAAATTTTATTATTCTTACTATATGATGTTTTGATGTACTTATTTTATTTGATATGATGTAAATTATAACATTTTAAATACTTTGCATTATTTTAGTTTTATATTTGTAAGATAATTAAATGATTTTTTGTATTAATTGTAGTTATTGTTTATATGTGAAATATGTAACAAATAATATTAATAGAAATAAAGAGATAGTTGTTTTTTTAAATTTATATTCTTATAATTTTTGGAGATATGATTGATGCAAAATTAAACATATTGTATATATTATTTTTAAATTTTTAAAAATTAAAGGATTATTTTGTAATTTCAAAAGATTATCTGAAATAGTACTTGGTATTAATCGATCATGATATCGTATCGTACTAGAAATATATTCGATACCGGTATTAGTACCAATATAGTATTCATAATATTGGGTTATATTTTGGTTGTGAAACAAAAATTATAATTAAAACAAACATAATTATAAGTGTTACTGTGAATTGTTATTGCAATTAAAAATGTAAAGGTAATTGACTAATTGGGATACACAGGAGAAAAAACTGGAAGATTGCATGGTTCTCTGTATCATGGACATCTTAAATAGTTCACATTTCGGAATTCAATCCTTCCAATAACATCATTCAAACATCAATGTATCGACATTAATGAGCTCAGGATAGATGTTAAGATGGAAAATCTCTTTCCTCTGTATAAAAGATAGCTACTCCTATCATCTATAAATTTGCTGGGCATTCTACAACTTCGAAGGAAGCTGTATAGCCACCTGTGTATGCGAAAGAAAATAAACTAAATCCAGTCTTCAGGATTCTCCAAAGATAACTTAGGTTCCTATGATGATTTCCTATACTGTGGACTAACCATCTAATCCAAACCTCACTTTCTCTACTTTCTATACCGCCTCCGCTTATACACCAAAATCACCTTATTCTTTGTAACTTCTGCTTTATCGCTTCTTGCAGAAACTTCAACACGGTTTTCCTCGGAGATGTTTTCACATTTTACCAATTCTTCATCCTCCAACTTTTTGCAATCCCCATAGTGAGATTCTTCCTCAGCTTTATCAGTAGTCTTTATCGTTTCTTCCACCTCAACTTCTGTTAGTACCTGAAGTAGTTCCATAGGTGTAGATGCTGGATCAAGCTCCCAACAACCCTGTGGAGCATTGTGGCCCTCCTGACCTGTTAGCAAGTATGAGGGGACCATGTGAGAGAACCGAAACATCTCTTCTTTTGGGATTGTTCTGATTCTAATGGGGTCAGAATGCTTGCGAAACACTGCCCTGTAACCCACAACTTTAACGAGCGGAACAACAGTTACTCCCCTTTCCTCAATGTAGTCTTCGAGCACTTCCACCATGCTATACTTGTGTATAACTTCTTCTGGGGTAAGCTCATTCCATTTGGGGGACCAATTCTTATAAAGAGCCCAAACATCTCCCTTCCTAGGATAGATTTTAATCGTCCCTCTGAAACCCTTTGTCCAATTAACCTTGTGAGAAAAAGAGTTAAGAGACTTATTGACTTCATGCTTGCCAATCCAGAAGTCCCCAGTCGTCTTGTAAAAGCCTGAACTGATCCAGTTTATTGGGGCCAGTTCATGGTTACTTTTGGAGTTAAGCCAACTGATCTGCACTTCGAATGGTTTCATTGACATCACCTGATGAATCAGAGCATAAAAGCGAGGCATCCCATCATCATCATCGTAAGCAGCCCAAACCTGGTTTTTTCCAAAAGACATTTCTGTACGACCATGGTCAAAATCATGAAAATCAGAATCTGGAACAGTCATTGATAATGGATTGGCCTCCTCTGCATTGACAATATCATTATGATTGGCAGAGGAAGACATATTGATGTTAGCACTGATCTTGGCATCTACAAACTCCTGTTTCCTGTTTGCATCAGCTTTCATGCCATCTGAAGGAACCTTCTGCTTTAGTATCTCCTTCTTCATCTCTTTCTGAGAACGACTTGGTATGGAAGCCGTCTCTGAAGTCTTCAATAGGGCTGCCAAACTGTTCCATTCCTTAAGCTTTGAGCGAATATCCTTCTTTGATCTCGATATCAAAATGTATCGGACTTCTACTTGTGACAACTCTCGTGTGCTAATGCCTCTTTGTCCGACGAAATCACCTTTTTGAAAACCCAATGTACTGAAACCACTCTTTTTTCCTGTTTGATTTGTCTTCTCTTTTGCATGTTTATCCGTTTTTGGCTCCTCAACATGCCTCTTCTTATTCTTCACCCCCTCACTGTCAAGCACAGAACTTGAGCCAGGATTTAAGAGACAAGGAGCTGAACTCGTGGACTTTTTTTTATGAGGCTGAGGTTTTAGTTGAAAGGTTTCCCCTCGAAGGGAAGTAGTTGATGCTTCTTCATGTTTTCTTTTAAATTTGTCATGTTGAGTAGCGGAAAAAACTGCTGATGATATGTTTTGAGAACCGACAGCATCAGAAAATGTGCCAGGCTGAGCTGTAGCTCCCATGTTTGTTACAGGCACTGGTTTCTCTTTTTTATCATCTGAGTTCTCAACCATTGAATTTGGATTAGAATTTTGTGGCTGCATGAAAGAAGCCCCCCAAGCAGATTGGTTGCTGCCATGAATAGGTGGAGGTGGAACCTCAACAGCAAGGAAAGGATGCTGACAGTTGTCGCAGCGGAGGTTGTGGTTCATATACATCCTAAGATACTCAAACTGTAACTTGCAAGCATCACAGGTTGTCCAAAAGGTATTGGACTTGGAAAAAGGAGGAGAAGGAACAGGCTTTGGATGTATAGCACCATTTGGGCTACATGTATATGAAATGTCATTGTTGAAGATCTCAGGGAAACTATTTTGATTATCTGTAGCAGATGATCTCCAATCTGGGAAACTTTGACACATATCCTTCATTTTGTGCTTCTGGTCATAAGCAATTCTTTTTGTTTTATCCGCCAACAAACTCCACGCATCAGATAAAATCTTAAAAGCCCCGTCAGCACCTACTGATTTATTTTTATCAGGATGAAGAAGGAGAGACAATTTCCTGTATTGTTGTTTGATTGTGCTATTATCAGCCAAGGGATCAACACCAAGTACTTTGTAACAATCTACATCCCCAGTTGATGTTTTCTCAGCAGAGATAAACACATCAAGAGTTGCAAGAAATTGAACAATACCGTCAAGATCAGGGTCCAAGTTTTGTGCCTTCAAAGCAAAGCCTTTTGCACCAACAATGTCCTTATCAGAAAACTTCTTCTCAGCAATTATTTTGGCCTTTAAGGCCTCTTCTTTATTGTTTTCCATTTTCACTATGACACACTACTGGCAGCCTTTTTGCTTATTAGGAGAACTCAATCCACCAACATCAGTTCAAGGGTCTACAAATTAAAGTTTTATGATGCATCAGCAAGAAGCTGCCTTCAGTAATGCAAGCCCTGATCAAAGGAAAAAATGAAACCAAAATAAGGAAACTATCTTCCGAAAGAAGGGTTATGAACTCTGAGCAGTTAACCATGATTAATCAAAGACAATCAAACATCGAAAGTTAACTTCAGTTTCTCATGAGTCATTTATGTTCTTTTCTCGACATGTTTTGATATGAAAGCATATTAAAGGGTCAAAAAGGGTTATGTACATAGGTCCAAAAGAATTCCAAGAACCATTTAACAAGCAACATTTTTTTGATAATACCAAACTACTACACCATGGAAATTTACCATTTTTATCTATATAAACTGTCAAGCAAGAATACAATAGGCAACTCTTACGATCCACTCATGATTACAAAATCATGAGACAACCGAACGATCAGTGCTCCATCACGACAAGAGAAACAAAGAAGAATAGAATAATAGAATAAGATAAAAGATCCATCAAGCTGTCCTAATGAAGTGTTTCTTTGAATCATCAGCAGCCAAATCATAAGTAACTATATTCAAATAAGGAAACTATATCCATAAATAAGAGAAACAAGTGCCTCAACTTTGAGCCGGACACTAACGGCTGTGATTGATCGAGGATAGCAACAATAAAAATAGAAACAGTATAAATGTTTCTTGTCATCTATCAATTAGAAAGTCCTATCAAATGATCAAATGAAACAACTAGACAACATTAAAGAAGGTCCGAGAATTCAGTAACGAACACCAAAAGAGAATCATCAGATTTCCACGTGCTACATTGCAGAACGAGTACATAAAAGATAATTATAACAGATTTCCACGTGTTACATTGCAGAACGAATGTAATGCCATGCAGGTTTATCACTCACATAGAATTACAGAATCATGAAACAGATAGTTGCGACAATGCAGAAAGAATGAAATATGATGCACTTTGATCTTTCAACAGAAAGGACAAAGTAATGGAATAAATCATCCATGAGCAAGAAGCTAATGATCTCACTGCTGAGCAGTGAGATCATTAGCTTCTTGCTCATGGATGACAAGCATATACAAGAACAAAAACCAACTTACAAAGCAGATTCAGGTGGAACAATGCGATCAAGTGCCAAGTTCAATCACTCTGTCATTGATATCTTACCAATCTTCTTTTCTCTCTAAGTTCATGCTATAAGCTCCAGTCATCATGTACTTCAAACAGAAAATCCCTAAAAACAGATAAACCCTAACTCACAATTGAACAACAGAAACCCCCCACCACCACCAATCAGAAAACCAAAAAGAAAAAAGAAACAATCTCTAATGGGCTTCAAAAGTGAAGAAATTTATATGTTCTTAAATGCTAAATCCAGTTCTTTTTCTTTGGGTCCATAATTCCAGTGCTTTTGTATAGTACCCCAAAGGGTTATCTCTTCATCGGTGATCAATGTACAATATGGAGCTAAATTACCAAAAATTGACAAAATATAGTTCAATAGCAGCTTAAATATATAAGTGATAGCATAAAAATAGCCATGTCTATACAAGAAGATGAAAGTTACCCATTTAAACAGAGCTGCATTGAAGAGACGCCATTGATATATTAGTTTCAGAGATTTTTTTTAATACCACGGATTCCTGGAAAAGATGGTTTTTCACTTTTCCTTGTGTGATGTTTTTTCCCTATATATTTAATGTTTGTCTTGTATTTATAATGACATCTGTAGGCCAAAAACTGACGTTTAATTTCTATGGGAAAGAAGTTAAAAACAAAACCCATGGTTAGTATTTTACTATAGTTAACAACTATTATGATGGTCTATATATATGGAAAATTTTGAAGAAAAATATGGAAAATAAGTTAGTGTTGCCTCAAGGATTTAAATATATAAATATAAATATAGATTTTTGTTATCCAGATAAAAGGGTTTTCTCAGTACATAAGGCTCTTCGCTTTGCGATGATCTGGAGAAAGTCATCAATTATATGCAACTTTTACTTTGTATTTTATTATTAAGATAATTATATATTTTTGAAAGATGTAAACTTTATTTAATAGCTGTTATTATTTTATTTTATAATTTTATCACAACGAATAAATATATTATTGGTTAATATATTTGATATTGCTATTTACCATATGCTTTTTCTGCAAGGGCACAATTTGGTTGTCATTTTAAGGTAAACAAAGTTAATACTTTAGTCAATGTCTGAATTTAAGACTCAATTAATTCTAATTTAATTTTTGCAAATTTAAAATCATCAAAAGTCATGTGATTCTCTCTTAATGACAAAAGTAATAATGTGGTTCTTTTAATATTCATAGATTTGCTAAAATTTTGTGTTGTACATGCATTAATTATAATTAATTCAAATGTAATAACAAATTTTGACTAGAGTAGAACGTGGCTGTTTATTTTGAACCACTAATGATACAACAACAATAACAATCTATTGAAAATCTTGCTGATTGTGAAATTTGAGAAGGTCTAAAAGTACACAACTCTACTTCTAACTAATAGAAATGTTGTTTCCGAATTTTGAATCACTCAAATTAGAATGCATTTGGCTTACCACTGCACCAACGTATGGTGAAATGTTATTTTGCACCTTTTTGGTCATACAAGAGTAGTACAATATGGCTGCCTTATTGCTTCCATGGCTTTTATGTTAATACCATAAAAATTGGATTTCTCAGGATTTGTTTTTCTAAGATGAGTGGAATTCTAAGTTAGATGCATCAAGAGGACTGATAAGATTAGATCCTAGAAATAGATTGTACAGCTTTAACACCAAAATGGGTAGTTGAAGAAAAGAAAGGAACCACTTAGAGTCGCCTAACAGGGTAAGAATAGGATGTCTGCATTTAAGTTAAACCAGAAATTCCACCAGGCAACTACCTAACCTTGTTCTTATAACCTTGTCATTTATTCTTGGGTTCATTTGTGAAATTCCAGGTCATCAGCATGTGGCACTGATATGTTAGGTAACAGCAGCATGTTCACAAGAATGATTATATCAGAGAAGATTTAGTGCAGTTTGCTTTGAGTAATGAAGAGATCATATGAAGTTTGAATTGGATAGTAATCATATGAAGTTTGAATAGGATAGTAAGCCAGTAGTAGTCAATGTTACTATCGAAACCAACACCTGAAATTCTAAGCAAATTCTCATTGTTCTTCATTCAAGCTTTAATTTGATAGGCCATAATAAATTCATCCGTTGTTGGCTAGTTACTTCTGCCTTCTGAGAGGAGCATTGTACCAGGACATTGACTCCATAATCTCTATGTTTCTCCCTAAAAGAATCTGCAGAAACTTTAGCATCAAGAATTGTACTTTTGAAAAGTCTGCTCATTCATTAGCATATCCTGCAGAGTTGTTGAACATAAAGACAAGCAAATAATAAAAAGATGAAATTCACTTTCTGTGCAACATTAAACACTTTTGGTCCAGCAGGTATATTGAATTGGCCAGTTCAAGACATAATGAACACAGATACATCACTGGTTCATGACATGCTGATGGAAGAAATAGTTTGCCGGTCTAAGAATGTGAAACTAAGGCTCAACACGAATTAATTTTCATCCGAAAAGAACCCCAATCTATTTAGGAGTTCAAAAATCTGCACGGGAATTTAATGGAAAGACAGTTCTTGATTACTAGTTTTTTATGTCATCAAGTAAAAGACCAACAAATAACAATGATTGTTTGACTCTACATCAGGATTCTAGTCCATGCTGGTAGTGGGTGAGCGTTGTACATGGAACCATATCAGTAGCTTGTCCTTGCAATTCAAACAATGGTCCTTGCATAAAGCTGACCGTGTATACTCCCTAGTTAGATATAAAACCATCAAACTCAAGATCATTGCAAGAATGCAAGGACCTAACATGATTTCACAAGTGAGAAATAGCATATGGAACCAGCACAAGTACGTGATTTTTCCTCTTGAAGATGCATTGCCAGTAAAAGTTCTAAATTTAGCTCCAGGAGACCAGTTTTCTTTTTTGCATAATAGTCATAAGTGTCACTTGCGATGACACCAGAGAATATAAGAGAACCAGCAGGGCTTGCTAGTGTTCCTTAAATTGCACAAGGCATCAAAGCTCTTCAACCCAAATAGCTCTGAGGCTGAGGCTGGCACAATTGAGCAATGAGCACCATAGTCAAGTCCTATCAGAATGCTGTCTACGTAACTTTCTCCAGTCCAACCCATAGAATAGTGTAGAAGTCTTATTCCCATAATAATCTGAACCACAACCATGGCTAACGGTCTTGGGTACTCAAACTTTCTGGATAAAAGGAAAACAGAAAACTTAGGATCATTACTATGTTTGTGGTAACTTAAGAAAAAGGAAAGGCATTGTTATTAGGATGAGGCATAAAGGTTAAAGTTCAAGCTGATGAGAGCTTCAGAGAAGTAGCCACCGTGAACACGCCCAAGAAAATTCCAAATACTGATCAAGGTTACAAAGATGCTTGTATAACTATAGCCTAAAGATTAGCACATTTGGCCCAGATTGTATATAACTGTAAGACCAGATCAAGAAGCCAGCATAAGAGAAAACCAAAAGCAGAAAATGCGCCTACTAATACATGCATCAGAGTAAAATTCTCTCCTCTCCGCGAGCCGTTTCTGTGCTTAATCCTTACCACTCCTTCTGCAGCTGCGTGGAACAGCTTAGCTTACATGTGATCAATTCTTTTATGGCTTTTTGATGCTGTAAGTGATTCCACTTCTGCAGAGTTTTCATCCTCAACCTCACTTAGAATGACTTCGATTCTGCTCCTGCTCAGATTTACCAACTTCTTGTTTTTCTTGCACAGCAAGAAGGCTCTCCTCTCTTCGAGGCTTGGCTTTGAGAAGAAAACCAATACAGTGGGATTAACACAGGAAGTAATACAAGAATGAACAAGATGACTGATAACAATGTGATCAAATTTTGATTCAGATTCATCAAATCCTCAAGTATTACTACCCCCAATAAGTAGAAAATGAGGCAAATGCAATAGGTAAACAAGAACCTTGAATTATGAGATGGCCTAACTCTCACCTCCTACAGGTCTAACAATAAACATTAGAGCAATAACAACGATTGATGGTCCGACTGCAACCATGAAGATGAGTGATGGTTAATTAGGGGAATTGACAAACCTAAGTCAGAATTGCACCATCCAACCCAGCAAATCCTTTCAACATTCGGACAACAAGACCTCTTCTTTTCGGAAGTTCTGCACTCTTGAAACTAGAGCTCCTGTGTTGAATTAGGTCTCACCATTTGTCCGCAAGAATATGGCACACAGCTGCATATTAGAATTGCATTAACATTCATCGCATAGATGAAAAAACTTTCTATATTTCATAGTGAAGTTCTGAATAGAAATCCAAAGATATGATGACAGAATTTGGTATTAATACGCAATTGTAGGCAGTTATTAAAAATGAAACAGCATGTCTTGGTTCAAAACATGCATATTACTACTTTTACCGTCTGAATTATTCACCATTGCTCCATCATCCCTTCGGGACACCCAAAACCGAGAGCATTATAATCAGGCTAGTTGGAGAAGAATTCCCAGTAAATTCCAGAATCCAACTCTGAAAGACTTATGTCTTTTTCACTATACATCGTGAAAATCGATAAAATGGAGAAAGAAACTCAAATTAGGGCAGTGACAATCAGGAGGAGGAGACAATTGAATGCAAACTAGTTTTCAAACTTCCATTGGAACTTCACCAAGATCAAGATAAACTAGGAAAGAAGCTTTTATGTAGAGAAGAAAAACAAAGACAAGAGATTGAAATCACCACCAGAAGGGCGAGGAAGTCAATTTTTTAGTGACCACAAGCCGAACCAAGCCATACCCAACAAACCCAAATTGGAAGGACCTCGTATAAGCTACCAGCCACAAATCCAACACTATCTCCCAAATCCTTGGCCATGCCAAGCAAAGCCACTTGCCTCCGACTCTAACCCATGGTGCTCTTTATCACTGGCGATATGCTCCCAAAAACGTAACCAATCCCTGCTCAAGACATAACCTACATGGAACCCTGGAACACATGCCATCTGTCGTTATAAAATGTCCTGAATTTCTGATGCACTCGCTGAACCATCCTTCTCGTCAAGGAGAGATCTTGAGGGTATCAACTAGAAAGGATTTATTCTGGAATTGCATTTTCTGATTGAGAGGTGAAAAGGGTCTTTTCTTTGGAATTCATTTGCTTGCTCTCTCATCAATATAATAGGCAAGTAGTCAAAACCTGATGGCTTCTCTACTTGTGTCATTGTCGGTCGAACAAACTTGAAATTCTAAGACCAACGGTCATGTTGTTAACTGTTTTTTAAATTTTCAGCGGTAAAAAAAAAAAAACCAGTAACTTGCATATGGTCCATGTTTATGAAATTATATTGAAAACTAGACTAGTTATATTTTCACTCGACTTTTATTCTTATATCTCATTCAATTACTAAATTTTATATCCATAGTATTTACGAGACAATTAATTTCCAAAAGTTGTTGAAATTTTCTGATATGGTATAAATGAAAATACCAAATTATTAGGTGAATTAAAATTAAAACTACGTTTTCGGAAACAACCTCTTTATTAGTTAGGAGTAAAACTGCGTATTATTGGATATTTCCAGATCTTGCATATTAGTAAGATTTTTACTAAGTTATTGTTGTTAAGAAAACTACGCTATAAGATTATAATTGTTTTGATCCTGGCCTTAAAAAAAAAGGTTTTTGTTATGGGCATTTAAAAAATGAATTCAATTTGTGAGAATATCTTTTAATCAAAATTAAAATATAATATCTTAATTTGGTAATTTGGCTTCATATACTTGACTTCATGTTCATAAATGGTTACAGTCTTATAACTGTTTCGAAATTCTCATTTGACTTTTCAATATAACCTGTAAACTATATCGAGGATATATTTGCTTCGGAACAAAACAATAAGAATTAGGTTCGGTCAACTGAAATATGTGTTATCCATATAAGGGCCCTTCCAATTGAGAAGAACCATCGACTTGAAACGAAGAGAACAGTCTATCTATTTTATTTAGTTATTTAGTTAAAACAATGATTCGTGATTGGAGCAAATAACAACAACCTTTATTTCATCGGACATAGTAAACTTATTTTTTTTCCATGGTTTTTTTGCACTTATATTTCAACCATATATAATTTGGTAATTGCATTTAAGGCATTTTGAATTTAATCTATTGAATAAAGAATGTCAAATTAAAGATTTTTCTTGACATACTCCTTGGAATTGTAAACAAAGTAAGACTTTTTAATATTGCTTTTTCTAATTTAGAATAATTCAAAAAGGTCTAGTTATAATTCTCAAAAGTTTGAGGCTACAAATTCGTATTTGGAAAACTTAAAAGATCTATAAAACATCATCTTAGTAAAATTATTGAATATATCATACACATAGAAATAAAGAAGGTTTATAAGATAAGAAGGATTTATGGAAGGTGCCTTTTAAGGAAAATTATAAAATAAAAATAGTGGAAAGAGTAAAGAAATGAAATAATAACCTCAAGCCTCGAGTTTATGGATACAATGACACCAACAATAATAACGCTCAAGTTTTTCCACCTCGTCCTTACTATAAAATAAAACAGTTATACACCGAAACAGTGTTGGCGAAGGCCATATATAAAAAGATGTCACAAGTGTAATATGATAGGGTATATGAAGAAGATATGCTAGTCTCAACATCATTAAATATAAGCTGAAATTGCTAATGATCAACTTAAAAAACAAATAGTTTTATATGTTATAATGCTTTACTATTAGCACCTCGCAAAAATTTAACTCATAGACAATGGTTGCACAATTTATATGACTTATGTTGTAGAACCCTTCAAAAAGCTTGGTAAAATTGCTAGTTCTAAAGTTAGAATTAGAAATGAAGAATATATATTAGAATTGGAAATGAAGACTATATACACTAAATGGCAAAGGAATAATAGTAACTAAAGGCCTAACAAGTTTCAAACTAATCTTTGATGTTTCATATATTCTTAAAATTAATCAAAACCTTTCAAGTGTTTCTCAGCTGTCGAAAAAATTTTATAAGATGTTATTTAAGGACAAAAGTTGTACGAATATAGATACAGAAAGCAAGGAAATATTTAAAGTTCAAGTAAAAGCCAAAAATGTATAATGTTTTGGTATATACTTAAACAAAAGCTTTGCCTTAAATCTATTGAAAGAGAAGCACACTATAATACATAAAGAAGATAGAAATATAATTATTTGGCATAAGAGATTGAGTCACTTTCATCATATTGCTCTACTTTTCATAAAGAAGAACAATATTATGGAAGGGTTACCTAAATTAGAAGAGGAGCTTTCTATATGGATGATTGTCAATATAGGAAGCAAACAAAGGTTCTTTTTTCACGTAAGAAGGCCTAAAAGGTTACATTGAAGCTGTAACTAATATACATAGATGTGGGAGGAACTAAAAAAATACTATATTAAATGAAAGTAGGTATTATATTGTTTTCATCGATGATATAATAAGAATGTGTTGGATTTATTTTATAAAACTTAAATATGAGGTTGCTAATATATTTTGGAAGTTTAAAGTTTAAATGGGAACTCAAAGTAGATTCAAAATGCAAATGATCAATTTTGATAATAGAACCTAATATACCTCTAAAAGATTTACAAGTTTTGTGAACATGCATATGTTGATACCTTGAGTGACATTTACTCCATTTGGCCTAAGGATGAAAAGGCCAAGTTGTTAATATTTCCATAAGCCAACCAAATTGTTTAGAAAATTTGAGACACAAGAATCAATTGAAAAGTTCAAGATTCAAGAAGTCCAGACAGTTAATATATAATTAACTTGTGCTTTAAATGCAATAGTGTATAGAGGCAGTTAGCCAAGAATTGGCTACGATTGGAAGTAGGTTGAAAGTTAAGTGGTTACATAAGAATTGTTGGAGGTGGTTGTGTTAGGAACTTTCTGTCTTTCTGTTGTCTTTTACCACAAAAGACTGATGGCAACTTTATTTGATTTTTGTAGAATATAAAGAGTAGAAGAAAAATAAAGAACATGGTATTTACTTGGTTTGATAGCTTAAATGCTATCTACATCCAAGTTTCTCACAATGGTGGTTCCACTAGCTTCAATGAAAGAACTTGTTACAAGAGATGGAGTGTTTTTAGAAACACCTGTAGGAGTTCTGTACACTCTCAACTACACTTAGATAAGTACTCTAGCAACTCTCTAACTCACTTTCTTTCTTAAATCAGAAAACTATTTTTTGTGTTTGTATGTGACTCTGATTTGAGTTATTTATAAAACTGATGTAGCTAAAATGTGTTTTGTTTAATGAGCCCACGTCTTTATTTCTTCTACTTGTGCTTCTCACGTGCGCTTCACACATGCCTTTCACGTGCTTCACTAAAGCACGAAGTCTTCTTCTGTTTTGTGTCTTGTGCCTTAGCCAGACTATCTCTTCTTCGATTTCTTTCAGACACATCTCACACACTTACACCCATCTAACCTTAAATCCCCAATTTGTATCAAATTGATGAATCTGCGTTGAGGGTTGATGGAGAAATTGTGAATATCTTCACAGGTTGAATTTGAGAGAGTTATATAAACACAATAGCATTCCAACGAGGGATGCACACAAAAAATCAGACAATCAGACTACTCAAAGACAATGAAAAACAAAAACAAGACCCTATCATCATTTCAAGTTTTCTTTATACTTGGCACTCATCTTTTAACTTAATCAAATTATCTTTTAACTTAAATTTTATTCCAAAACTCTTTGACATTTTGGTAACCTAGAATTATATTTGCTAAGCTTTTTAAAGCCTACTTATATCGTTGATAAGAGGTCAAATGAAATATTGGGAGAATCCCTCCTTGGCACACTCAAATTCTTGGTTGATTATAAAAGCAATTAATAATTTGGTATGTCCAGTGGATATTGATGCCTCATACGAGAAATAGAAAAGAAATCATTATACCTCTAACACTGGAGGAAGAGATTCCTACTATAGTAGGAAACGAAGGCTTTTGTGTCCCAAATGATTGAAAATCTTGAGAAGGTATTATCACATTCAACTAAGTCTCCAACTCACAAGAACTCAAAATCGCTGCAACTATCAACATGAAATGATGTTGTTTATGCTAAACATATTTCATAGTTGAAATCCAATTTGGCCTCTGCGGCTAAAGCAATCAAAATACTGATAAAGAAGATGGAAAATCTTTTTGTCACTTTGGTACAGGCAGCTTAGTATAATTCTCTTTCTCTATCAAGGCATATTTTCAAAGGGCTCAAAGGGAAGCTTACACTAAATGCGATGGAAGTTGGTGAGAGTAATTGTCATTTAGCTTCTTCCTTTATGGAAGAAAGGATATGCTCCTTTTTATAAAAGAGAGGATATTTTTGTTGCACTTATGCTCATTAATTATGTAAATAATGACATGATGTTAGGCCTTAAGCTCCTGGAAAATAAGGATTTGATTTTGAAGTTGAAACTAATGGACCAAATTATGGTTTAGGGGGCAACCTTTTACTTATAAACCATAATCCTGTTATTGCTCCTCCACAAATGAGACTTCAAGTTGATATGGAAGTTGTTAGAGAATCTGTATAAGAACTATATGGGTTTGATTTAAGATGGTAGCCCATAATTCTATAAATCTTATTCGGAGCATATTTGACTACGAGAATTCTTATTCTTGTGGTTACATAATTCCTGAATTTAATTTATTTTCTAGAGAAGATGGTTAGTCAACTATTGAACACATTGCCATATTCACTATCTAGTGTAACGAATTGGCTAATTATGAAAATTTTAATAATTTCAAGCTTAGGTTATCTACTAATCCATTAACAAGCATGACTTCCTCCTAGAGTGCTTTGCTGTTTAAGAATTCTATCCTTTCGTAAACTAACATGGAAAGACTATTTCATACTTAATTTTTTCATATTAAACCTAGAGTCAGTATAGCTAAATTCTCTAAAGTTACTCAAACATAAGTTCTAACGGTAAACTATTTGAATATGAAGAACTTCTTAGGGAAGAAGGACATTTTAAACAAAGAATTTAATTAGTACTTATTTTATGGATACAAGTTCATATGATTCAGCTGTGGTCGAGGTTAATACCTTTAAAACTTATGTTTGCCCTACTTTAGAATAAATTTCACTTAAAGCCAGAAGGAAAGTATAAGCACCAACTATTTAGATGCAATACACTTTTGATATCTCTAAAATGAAACAAATTTCAGATTTCTTATTACAAGAGAAGTTTATTACTTTATCGTTAGAACATAAGATTCCAATAAAAGAAGAGATTCGAGGGAAGGACTACTATAAGTACCACAATACATAGAGTCACCTTACAAATTCATGCTGGGGATTCAATAATGTTATTTAAGATTGGATCAATAAGGAAATTCTACTGTTTGCTAAAGCTGATCAAACCAGTTCATATATGAAAATCAATTTCCATTAATTGCAACTATTAATGCAACTGTCACAGTAGGGCGAGTCTTTGTTGGTGATTTTTTTCGTTATTGATACACATACAAGCTACCAAGTTTTGTTAGTGAGAGATTAGCTCTATTCTAATTTCTGTATTCCTTCATTTCTTCATCAGCTTTTGATTTTGTGAAAAGGTGATGAGATGGAAATTGTCTGGGCAGATTCTCAACCTAGTCAGAAATGTTGGTGAAAATAACTACACTGTGGCTATTAATAGACTGATAAAGGTTCCAATTGCAAAGTAACATGATGAATAAACTCTCACAAAGAGAAGTTACAATAGTTGTGTCTGTAAAAGTCAAATTTCAAATGTAGCAAATCATAGAGAATTATAAGTAGGTAGAAGAATGTGAGAATTCCAAGCTGATTTTTTAAAAGGAAAAATTCTCATAAAAGATGAGGTTTAATTTAAAGATTTGGAATTTGCTCCTACAAAGATTGATAACTTCAGAAGTTAGAATTATGAGCCACAAGAGGAAAATAAAATTCAATACTATATATTTAGTTTACTCAATCAAACATATACAGGGGAAATTATTGATTGCCTGAGTAAAATTTAACCCATTTAGCTCAAGGATAGAAAGGCCCACGTCGAATGGGTCGTGATATCATTCACGAAAATGAAAAAATTAAGAATATTCAAGTCTGGGTTAATCACATACACAAGAATCAATTATATCAAAACTTATCTTCCAAAATTTCTGAAAATAATGCTTTTTATAGACTGTTGAAATACTAATTATACTCTGATTAGGAAACTAACTCTGAATAGGAAAACTAATTCTACTTGGAATAGGAAACCAAAATCAATTTGAAAAATTAATCCTACTAAGAATAGGAAAGATAAAATTTAAAAATAGGAATAAGAGAAATAAAAATAAATCATGATATGTTTAGGACTTCTACTTGTTATTGGCTTGGTCCTCCATCATTCTCCCCTACTAGAAAAGGAATTCGTCCCCAAGTTAGGTTGATACAAATCTTCAGGAGGATAAAAAATGGAAAGATCTACCACGTTGAATGTTTTGGAAATTTCCATATCAGCTGGTAAGTCTACCATATAGATGTTGCCATTAATCTTCTTTAACACCTTGTACGGGCCATATTTCTTCGGCTTCAATTTACCATGAAGACCCATTGGTAACCTCTCCTTTCTTAAGTACACCATTACCTGATCTCCAACCTAAAATACTTGATGTCTTCTATGCTTATCAGCAGCTGTTTTGTAAATCAAATTGCTCTTCTCTAAAGTTTGTTGTACCTCTTGAAACAAACTAGCGTAGTTCTCAGTGAATGCAAAAACAACATCATTAGTCTTCTCGCTTGATGGTAGCTTAATAAGATCTACAACATGCCTAGGAACTTTGGTATAGACAATTGCAAAAGGACTTTTTCCAGTTGATCTACTAACAAAGCTATTGTATGCAAACTCAACTTGGGCTAATGCAAAGTCCCATTGTCCCTTCTTGTCTCCACAAATGCAACGAATTAGATTACCCAACGAACAGTTGACAACTTCAGTTTGTCCATCGATTTGTAGATGTGCAGTGTTACTAAACTTTAATTTAGTGCCAAATCTCTTCCATAAAGTCAACCAAAATGCTGCCAAGAACTTGCTGTCTCTATCCGAAGTAATGGACAAAGGTACCCCATGCAATCGAACCACTTATTTAAAGAACAACTTGGCAATATGATGTGCATCGGTTGTCTTCCTACAAGGAAGAAAGTGAGACATCTTAGAGAACCGATCTACCACAACAAACACGGAATCATTTCCTCGTTGCGCTCTTGATAATCCTAGTACAAAATCTATAGAAATATCATCCCATGGTGCTTGAGGAATAGGAAGTGACATATATAAACCTGTGTTTTGTTGCCTTGCCTTGTTTATTTGGCAAACGCTGCATCTTTGGATAAAATTTCCAGCGTCTCTCTTTAGCTGGGGCCAGTACTAATGTTCTTCCAAATTAGCTATAGTCTTATCTCTATCTATGTGGCCACTTAAATCGCTCGAATGGAGCTCTCTAATCAACTTTTCATGTAGAGAACTTCTTGGAATACATAATTTGCTCCCTTTGAATAGATAGTCATCTTGGACTAAGAATTCACCCAATGGTTAATTGAGTAAATACTTTGTCCAAAATTGCCCAAAGTCTTCATCACCCTCATAGAATTCCTTGAGCTATTCAAAACCTAGGATTTCAAGAGCAATTGTTACCAGCAATGTAGCCCTTCTACTTAATGCATCTGCTACTCTATTAGTCACACCAAATTTATGCATAATGACATAATTGAAACGTTCAAGATAAGCTGCCCACCTTGCTAACATAGAATTAACATGCTTTTGCCCTCTAAAGTGTTGTAATGCTTGATGGTCAGAATATACAATGAACTCTTTAGGAAGTAGATATGTCTCCCATATTTTAAGGGCTCCAAATACTGCGTAGAGTTCTTGTCGATAAGTAGACCGTTTCTTTCTAGCTTCACTTAACTTCTCACTAAAGAAAGCAACAAGTCGTCTCTCTTGTGAAAGAACTCCTCTAATGCCGACTCCACTAGCATCACATTCAAGTTCAAAAGTTTTATTGAAATCTGGAAAGGAAAGGACGGGGGTAGTAGATAGCTTCTCTTTAATCAATTCAAAGCTTCAATCTGCTTCCTCATCCCCTTGAAATTTGCCCTTCGTCAAGCAATCAGTTATGGGTACTACGATACTATTGAAATTTCGTATAAACCTTCAATAAAAAGTAGCCAACCCATGGAAACTTCGTACTTCATTGAGTGTTTTAAGCGTAGGCCCATCTCAAATAGCTTTAATTTTTTTCTTCATCCACATGTACATCGACACTACTCACAACAAAGCCTAGAACAACTAGTCTATCTGCTAAGAATACATACTTCTTCATGTTTACATAGAGCTTATTCTCTCTTAAAGCTACTAAAACTTGTCTAAGATGAGATATATGATCAATTACGTTGTTACTATAAATTAAGATATCATCAAAGTATACTACCACAAAATGAGATAAGAAAGGTTTTAGAACCTGGTTCATAAGCCTCATGAATGTGCTCGGTGCGTTGGATAATCATGACCAGCCATTTATACAATCCGTTCTTTTGTTTTGAAAGTTGTCTTCCATTCATCCCCAGGTCGAATACGAATTTGGTGATAACCACTCTTCAAGTCAAGCTTTGTGAAGATTTTAGAGCCATGTAATTGATCTAGCATATCATCAAGACGAGCAATGGGAAATCGATACTTCATGGTTATCTTGTTGATTGCACGACTATGCACACACATCCTCCAACTTCCATCTTTCTTTGGTGTTAATAAGGCAGGTACAGCAAAAAGGCTAATATTTTCTTGGATATGTCCCTTTTGCAATAATTCTTGCACTTGCTCCCTTAACACTTCATTTTCCTTTGGACTTATGCGATAGTGGGGTAGATTTGGTAGGCTAGCACTAGTAACAAAATCAATGCAATGCTGAATATCGCGCATTGGTGGTAATTCGGTAGGTTCAGCTGTCACATCTTCAAATTCAACTAATAAACCTTAAATCTCCATTGGGACAGCTTGTTCTTGTTGCTCCATGCCTTTCACCACTAAGGCTACAGCTGTTCTAGCTTCTTTCATAGCTCCCACGAATTCTCCTTCCTTAAGTGACACCGTTAGCAAGGGCTTCTCTTCTCTCTTAAGGTTGTCTTCACTCTTATTTGGAACTATAACAATCTGCTTCTTATTCCATGTAAACATATAAGTATTATCCTGACCCCTATGCGTTGCATCTACATCAAATTACCATGGACGGCCTAGAAGAACATGGCAAGCACCCATCTCTATTACATCACAAAGAACTTCTACCTTGTAAATTTTCCCTAATGATAAAGGCAATTTGCATTTCTCTGTTATCTTCATGCTTGGACCTTTCTTAATCCAACCAATGTTGTATAGGGCTGGATGTGGTTCGATTTTGAGTTTAAGATGCTCCACCAGTCTCTTAGACACCAAATTCTCACAACTACAACTATCAATCATAAGTTTACAAACTTTAGCATTAATGGAACATCTACCTTCAAAGATGCGTTTGCGTTGTGATTCCTCCAATTGAGTGGGTGTGTAAAACAGCCTCTTGATTACACACACCACCTCATCTTTGTCTTCTTCAACTACCTCTTCTTCAGCCTCTTCTTCAAGGAACTCGTCATTTTCTTCTCGTTAAGTGATATTAGCAAATTTACATCTTGGGCAATCACTAGGTTTATGTCCTAGTTCATTGCATTTGAAACATCGAATGCCCTTGCTTGGTTCAACCTTCTCTTTTCCCTTTGGCTCAACTTTCTTTAGCTCAGGTTCTTTATTCTTCGACTCTAAGGTGGGACGATTGGAACTATTTGGCGCAGCTTTGCTCTCTGTTTCAAGTTTTCTATTCATACGACTTCTCGAATATCTTCTATTCTTCACCACTCTTTCGGCCTTTAAGGCTAAATTCTGTGCTTAATCCAGACCAAATGCTTTGCATGCCCAATTGATCTTGAACAGCGTAATTCAGTCCATTCACATATCGAGCGACTAGTTGATCCTCCATTTCATTGAGATGACATCTAGATTGTAATCATAGGAACTCTTCAGTATAGGTAGCAACACTACGCAAGCCTTGATAGCAATTCTGAAATTGATGAAAAAGAGTTTGCTCACAATAATGAGGTAAGAAACGCCCTTTCAAAAGTCCTTTCATTCGTGCCCAATCCCTTACAATAAGTTGCCCCCTCAATCGAAGTTGTTCTTGATGGCGTTGCCACCATGCACCAGCCCCACCCTTCAATTTGTAGGCCACGAAGTCTACTTTTCGTTCAGGTTCTACTTACATGATATCAAAGAATCTCTCTACTTCATACATCCAATCAAGGAACTGTTCAATGTCAACAACTCCATTAAAAGTAGGGAGATCGACTTTGATTTTATAAGAGTCACGGTATGGGACTGCTCTCTTTACCATTGGCTGAAAATCTTGCACAAATACTCCTTCAAATACTTCCTCAAGGCCATCTAGCAGTTGTATTGGACCTTCCTCTCTTCTAATCTACACATGCCCAAGAGGAATAGGGGCTGCCCTTGGTGCTTAAAAGTGCGGGAGCATTAGCTTGCCACCATCTTACCTTCTCAATCAAATTCTCCTGGCTCCTTGTTAAAGTTTCTATGCGTTGTTCCATGCGAACATGCCAGTCATCTTAATTTCTTGCTTGCCCAGCCATCTCACAACTACTCTAATACCACCTGACGCAGGACAAAGGTCGAATGGGCTGTGATATCGTTCACGAAAATGAAAAATTCAGAATATTCAAGTCTAGGTTAACCACTTACACAAGAATCAATTATATCAAAACTTATCTTCCAAAATTTCTAAATACAATGCTTTTTATAGACTGTTGAAATACTAATTATACTCTGATTAGGAAACTAACTCTGAATAAGAAAACTAATTCTACTTGGAATAGGAAACCTAAATCAATTTGAAAATTAATCCTCCTAAGATTAGGAAAGATAAAATTTAAAAATAGGAAGAAGAAAAATAAAAAAAAATCATGATATGTTTAGGACTTCTACTTGTTATTGCCTTGGTCCTCCATCAGGACCCTCTTACCATCTCAAGTTTTCCTTATACTTAGTACTCATCTTTTACCTTAATCAAATTATCTTTTAACTCAAATTTTATTCCAGTACTCTTTAGCAGTTTGGTAGCTTAGAAGCATATTCTCTAAGTTTTTCAAAACCCACTTATATTATTGATAAGAGGCCAAACGCAATATTGGGAGAATTCCTCCTTAGCATGCTCAAATTTCAGGTTGATTATAAAAGTTTTTTTTGAAGAAAGTCTGTTTTTTTGATTGCTGTTGATCACTTTTATAATCAACCGTTTGAAATCAATCAATCAATCAAACGGTTGATTATAAAAGTGATCAATAGCAAGCATCGGACACTAGTTAAGTGCAATTTACCCTCCTTAACAAAATAGTATTATAAAGAGGGAAAAATATAATGATTATGGAGATGACTAGGTGCTTGATTCATGAAAAAGGATTGCTACAAAAGTTTTGAGTTCAGGTTATAAATACATCTTTTTTTTTGCTAAATAGATTGCTAAAAAATGCTCTATGAAAAAAGACCCCATTTGAGGCATGGTTGGCTACATACCAAGGATATTTAATATGAGAACATTTGGTTATTTGTGTTTCTCTTATATTCCTTAAATTAAGAAAGACAAATTGGAAAAAAAGGTAGAACCAAGGATTTTTGTAGGCTACAACTTGGCATCGGAATGATCTATATGATGATCTATTCACCAAAAGCAACAAATTGATTTCTAGTAAGGATGTCTAATTCTTTGTGGTAGAATTGGACCTAGGAAAATAACAAGAAGCTTGAGTTTTAAGAGAAGAATGATGATGTTGATGAAAACCCATTTGGGTAACCATATTATCCTTTTAAATTTATCAAAAGCATAATATCACTGTAATAGAGTGTGCAAAATAGGAAGAATCTCAATATATGAGAAAAAGATAGTTACAATGAAGAAGGAACTTAAGATGATTAAAAAGAACCAAACATGAAAGTTAGTGATAGTTACAATGAAGTAGGAACTTAAGATGATTAAAAAGAACCAAACATGAAAGTTAGTGATAGTTTCAATGAAGTAGGAACTTAAGATGATTAAAAAGAACCAAACATGAAAGTTAGTGGACAAATCTAAATATAAAAAAGCTATAAAGAGTCCTGTAGGTTTATAAGACCAAGTTCAACTATGATGGCTTTGTGAATAAGTACAAGGCAAAACTGATTTTTAAGGGATATGTTCAAATATTTAAAGTAGATTTTCTTGAAACTTTTGAATGATTGCCAGTTTGGACACCATAAAAATGTTGTTGAAACTTTTTACACCAGATGAATGTCATGTCATTCTTTCCCAATCATCACTTGAAAGAGTTTTGTGGAACAACCTGAAGAATTTATTCTTCAAGGACAAAGAGCGAAGGTGTATTTATTAAAAAAGTGTTGTATAGTTTAAAATAGGCACGAAGGGCCGATAACAAAATCAATACACATTTGGTAAACTTAAGCTTTAAAAAGAGTCTAAATGAATTTACTTTCTATATCAAGAAGGTTGATAATGAAATGATTGTGGTATCTTTGTATGTTGATGATCTACTTGTTACAGGAAGTAGTAAGGAGTTGATTAACAAGTTTCAAGAAAAAATGATAGATGTATTTGACATGACAGATCTTGAGAGGATGACATTCTTTTTTGATATATAGGTACAACAAAAATAAAATAAAATATTTATATGCCAACAAAAATATGTAAAGGAAGTCCTCAATAAGTTCAATAAGAAACAGTGTAAGTTCACAATAATTCTAATGAACCACTGAAAAGGTTGATGAAGGGTTATATAAGAGCTAAATAGACTGACTGAAACAAGGTTCAGGTAGTGATTGATTAGATGCATCGATTATATGAGTAACACCTTAAGCTATTGTTTTTAGCCCTAGTTCTAGAATTCTTTTTTGTGGTATTTTAAAAAATAGGAGGTCATAGTTCAATCCATTGATTATATTGCTAATCAAGCCCTCTAAATTAGGAGATGATAGCTCAATCCATTGATTATGTTGTTAATTAAGCCCCCTAAATCAGAAAACCCATGACTGATTTGTGTATAGAACAAGAAGAAAGTACACAAATTTTTGTGAACAACCAAACTATCAATTGTTAATAATCCAATGTTCCATAGAAAAACAAAACACTTTAAGATAAAGTTTTATTTTTTAAGGAAATAACAAAAGAAAGGAGAAGTAAAGAATTTCTATTGCAAAACAGAGAATCGAGTGATGGCATTCTATTAAAGGCACTTCCTAGATTTAAATACTGAAGGCAAAAACTAGTATGTAGCTTTAGAATCAAAGAGGAGTATCGATTAGCTGACTCATAAATTTGTAATGGGACTTCTAAAACTGTATTACACATACAGAGTTCTGACATGTTGTATCCTAGACTTATAGAGTGCACCAACCAAATTTGTAATGTCAAATTGATGATGAAAGTCCATTTTTCAAGAGTTCTTTCATTGTATAAATGCTCTTTCAACACTTGGACATAGACATTCAACCAAAATCAACTTTGGCGCAAGCCCATCAAGTAAAAGCAAGTTGGTAAATTCTAACTTGTTTCAATCAAAAAGTTGCATTGCATTACTAAGTGGAGTATGCAAGCCAACTTCCACAAAAAATGAAATTCCTTAGTTTGGACTAAGTTCTAAAATGATCTCTGTGGCTTGGAGCCTAAGATGTCTGACTTGGGCTTAACATGTCATGTTCACTGTCTGTTGTATAAAATAATTTTGGTGCTTATCTAAAAGGATATCTGTACACATCTCCACATTTTCTCTTATAAGCTTCACCAAAAATGACTCGCAGAATTGCAGAAACAAACATGACAGAATACAGCAATAAGGTTTTTAATCACCAAGCATAAACATCGTCTCCTGAACAGCAGTCTTGTTTTGTTTTTGTTTTTTCTGAAGTGTTCTACTTTCTAAATTTCTAACTGGTATTAGCCAACTTTGTTTATTCAGTCCTCTCCTTACTCCTCCAGAGCAATGGCATTTACAAGGAGGTTCTCGCAATGTTAGAAAGATTTTTCTGCATAACTGGTGCATAGCATTAGTCTCTCTATCATAATTTCCAAAAACAAATATTTTTCACAATAAACAAAAACAAATAAAGCATCTCTTTTCCGCGTGTGCAGGAGGTCTCTATTTTAATTTACCTTTCCTTTAGCTACGTTTTCAACTATATCTGAGCATTCGAATTTGGTATCATAAGGAGGGAGCATAGGATACTATAGCGATTAAAACTTCGTAAGTCAGTGCTGGTAAAAATCTGCAAATGTTGGATTGAAATGTTCTTCTATTAGATGATTTAGAATCCTGAATATCATATGAATAACAAAATTCTAGTGCTTACACATGCCAATCAAACCAAAGGAATCATCATTCTTTTGTCACTGATGAATGTATTTCTCTTTATGCGGTCACTTGGTAGGAACTAATCATTGCAAAGTGAATGTTAGATAACAAACAAGTTTCCACACTTGAAGATAACAGAATAGTTGAGAGTATAGAACACTCATAAATATGGGCTAGAAATATTGCAAATTTAGAGAACTTCAAAGGCAATTACATTGCAACTAAAAGTAGAAAATGCGAATGAACTTGGAATGTTGAGAAAAAGAATTGGAACGATCGTCTCTTTAATGACTAAAATCTAGTCCATGGAATCAAAACTAGGAGCATACCAGCCTACTTCGTCAATGATTTTCTTCATTCTTTCCTCTTGCCCCTTTGAATCTCCCAGAGCTGTTGTGAAAGGGTACACATATGTTACTTTTGTGGCCATTGATCTATAAGCAACCACATCTCCTCTCAGTAAAAACTCAAGCACATCTCTTCCAAACCCTCCATCCACCTCAGCTTGCAAGTATTGGCCTAAGTTGAAACCAATATCAATAATGTTATTATATGATAAACATGCGTGATTAAGCAGTGTAAGTACTTCTGGTCACTCAAAAGCTGCTGCATAATTACCATATGGGGTATCTTCAATGACTTGAATACTGGCATTTTTCTGCGTTTTCAGGATTGCATCCTTCAATTTCTGCATAGAATTGAAAATCAGATAAGTTCAAAAGGCACTAGAAAAACAAAGTTTAACCTCAGTGCAGCTAAAAACGTCTACTTTTCTTTTACCTGGACAGCATTCTCCACGGAGTCCTCGGGAATCCTAAGTGGGAACGCGAATGATGAAGATTTTGGATTTGTAGACACACAACCTGGATTGGTTGATGGACAAGGCCTAATTTTGCTGCGATGACAGGACATGACAAGTTCAGAACAAAAATCAGGTCAAGCATATATTTTTGGTTCTATAAAGAAAAGAAGAAACTACCCATCATCCAGAAATAGGAATAAGAGCATACCCATTTTCTAGTCCTATCTCCAAGTTCTTGGATTGAGAGAACGGAGTAGTAGGAGAAAGCAGGGGCGAGTTGGAATTGGGAGAAGGAATGGCTAAAGAGGGCAAAGAAGAGGTTAAAGTGAAAGTGAGTGCTAAAGGAAGGAAATTGGTGAGGAGGAGGGGCTTAGAGGAATGAATTTGTAAGCTAAATCTTGTTTCTTGCAATTGGTGGTGAGAAGAGGAAGTTGGGCTGGGATTTTTGGAGGTTGAAGGTTGCAGTAGAAGCACGGACAGAGGACCTGTTGCACTCATCTTTATTTTAAGTTTGCTTCATCTCCTCTGTCGAGTGAGTCCATTATTTCAACCTTTGTACAGAATAAGTTAAAGTCTTATCGACAGACTAGTAAACACAAGTACCAACCATTCTTGTTTAGTCGGAGGTTATACTCGTTGCCAATCTCTCAATTAATTAAAGTTTGGTTTTTTCGTTTCGTAAAAAACCTAAAAATTGAGGAAAGGTTTACAAAATCAAACAATTTAAATATTTTTTGACACTTGTTAAAAGCTTTGAAATCCTACTTTGGTCTAATTACATCTTAGATGCAAAGGAACTGAAGCGCGAAGAGCAGTAATTTTCTTGGGTCCAAATTTCCAATGGAAGACACCTCCATGAGTGAAGTAGCACTTCCCAGAACGACTCAAGAGCTAGCAATGGAAGGCCAGAAGCATCTAGAAGAAACCATTCAAGCAGCGTTTCAGATCCTCTCTTCCATGAACGACGAGCTTTGCAATCCTTCTCTATGGTCCACGACCACCACAACGACCACCACAACTTCTTCTTCCAGTAACGCTGATGCTGTATCGGATTCTGCGCACCACCTGGATGGTGGTGCCACCGCCGGCGTCGGTGGTGGTACCGGCAATGGCGCTCTCGATGAAGCAAGGTTTCGGTACAAGAACTCCGTCGCCGCGCTTCGTGAGGTTCTGTCTGCCATTCCCAATTCTCAGAAGGTGAAGATTTTTAAAACCCTAGTTGATTTTGGTGTTTTATTAGAGAATTTGGGTGCTTTTATCTGGTGTTATAATTTTGAGATCAGAATTTGAAACCTTTCTTTTTGTTTGTGGTTGACTTACTTTAGAATTGTTCAAGATTTCAGTATAGTTCCATGTGAAACGGAATCTGTAGACTGAATTGAATGGAAAGTCTTCTAGATGAGTTACTGCCGCTCTAGGCTTACACTGAAGTTGGTCTCTTGTCTAATCAGAAGCTCTTTTGAGACTAACATTGCTCCAAATAGCGAGGACCCTTGTGATGTTTGAATGGGTCAATTTGAAGTTCTAATGTAATTGGAATAATAATGTTTGTCTGCATAATGTTAGCTCATGTGATGACTTCATCTTCAATTAGGCGAAAGAATTTGAGATTGGATCACCTGCGGATCAAGCTGAGGTTGAGAAGTTGGAAGAGAGAGCTGCCAGTCTAAGAAAGGTATTTTGCAGGGACTTGTGAATTTAGGTTTCTAAATTGCACTCTTCTTGTGAATATAAATCTTCGAGTTTGGTGGTTTGACAAAGGAGCTAGTCTTTTTTCCCTATGGTTTGTTTCTCAACCAACGTGATTTGTGAAGGTTCTTGTTCGCCTCCTTGTTTTAGGTCTACTTCTTCTCAGTTTGTGCTTTGTAATGTAGGAACTTGCAAAGAAGAACACATATCTTAAGCTTCTCATAGATCAATTGCGAGATCTTATTACCGACATATCTACATGGCAAAGCCCTTGTTCAATCTAAAGTCCTATGGTTTGTTTCTCAGTCATCGTGATTTTCAAAGGTGGCTGTTCACCTTTCATCCTCGTTTTATATTGATTTCTTCTCAATTTGTGCTTTGTAATGTAGGAATTTGCAAAGAAGAACACTTATCTCAAGCTTCTCATCGATCAATTGCGGGATCTTATTACTGACATATTTATGTGACAAAGTCCATGTTTTATTTAAAGGGTGATTGGCTATCGGTCCAATGTGAGAATGGTCTCTCAGAACAGAGGCTTGAGTAGAGAAATTTTCTTCCTAAAAGTTTTTCCTCATAAAATCATATGCCAGTTAAGATGAAGAGAGAAACAAATTTTGAACTAAATTAGTTAGCAAGAGTTGCATGTGAGAAACTCAAAAGATTGTTGTATATTATGATAACTTTATTGTTGCAGAAAACAGTTGAAGTGAATTTTGTTGTTCAGATGCATTGATCTTTTGTGAATGTGGTAGCAATAGCATGCTTAGTTTGGTTGTAATATGTGCTTAGTTTTGGATTTTATAGCCTTTTGAGCTGACTTTTAATGGTAATCTAGAGTCGCTTGACTTGTTACCTGAACTATCAAGTTTTTGAATCATATGGGTGCGCAGTGTCTGTTTTGTGACAGTTGAACCCTTAGTAGTATCTGAATATCGTGGACTGTCTTATCCGGTTAATTTTTTGTTTTCTCAATCCTACAAGAGGGTAGAACGTTACTTCTCATCAGCGTCAATTTAGTACTGCAGTTCTGGTCGTGTTCTTCAAGCTCCACTCTTTTGTGCCTTTTTAGCCTTTTAACTAAAGTTTACTAATGTCGCCACTCTCACCAAACGAGAGAGGCCGAAGTGTCCAGGATACGCAAAGCACCGAAGTCATGGTGAGCTTCCCGGGAATTGGCTGATAATGAAGCAAACATCTCGTGTGAAGTTTCTTCTGTCGGTGCTACGAATAGGTGCATGACATGGATTGACGAGTACTCTATTTTGTTCTGGCCAGGAAATTAGATTCCATCAGAAGCAACTGATGCAATGCAACGAAGACCACCCGGGGCTCTTGACAGCAAAGCTACCTCATAATTTTTCGCCATCTTTGTTCGCTGCCCACCGCACAGCACCACAGGACTAGTCATTAACCAAGTTGAACGTGGTCCCATCCAGCTCTAGTCAAAGTTCGTATTACCCAGCGTAGACCCATCTAGCTCTAGTCTAAGTTTGTGCTTTCCGTCAACCCACTCAAACTTGGTGATGCTGTTACTCACCAACGCCCCCTACTCGTCTTGACAGTTTGGTTCAGTTGTCATTAAGAACCAAGTACATGCTTGACTTGACACTCAGATTATGAGCAAATTATGTGATTCAATTGTATATTTATGTTACCGATTACTATACAGGAAACCGAGTTCACTATCAGCAAACAATTTCTTCGTTTCTTTTCAATACTCTCATTAACTAGCAACTTAACGTGGCTACATACAAGTTTTACACGCAAGATAGACGTGATCAGCAGTGGAAAAACAGTGGAACATCCATAGCTAACTAATTAATGGTGGACTGAAGATCTAGTCGTGAGTGACGACCTCATATCAACAATGGCAGATTCATCAGCTCCAAGTTTGACAGCCACTTTGCTTGCTCTGAGAAACCTTGCAACGCCACCCCTCACATAATCGTGAGCTTCTTTCACATTCATCTTCTTCCCTATCTCGTTGGGGAAGCTGCTCAAGAAGTGGTCACCGTTTAGTACACCTGCCAGTTGAACTACCTCAGTCTGAAACTCAGATAGGGCTCCATTTCCTTTTGCTTCTGCGTTCCTCAAAGGTGCAACATCTGGCAAGGTTTCTGCAAATTAACATAAAAGGAACACTAATCAAAGGGTCCTTAACACAGAAATACGACAATTGAAAATGAATTCGTTTGTGCAAGTTGCTTCTGTTTAATGATCAAGCTAACTTAATCAGATTCCTTTAAGTGTTCCTCATAATGGCTTCAATTTAGCCACCAAATCCTATGTGATTGAAGAATAACTATTGTTTCTATTGAACTGCGAGTTTGTGTCCGGACCAACTTGCAGATTAGTTATTAGTACCTGGACAGTCAGTTCTAGGAGAAGCCAGCTTACTGACAACACTTTCAAAGGTTCCAGCCCATGCATCTCGATAAGTCAAGAAGTTGGAAGTGAGGTTGAACATTTTCTTCACCGTAGCAGGAATTGAAGAATGCTCAAACTCTGAGTTCGGAGTAGGTCCATTTGGAGCACTTATCACTGGAAAAGGAAGGAAATTAATATAGAAGGAAGTCAGAAACAAAGTAACTACAAAAGAACACATTTTTCTTTCAAAGATTCAGATGTCTAAACAGATTTGGTAATGACCAAAACCTAATAGACTTTTCAAATGAATTGACCTTAATCACTCCCAGCAATGAGATTCCATTAAAAAACTTGTCAAGTAAACCAATCGAGAAGTGGAGTTTTGTTGTCTAACAACATGGAATTACGGGGAATAAAGGATAGTTCAGAACTAGAAAGGTTCCCAAGATCTATGAGATGCCATATCCAATTTCCCATTCTCCTACCAAAACAGAAAAAACAATGATTGATATCTCTGTCGGTGATTATGTTGACTGCCATGTCGGTGATAAGATATCAGATAACAGAAAATTACAGCTTACCACTTCCTTTCTCGATCCAAGGGGAGACCATGATTGTGGGTACGCGGACTCCTAAACGATCAAACTTGAAGAAATATGGAGCAGGACCGGTGTTCCCATCTGGGTTTGGAACATTAACGTAAGGAGTGTTAACATGATCATAGAACCCACCATGCTCATCGTAGGTAATGACCAAAAGGGTCTCATTCCATTGAGGACTAGCTCTCAATGTCTCATAGACCTCCTTAACAAGCTTTTGTCCACCTGCAACATCATGAGATGGATGATCATCACTTGCAGGAAACCCTTTTAGATCAAAGTAGCTTGGCTCAATAACAGTAAAGCTTGGCAATTTCCCCTCTCGAGCATCTTTCTTGAACTTCAAATTGTATTGGTGAAACTTAAAGATGTACTTCAATTTCCTCATGTTTCTATAGAACAAAGTTGTCGGCATGTTGTGGAAGTAAACCCCAAAATCTTTATCATTCTCGTGAAGTGAATCAAAGATGGTTTTTTGAGGGTACCCTTGAGCCAATTGCTTCTTAACCTGGCTAGTTGAGCCATGAGAAGTAGCAGAGTATATAAATAGCCTATTTGGCTGTGTCGGCCCAGGGATTGAAGAGAACCACCTATCAAAGACTGCAAACTCTTTTACTAAAGTAGCATAAACAGGTAGAGACTCGGGCCTAAAACCCTTCATTACAGTTTCAGAGAGGTTTGGTGACATAGAAAGTGCCTGCTCAACAAAACCAGTCATTGAAGGAACTGAGCTATTGCCAAATACCTGCTGCACAACAGCCTCAAAGGAGTGTCCAGGATCCGGATCCACGTATTCAGCATCGTCTGTGAAACAAATAGATTGTTGGTTCGCGTTCTTGGTTGATACAGCGTTGCATTCTTTTCCTGTAACTCCATTGATTGCTGGGTTCACTGTCTTCTTCATCCATCCAAGCATGTGATCAAAAGATCTGTTTTCCAGCACCAAAACCACAATGGTCTTGATTGGATTTTGTTGTTGAGCGGTGGAAACACACGACGGGGTAAGAACCAACAAGAAGAAGAACATAAACGAAGATGATCTAGTTTTGGAACCTTTCATGGTCACTTGAAACCAGTATTAGTAAACAAGCAACAAAGTTCTCAACTTTGAGTTCAGAATGCGCGGTTTTTGTAATAACTTCAAAAGTATCAGTCAGGATTCTTTTTAAGTGACAATAGTGGATTCACTATAGTAATTTTGGCAGGACATAGGAGAACAAAAGAAGCTTCTGGTTATTGTTTTTTGGGGGTGCTTTCAGACAGAGTAGGAATGATGATGTTGACATTTGTGGATTTATTTCTCCAAAATCTTTTACTGCCTTCTGGTTTTTACCAGTTTCTTTCACAGATATGTCTTCTATGATGCGACTGTGCATGTGCCACTGCAAAACTTTCATCAGCATCTTTCAACGTCCTTGTTAACGCAATATATATTTTTCGTGACAAATTCCTCTACCGTAATTACGTTGAAATAGACGGTGTGCTTTGTAACTGTGATAGAAATTATAACTAATATAACGAGTAACAAGAATAAATATAACTTCCATTTCTTATCATCTTTTATCGTTCCTTACATATTCCTTTCTTATTATATCAACTAACCAAGTAATAATCTTTTTAAAGACCAAGCAGACCAAACGGTCAAAATCAGTCATAACAGAAGAGGCGGTGGCGTGTGCAATGGCTCGTGGCCAAAGGTTCAGCTTCTTCAATTCATACGCAAACGCGCTTAGAAATGCAAAAAGACAATATTTTCTTGATACATGGCAAAATCGTCACCGACCACGACCACAGATCAGTGAGTTGGAAGCCATTTTTAACCTTCACCCAAAAAGCCTAAAAAGCAAACAAGGGTAATCGGTGATAAAAATAGAAAACCCCACATGGCATTTGCTTATCGTCTGCTGTTTTTCAGGCTTAAGTGACCCTACATTTCTTTTCTTTTAAATCCGAGTTGCTTAATCAATGTAATAATCACTATTGAACGAAATGGGGCTTTAGTTTCACTTACCCCTGCACATATGACTCTAACCAGTAGAGAAAAAAGACGTAAGCAAAAGAATGTTAGCTCAAACCAGCGACACGAAATTCACGTCCCAACTTTTATTTCCATGTATACACAAAACATCGGATATGTATAAGCTTCAGTGACAATGAATACACGGCATTTAGCAGTCATGCATGAGCAGTATGCAAAACCAGCACAGTGAAAATGGACTTCGTTTTATACATGCGGGTTTAACAGTACGTCAACCATAAGAATTGGCCGGCACCTCAAGCCAGTTCCTTTTTAGTGCCTTCATTCAGGAGAAATTAACTTGGTAAAAGTGGTCATTCATAACATATGCATCAGTTACCAGCTCTCTTCAAGTATGCTAACACACCTAACCCAGCAACTAATGCAGCACCTGCTGCAACACCACTGTATGCAGCTGCCCATGCATCTGCATGAGCATAATCCAAACTTTCTGAATTGCTGCCTCTTCTACGAGCAGGTACCCCTGAATGATCCAGGTGTAACTTCAAACCCTGCAAAAAGTTCTTTGCTAAGTTAAGATTTTGATCTTCGTAGATTATTCACACCAAAAATTGTGTGTTCCATTACATTTCAGTTATTAGTTTTCTTTTTATTTTTAACCCAGGTTGGTAAATTGTACAGCATGTACCTAATAAAGGATGGGCTACTGATTCCCAATAGTTCATGCATCACAATATCTTAACCCCTAGGTGGCGTTCTTCTTTTATGAACTGGCCTAACAGATGTTTACCGTTCCAATAAACGCATCAACAAGGATAACAGGACACTGTACCTTCAAACCAACTGATTTTGCATGTTCTATAGCCGTTGCCAGATCATTATCTGATGCCAGAACAACTTTGTCGTGGTCCTCATCTTCATACTTCACAGTTTTGACCCCAAATCAGAACATAAATATTTAAAAATCGAAATGCAAAACTCAAGTTGTCAACAAATATAAATACTAACAGACATACCAGAATTTGAGGTAAGTTGTTAGAGTCAATCTCATTTCCTACCCTCTGAAGAATTGCAGTCATAAGATCTGTCAAGCTCCGAGTATCTATTTCATAAGAAACCAGCAACCATTTCACTAACACTTCAAGAAACATAGATTAGGTCACAAACTAAGCTCACTCATCCCACATATAGTATGACTCAAGGAGAAACTATATGGTGGTGCCTTGAATAATTCCATCAGAAAGCTACAGTCTCCACACTGCAGCTTTGGAAGGAAGTCGTAGACTGTCCTAATCTTCAGCACTATTGCTTACTTGTTGCATTCAGAAACCAAACTTCCCACAGTTAAACACCAAGAGCAATGGTACTTTAATATCTTACCACAAGTAAATCTATGCATTCGTCCTTTTTGATCTTCTATTTTGAAAGAAAAAGCAGTTGGTATTGAAGACGGAGGATAGGGATATGATCTTGCTGTCTCTGCTCCATCTGAGGCTAATTTCAGAGAACCTTCACTGAGAAGATGATTCTGTGTGAGAAAACATAAATAATAGCATAAGGGGTTACATTACAAAGACTAATATCAAAGCTGACCTTCGTGAGTCATCATCGTCTTCATGTGGGCTTAAGTTCATGGCAGAATCCCAAAACTTTTGTAACATCAAGCTTGCCGCTTCATTATTTACTCCACCACTGTTCCCAACCTGATTAAAGAAAAAACAAAGATAAGAAATGCTTCGTTATTTAACAAAAGAAAGACATCGGAATCAGAATGTAGCATATATTTTCAAGAAAAATCACATGCAAAGGGCATCTAGGCGATGTAGGTCACGCAACATATTAGTATAGATTACAGAAGTTTTTCAGGTCCATAGATCATGACAATTTCTTTTACGAGTTATACCATATCAGCAAGTTTGTTGCCCAACTCACGTCCATCTATGGCTGATTTTGAACTGAATAGAAAGATAACTCCACCATCCAAAAATTGATTGACACGAGGAACGAAAGTATGCAAAGGTGTTACCGGTTACCCTCAGGGGTTTGATCTTTCACATGACACAACCAAGGATGACTTTCGAAAAATGCAGACCTTGTTGCAAGATAAAAGAAATTGAGAAGAGATATATTGTTAGAACATATACACAATATTGACTTACTGTGGCAACTGCAGCATGAGTTATATGAATCACATCAACAACAGCAACCACATTCCCATCTGCAGGCAAGCATCCAGAATAATTAGTTACCGGGATGTTCGACATAATACATTATATCTGCAAGTACAGTACCTCTGTCAAGCACAGGAAGATGAAGAAATTTCCCATCATGCATGGTATGCAAGGCATCAACAATTGGCGTATCAGTTGTTGCACATTCTGGATTAGGAGTCATGACCTAACAGTTTTATCCAAAAGACGCTTACATCAAAAATCATATCAAATCATCATCATCTTGCATACTGCTTGTAACAACACGTAGTACTACATGTTTAAGTGGTTCTCTTGACATAAGCAATCAAATCATGCATTGATGCATCTAGAGAAGAAAGATACCTTCTCTACAGGAGTGGCATTAGGGGAAGTATTTTGTGCTATTACTCGCATCAAGACATCCTTTGAGCTGAAAAATTGAAAATTGTCATCAAAAGACTTGATAACACCGACTGTAAAAGGAAGACTTCCAGCACACTTAATTAGAGATAATACGAAAATTTTTAAATTTTTTCTTTATAGATACAAGACAGCTACAACAGGAAAATACTCACGTAAGAATTCCCTGTGGTTTGTTATCAACTACCACCACTGCACAGCTTGATCGACATTCAAGCATCTTCTTTGCCACATCCAAAACAGTATCAGTTGGTCCAACTGTTACAACCCTGAAAATTCCAACCATGATGTAATAAACTCAGAAGCTTAAAAATCATTTTATCCATACATACATAAAAGCAAAGTATAAAAGAATTTAATATAAAAAATTACAATAGGAGCAAAATATTACCTACTTTGAATTCTCTGGAATTATTGTCGATAATGAGGGTCTAAATATTCGCTCCCTAAGTGTCTCAATGAATGTATTGGATCCTGGATGTCAACAATGAGAGGGTTAAATTTGAGTCAAAAACCAGAATCATGTAGGAAATTAACATTATAGCCCATCAAAGATTAAAATTTTCTACCAACCAGATGTACCCCAATTTTTTTCAACGCCTTCTACAGCTGCAGCTATGGCCTTTCCCTTTTCAGCGGCTCGCTCCATGCGAGCAATAGCATCGTATAAGCACTTTGCTATGTCAAGTAAAGCAATCACCTCCCCATTTTCCACAACAGGCAAATGCCTAAATTTTCCTGTAGATGGCCATATCATCAGGCATATTTTGAAGGTAATACATAAACCAGCAAAATAACAGTGCATCTGTTAACAACCTTGCACCATCTTCTGAAGAGCTTCAACAGCAAGAGTATCAGAAAGTACAAAAACTGGATTCTTGGTCATAACTTTGGATACAGGTGTTTCCTCCGGATTAAGCTCACAAGCAACAACTCTTGTTGCTATGTCCTAAAATGATAAGAAAATATTACATGAAATGAGATATAAAGGTAAAGGACAGAACAGTGGGTTTCTGGGTTTTGTTTGGGATAGAACATAATCTGCAGTTAGCGTTTAGTCATACCTTGTCTGTAAGGATTCCGCAAAGTAATGCATTTGAATCTGTCAACAGTAAGGCATCAACCCTACGAGCAGCCATCCTACGGCAAGCGTCATAAATGCTTGTGCTGTCAGGAACTGTAAGTGCTTTTGATAAGCGCAATCGCTTTACTGTGCGCTCGCCAGTTAGCCCCCTAGTCCAAATGCATGTGTAAATTCAAAGGTCATTAGAAGCAGGCAGCGATATATTATCATTCATGCCTGACTGCATAGCTATAATTCCAACGTATCACATGGGAATGGAATCTACCCAAGAAATGTGCAGTTCGCATAGCTAAAATCATGCTGCCAGAACACCCTTTATTTAACATCTTCGATGCTCATCTCTAATATGAATACATAAATTCCAGTTTACTTAGCATAACTTCATCAACATATATCTTTTGCAAAGCTGAACCAGTTCAATAACGAGATCATAAATTGAAGTAGTCAGGCAGCGAGTCTTCTCCAGATAGTCTTCTCGTGACTTTGTAATACAAAATACACATCATATATAGATGCACCGAGTACGGAGGATATCACATACTTAAGGTAACGTAACAAACCACAGTAAGAAAACAGAGTAACAAACAAATACAATTCAGTTATTCTTGAATAGTCAGAACCTTCCCCGTTAAATTTCTTTTATAGACAGCATAAGTAGCCGGTCACCCTCAAGTCATTTGCATCAAAAATCAAGTGGGCACAAAACAAAAGCTATAAGATAGAGGAGTTTAATGATATCAGATAAAAAGAAACTTACATGGGACGGGTACCAGAAAGAGATTTACGTGAACTATCAGGACCTCCTCCATTCTCCTTCTTCCTGATGTACGTCGACGAAGAGTTTAAAGAGAAACTCTTCCTCGAACCACCTTGACCCGTCATTTTCACCGCCTTAATCAACAAAGAATCTACAAATTTCTAGAAATACCAACAAAAAAAAAGAAAAGATATCAATTTAATTGATATAAACGATATAGTTCAACGTCAAATATCCTAAACCCAATGATTCTTACAAAATTCTGAAATGGAAATTCACCAGAGATTGAACTGGATACCAAATTCCAAAAATCAATAATCACAGCACAAAAATCATTAAACAAAGATGATTTCCTGAAGATCGAAGCTTGAAGCGACCGGCTGAGCTGATTTAAAAATCCTTCTCCCCGGAAGAAGAAACCGCAGGTCGGAGTGCTCTCGGAAAACGTGAATTTTCCGGGTACGTGCACCGACCCGCGAGGAAAAGGAGGGAGGGAAAGAGAAAAGCTGAAGGAATCAGACAGAGGAGAGAGAGAAAGGAAGCGAAACCCTGGAACAGCTTGTGGGAGGTGACCAAAATTTTCTCGACGATTGGAGAGGAGCCAATAGGATTCGACCACGTAGACCTCCCATTTTATGGGGAATTTTAAAGCGTTTTATTTTCCGCATGGTATCTCTTGGGATGACTCAAGATTATGAATTGGATTAGTTATTATTAATTATGATTAAATCCATATATTATTAATTACTTAATTACCAGTTGCTATGAGAAGTTATTTTTTGTGGTTGAAAGCACGGACGGCAATTTCGGCTCCATTTGGTCAGTTTTTGGCCCAAGTTTAGCAAGCTATAGGTTAGTTATGGGCTGATTATGGTTTGTCCAGGTCGGGCTACGGGTCGATTATGGTCGGCCCCTAAGAGTCACAGGCCGGCTCGGTCCTACCCACAGTCAGGTTATTTTGGACAAAACAGTGTCGTTTTGTCCAAAACTACGCTATTTTATATTTTTTTAATTAAAAAATATAAACAAGTCGGGGTTGACTCCGCCTGCCCGTAGCCCATAAGGCTATAGGCCAATCACGGACTGGACAGTCCGTCGGTGAGAGCCCTCGGCTCAGCCCAACCCAACTAATTGACATCCTTAATTGAAAGGTTACGGATTTGAATCATAAAAATAGTCTTTATCTAAGATATATAAGAAATTATGTGTATAACTGATGACTCTTACGTCACCATCACAAAGATAAGAATCTTGTATAGTTGCGTTTTTTTGATTAAATCCTATTTGAGATCGTTAAAACAAAAAAAGACTAGAAGTGTAAGATTGTTACGAGGCAATCTTTGAAATTTGGTGCCTGCAGAGAGAAAGGGCTTGTATGTCTCGACGAATATACGTAAAATTTAGATTCCAATCTTGCTTTGTTTTGTCCATCAAATTATCAAAAGATTTGCATCCTCAAATTACATTTTTTTAATTTTCAATTGCGTATCCGATTTTTAGAATAAAAGAACCCGTAGTTGTTATACTTTGAATGCATATTAGGTAAACTTTCGGATTAACACAATAATTTACAAATTATGCCAATTAGATACTCTGCACTAGACAAGTCCTATATAATACACTCAATAAAAAGAATATAGATAAGAGAATTCGAACGTATAACTTTTTAACTTTATGCTCCTCACTTCGCCAACTCAACCACTCTCTAAGAGACACGTATCCTATTTATCTGATTGCAATAATAAAAACATACAAGTATAAATCACGAACTTTTCATCGCATTGTTTTTTTATAATATAATATAATTTCACTAAAATATATTTTATTAATGAATTAATAAGTAATCACTCAAAAATAATAATTATATTTTTCTTAATATAAAAATATATGAACTTATTATTATTTTTAAGTAAAAATTTGATTGACTTTTCGAATTTGAAGAGTATTCTAAAAATGTTATGGCTGGCCATCACCATTGAACTCACTCTTCATCATTGAATATCCACAATAATTTATTGGTGATTAAAAATTGGAAGGGATAATGTTGAGCGTGGAGCATACAAGTTCTTAGTCTATTCTTGTAAAAAGCATAGAGTGTTACGTCGAATATGACAAAATAAAAACTTTCAAATCTTTTAGGTAGGGATGATAATGAGTAGGGTCAGAGTCGAGCCTTTTATTATTTTTAAAAAATTCAAAATAACATTATTATGTTATTATCGACCCAATTTGGCCCAATACCCAACAGGCCTAGAGAACTGGCCTGAGATCCGAACAACTTGAGTCTAGCTTGTTGACTATAGACTGCGTCGGACTGAGGTAAAACTGTCATCCTACCTTTCATCACCCAATCCTCCTTAGCTATTCTCGCTTTTGATTTTAAAAAATGTTGCTAACTCATTTTAAAAAATACTTGGTTGAAAATAAGTATTAAATAAAATATTTTTATAACTCTTTGAATAATAAAATATTTAAATTTAACCACATTAAAAATATATATACTTTACTCATGTTTTATTTATAATACAAATTTTTAAAAATATTTTTATCATATACTTATTAAATTATTTTAATATAAATTATTTTATAACTTATTAGTGTGATTATTTATATAATTGTTATCTTACCGCAATAAAAATAGTAATATTTTAGTAATTTTATCCCTAATTAATAGAGAGACTGCTTAAAATTATTATCATTTGATCTTAACAATCTATTTGGTAGAATTTTTAAAATACAATTTAATATGGACATCTTAATTTTATTTTAATTTTATATTTAAAAATCATTTAACTATCATAAATCACTTTTTAGCATATTTCATTTATTTTTCTGTACTTAAATATTTTTTCAAGACAAGTATTTAAGTTAATTACTAAAAAAGTTTCAAGGATGACTCGAATCCAGACCTTTATTGCTAGAGAGGTCATTTGAAGAATCCTCCCACACGAAACTCAAATTCGGTTTCACTTTACGCTTGAAGACATGTGCCTAAAAATGGAGGTGATCTGCATCCCGTGGCTGAAAATATGAAAAAATGCATGAAGTTCCCTTATCAACCATTACTATGCCAATCCAGTATTGCAAGAACTCATGACTTTAAAGGAAGCACACACACTCAGGATTTTGTTGTTAATTATGAAGAGATGCCTAACCCCAATCAAGGGCTCTTGGTGTCTCTCTTTCATGGAAAAGAAACATCCGAAAAGGTTTTGCGTGAGAATGTAGTTTTGATGCTCTTGTTCGTCATTGGTTGGTTAAAATTATACACAGAGAAGCAGATTCTCCTGACATGCAGTTGGGCTTTAGATTCTCTAGTCTTTCACGAAAGGAATATAAGTTGGATTATATCTAGAAAGAGAGATGATCCAAAAGAACTGTCTCGTGTCGTTAAATAGTGCTTGTTGTATCCTGACATGAACTTGATCATTAACCCTGAAGCATTGTATGCTTGATTTTGCAATTCAATGGCTGATTGGGCACCGATATTAGTAGGATTGTTACTGTTCATACTCTTATCTCCTGGCCTGCTGTTCCGGCTTCCGGGGAACGCTCGCGCCGTAGAATTTGGCAGCTTCACAACCAATGTCAAGGCCATCCTAGTCCACACCGTCATCTTCTTCGTCGTCTTCACCATTCTCATGTTAGCAGTCGGCATTCACATTTTCGCTGGCTAATCAACTCCATTTTTGTATTCATTTACTATTTCCTTTATGTTTTCTTTTATCATGAAAAGGCTTCATGAATCCAAATGCTTGGTCCGCGTGTTTGATTTTTTTATTTTGTTTTTGAGGTACAAGTTTATAAAAATAAATGAAGAAATACAGGAATGATCATTAAATATTCATCACCATGAGCCCATCTCCCATGTGCTTTCACATGAATCCAAAACGAAGTAACACAGCCAAGTATGTTATCCAAACAAGTAAATCATTGGAGTTCTGTCCACTAGTGTCTCCATCAACTTTCCTTGCTGCTACCTTCCGCAAGATCCTTCCTTTTTGCTTCTTCTCGACACATCCCCATACTTTCTCACTGAAACCGCATCTGGGTTTTCCATCTTATCCATTGAGCAGACGTTTCTTTGAAGATGGCGGATTGGGGACCTGTGATAATCGCGGTGCTACTTTTTGTACTGTTGTCGCCGGGACTGTTGTTTCAGATGCCTGGAAAGCATAGAGTTGTGGAGTTCGGGAACATGGAGACTAGCGGTGCTTCTATAGTTGTTCATGCTGTTATTTACCTTGGCCTCATCGCTGTCTTCCTTATTGCCATTGGTGTACACGTCTATACAGATCACTAGCCTGTGTTTACAGTCTCTACTTTGTTTCCTTAATTTAATATGTAAACTTCTCTGAACAATTGAGAAATTGTTGTATCATTTTGGGAATGAGAATCCATTTTAATTTGCTTCCAAAGTTCAAACTGTTATGTATAGAATTAGCCTCAGAGATACAGCTAGTACAAAAACATCATTTCATATATTTGCTTAATATAAAACTATAGCGAAGAACTTACAAGCTAAGTACTTGAGACTCTTAGAAATATTAGAATCTGGGGCTATAGACTATGTTCTAAATGAAAATTATGGTCTATTCAACTCTTTCTAGCCTAAAACGTGCTTGAACGCTTGAGATGTAACTTGCAGCCTTGGCATCGATGGATTCATCACCAGTATATGCGTTTTCAAAGTAGCTAAGACTATTACCACTTCCAGACGTCATGGAAGGCAAGTCGTCCTTCGATGGATGATGCGAAACTACTCCACCATATATGCCTATAGAAGTAACTGAAGATGGGTAAGACTGAACCTTGCTCAGATACTGCACAGAAGTAGATGATGGTTGGTACATAGATATAACCCGCTTGCTTTTAGTGAACCCTCTTTGCTTGTGGTTTGCCTCCATTTCCTCCAAAATGCTTCCAATGAAAAGACAAGAAGTTGTATTTGCAGTTGATTGGTAGTTGGTAATGTCAATCTCCAACATATAAATATAGTGTGGATGCAGAAGAAATCTTCAACGAGATATTTTAGAAAGGCACCCATCTTATTCACCTGTTCTTGGTAGGTACATGGAGATAAGTCTCCTAGAAGTGTTCTTATCCTCTTACTTCTATCTTTACAGCTCCATAGATGCTTTCTTAGTCAGTATATTGACAAATTTCCGATATGAAAATATGCTGTATCTTATCGGATTATTATGTAGAAATATGAAGAGTAAAAATATTGACTGGGACAAGCAAGTGTTCGTTCAAAGATAATGGTTGGATAAAATCAAGGAGGGAAACAGAACCACTTTCCTGTTGTTTATTCTTGAAGACTGGAATTCCTACCCCAAATTGATCATGTTGGTATGTGTTGGCTTTAAGAATTCCCACTTATTCTTTAGCTTTTCTGGTAAAGAGAAGAACAAAGCATAGGAAAGTACCATCAAGATTGCTTTTCCATGTTGCAACTGGAAAGTGAAGTTTCATCTTTTTACCTCAAGTACAGAGGAAGGAACAATGCACAGTACCTTTTTTCTTTCCTTCCGCTAATAATTGGAAGAATATAATAATCTGTTAAAAGGATTTCATAAAAGATCCAATACTTTGGTATAACGGATTTTTTTATTTCAAATTATCAGAATATAAAATGATTCCTTTTTTTTTTTTAAAAAGGTTATTTTAAATTTGACACATATCCACAAATAGAGCTTTCAATTCTCGACCCATGAGTTTAAATTTAGTTGTTTGCAATAGATTGGCTTATGGGTTAGGCCCAGATTCATACTGACTTGAAGTTCAATTATTCTGAATAAAACAACATCATTTTATTTAAAATAGTTGAGCCTCGAGTAAGCTTGGGCTTGGACAACCTAAATTCGGACTCAATTAAAAAATAAATTATTTTATATTTTTAATTTTAAAAAAATTTGCGATGGCCAGCTCATTGCCATCCCTATCTACAAATAATTTATTTATTTATTATAATAATAATGGTAAGTGATAAAGTTATTCCTTTATGACAAGAAGATCATAAGTTTGAGTCACGGAAATAATTTCTTTGTAAAAAATATAAAAGAAAAGCTACCTAAAGTTGATATTTCTTCTTTAACCCTCACAAAACGGGGAGCCTTGCGCACTGGAATTCCTTGACTTAATAATAATGATAAGTGGGTTATATCTTAATTAGGAGAATTGAAGTTTGAATCTTATAGTTAGTGCTTTTAAAAGAAGAATTTTAGCTATTTTGTTCCTAATTTATAAGAAGATTAATATCATAAAACGTTCAATTTGTGAAAATACCTTGCAAAAATTAAGAATAGAAATTCCTAGTTAATTGTGTTACAAAAGATGAGTCTTAATTATAGTATTCTACCATTAAATAACTCAGTGATGCCCTCAAAAGCTGTGGCCGGATGGTTGAGAGCGAAGCTTGATGTGCACTAAATCTTAGATCTAATTTCATGCCGCGTTGTTGCGGTCTTCGTAAGAACCTGGAGCAGTCGAGAGTTTTATCTACTGAGAGCGTTGCTCTATTGGGCTCTTTACTAGAGGTGTTGTTCGTTGGTCCCTCCTGTTAAAGATGTCGGCCGTTAGATGCCCTAGATAGAGTTTTCCTCGTACTCAAAAACAAAAAAAAAAGAACTCAGTGATACTTCTTTTCCTTGTATTAGGAGTGAGTATTGCACTCCTAATACTAAAGATTATCAAAAGTAAGGCGGGATCAACGTGTGTGTCTTGGGGATGGGTTACATTTGTGCTATGAGCATATTGCACGAACTCAAGTAGTAAGATTGATTTTTCATGGCAAACAGAGATGATGCTCACCTTTAACTTTGTATGTTGATATAAAAACCCTTTAATAGTTTTCCCCTTTTGACCATTTCTTACGGTATAAACACGGGAAGAGAAGGAGTTCTGTGATTCTGGTTCTTGGGTTTGGTTAGCATCTGGTGATTCAGACGTATGATGTGAATTAAAAGTGATATGCTTTTTGCTTTAGCTTCTTTATTGTATTGTGATGGACATTCTCCAATTTGTTTTAGCATAAATTGACTTGAATGGCTGTTAGTGTCATATCTACCTGGGATGTAAAGCCACACAGAAAGCGTTAGCAGAGAAAGCCACAGAAAATGAAATGAGATCGAAAAAATTAGGGAAATAAACTTACTAATTGTCTTGTAATTGTCGACTATTACTAAACATAACTCAATAGGAAACACTTAACCAAAAAGGATTTCCTTAACTAATGTCTACGATCAACCCTTGCAAAGCCTCTTTCATACGCTTAATTTTTGCTCTGTTATATGACCTCTAATGCCTTGTAATGGATTGATGAGTGTTGATACAAGTTGTTTCATCGTTACCTCTCTTCTCAAAATGATTTGTCCTCGAATAACCTATGTCAAACAAAGACGAGTCAACAACAATAAAAGATGTAGTAGAACACACAACTCTATTGTACACAAACTCAACATGTGGTAAACACTTTTTCCTATTGTTGTAAGTTCTTTTGAATGATGGTATGTAATAATGTAATAAGGGTCTTATTAACTACCTTATTTTGTCGATCCGTTTAAGGATGTACAACAACAAAAAACAATAGTTTAATGTCTAATTTACTCCACAAAGTGCGTCATCTCTGTCACCATAATTGTTCTAGGCAAACTATGTAAATGTACTATCTTTTTAAAGAAAAAATCAGCAATATACATGTCATCATTAGTTTTAGAATATGCAATAAAATGTGTCTATCTTACTGAACATACCAACAACAACAAATATATTGTACTTACCACTGTGAGATTTAGGTAAAACCCAATACAAGTTCATAGATATGTCAATCCAATGTTGATTAGGCACGGTAAAGCAGTACACCAACCACAAGGCATTTTTTTCGCTTAGCTTGTTTACATCATGTTTCATATTGGATTAGTAGAAATGCTCATGTAATATATCTAAGGTCTTTTTAATACCAAAATGCCTCGTTAACCCGCCTCTGCAATCACTCAGCACCGCCACCTCCTGAGCCGTTCTCTTTCCGTCGAATCATCGGCTAAATCAATAACGCCTTCGGCCGATCGAGTGAAATGGGGCTACCGAGGTCAGCGGCAGATAATCCCATTGGGGCAGTAGGTCCCAAAGGTCGCCGTCGACGCCTACGTGGCGCCAAATGTGGTCCTTGCGGGTCAGGTCATGGTGTGGGACGGAGCGTCCGTTTGGAACGGGTCGGTTCTCCGGGGCGATCTCAATAAGATCACAGTCGGGTTTTGTTCCAATGTTCAGGAGCGATGTGCTATTCACGCCGCGAGGAATTCGCCTACAGGTTCGGGGTTTAGTCTTTCCTGTTGGGGATTTTGTGTTGAATTTATATCTTTTGGCAAAAGTTTGGTGCTTTGTATTACGTGGATAGTTTATGATTGGTTGAATTGTCAGTTTGCGCTTTTGGCTGAGTTTTCGATGTTGGCTTGATGTCTTCATTTGAAATTAAGCCCAGTTTCTGTTAAATGTTGTAAAACACAAGCATACGTGAAATAATAGCTTGTTAGTCCGAGTTGTTTGATCGTTTTCCAACGAAAGTTGTGACATTGTAGAGGTTTGCTGATCAGTTGTATTGGGAAATCATTTTTGGGTAATAGTTGCGGCCATGGTACATAGAGCAAGCACTGATTTTGAGCCTCTTTGATAAAAGATTGTAGGCAAGTCAGGTTTTAGGTAACATGTTCTACACGAATCATAGATCCGTTGTTTCTCTTTTCATTTTCATTTTTTAGTTAAGGAATGATCATAATCTAGTTTTGAGTGACAAGAGTGAGTAATGGCATTCAGTAGCGGTGTTTCAAGTTAGGTATCACGCTACTCTCCATATTAGCCCACTTCTCACGGTCTTTATTACCAAAGTGCTAAGATACTTGAATGTTTCATATGTATTATTCTGGTACGATTAGATGTAGAGTTCCTGAAATGTCAAATAGAAAGAGAGAAAGAGAAATGGAAGGAGAGAGTAAAGCAGTATATCATGGGCCTCTGTAATAGCATCTATTTTCAGGATACTAGTATCATCCAAGTACGTTTACTTAGAACACTAACAAGTTATTAGCTTTTTTTTTAATTTCATCAGAGAGCTTATAGCTCTACCCGAAGACTAGCAAGTTTACTGACTGCATAAGATGTCAATCTTATTAGAAATCATCAGTTAATGAACTTCTGCATTATGGATTTTTCATTCTCAAATTGTGAAGCCTGGCCCTGGCATTGGTACAAAGATTGCCTTTGTGACTGAAATGTTAGGATGCAGTGACCTTAAAGTTACATTATTTTGTGTAGTGGAAGTGGGTCTGTTTACTCAAATCATAGATGTACTGTCAAGACGATTTGTGTTGCGCAGCAGACAATGGTTATTAGAATATGATTTATATGAGTCAGATATTTGGGTAATTGAGTTATAACAGTACTTATCTTCTTTTATATGGTATTTTCTACTTTCAACATGTGCCATTGTACGCATGTGTAAGTGGATAGTGGACTTTTGTCTATGTATGTGTGGATCTGTGTCGAGATTTGTGCATGTTTGTTTGTCATGAATATGTGGTTGAAACCTTGATCAAGCATTCATTGTCTTGGTGGTTTCTCAATTGGTAAGTGAAGTTTTGTTGTAGATATCAATAGCTGAAGGAAAAGATGTATTGAAAATTTCATCCAGAATTCATTGTCTTGGGAGCTACTAGATTGGTGAATGAAAGTTTGTCATTTGTAGCCATTTATACTAGTTGAAAAGGATATAACCAAAGCTGAGTGCTTTCTCGTTCCTGGTGATGTGAGATGTTGAGTAAGAGTTTGGCAACTTATCTTTCGGGATGGCTGATCCTGCTGGGCCGAACTGCCACTTTGTTTGCTATGTAGACCCCTCATTGTGCTAATGAAAGATATACAGCTACATGCTAAAAGGACTAAGGATGAAGCCAATTATTTTAGCTTGGATGCTTAATTTCTCCATTGTATTGCCCTTTATATTTTTCTATCTATTAAGTTTTGAAAAATCGAGAGATGTCACAAAATTCTTCAAATTCGAAAAAAAATGCAAAAATGTCACAAGCCTTCATGGTTGGTTCGTTAGGCCACAGATTATCTTGGTAGATCTCTAAGATAATAATTTGCCATCTATTGACCACTCATCTACTTCCTTTCTAGCGCTTCCAATTTACTGTTGCATATGAATAGACTCTATACATATCTGTTTGTAATGTCCTGTGACTGGTATTTTACTGTTAATGCTTGAGTTTATCTGGAGATACCTCTCATATTTTCTCATGCCTTGCCAAAGCCCTTCTTACCAAATTTGATTTTCTTATTCTGCTTCATAAGTTCCTATCATATGAACAAGTTGTAAGCATGATGTGTCAACTGAAATAACTCATTCAAGGAATGCAAATGTGCAACTCCATCTCAAATCCTCGGTGCCAACACTAATTCTTTTAATATTTCATGTATCAGGACTGCCAGCAGAGACATCTATTGAAAGGTATGTGACTATTGGTGCATATTCTCTCCTGCTTTCTGTCACAATTGAGCCTGAGGTCATTATCGGGCAAAACTCTATACTGATGGAAGGTTCTTTGGTGGAGACACACTCTCTCCTTGAAGCTGGTTCTGTTATTCCCCCTGGGAGAAGAATTCCATCAGGTGAACTTTGGGCGGGTAATCCAGCAAGGTTTGTTAGGTCTTTGACCCATGAAGAGACCTTGGAAATTCCTAAACTTGCTGTTGCAATTGGTGACCACAACAAAATTTATTTCTCAGAATTTTTGCCTTACTCAACTATATATCTAGAGGTGGAGAATTTGAAGAAGTTGGGCATTTCTATCTGATGCTTTAGGCTGCCATTTTTGTATAGCAGTGAAACACAGTTTCCTTCTCAGGGGAATAAAGGCAATGTTGCGAATACCGTACCGGAGTTCGTACCGGATTGAATTCTGGAACGGTACTGTACCGGTATCGGTTAATACCGGATACCGTTTTGGGTAATTTTTTAAATTTATGAAATAGTCCCTGAATTTTTTTAAAAATTACAATATAGTCCATTATCATATTATACAGTTGTACTATGTCTTCAAAAATTATAATAATAAATAATAGTCTCAATTTAATTTAATTTATAAAATTAATTTAATAATTATTAATAAATATAATTATATTTAAATTATATTTTTAAAATATATAAATTTCAAATAAATTTTTATTTAATAGTTAAAAATATATAAAATAAATAT
>JANZXP010000006.1:34700556-34716616 GCA_027576715.1 Erythroxylum flavicans
TATTTAAAAACAAAAATTAAAAATTCACAATAATTATAAAAGTTAAAATAAATAAAATAACTAATTAAAAAATTTTGGAAAAAAAGGGGGGAAAGAGAGGTAGGAGGGAGAGAGGGAGGGAGATTTTAAAAAATTTTGAAATTTTTGCAAAAATGTTGTCTAATTTTTTAAAATTTTTGATACCGGCCAATATTTAACCGGTAGTTTGAATACCGCCGGTACCGACCGGTATTGGCCGGTACTGATCGGTATTTACATTCGGTACTATAACTTATATATCAGTACCAGTTTTGGTCCGGTCGGTACATACCGGTATTCATAACAAAAGCTCAAGGACAGTAAATCAAGCTTCTCTTTTACTTATATTGTCTAAGTTGATTTTGTTGGGTGTTAAAAGGGCTGCATGTGGAAGTCGCTGAAATGAGATATAGTAGTCACAAGGGGGCATTTCTCGAAATTGTGCTGCGAATGTACCCGGAGGATTGTTTGATAGTTCACTGTATTTGGCATTTGCTTCTGGCTTATTTGATTTCAGTTGCTCAGAGTTTTGTTGATTGTTCCCTGATATGAGTGAAGATTTTCCATTCCAGGGTATAGATTAACATCTTATGGTCTGTATCACCAACAAACAGGGTTTCTGTACACAAGGGTTCCTGAAGTCTCAAATTAACATCTTATGGTGTATGTAACTTGTGTAACCCATCATTTTGGGTAACTCTTGTCCGTTGCTGGTCAAGCCGAAGCATACCGTGTATACACTGAAGAATTCTTGAACTGTATTGTAAGTAGAAGTATTGAACTCTATTATGAAGACAAGAGTTTCTCTATAGATTCGTGGCCTGTACTGGGAATATAGAGATTCCCTAGGGTTGGTGCGAAGATGTAATTTAGTCATTTGCTGCTTATGATATTGTAAGGAGTGGACAACGTCATGCACGAGGTATCTTTCACACATATACGCACGAACGAAATGTGATACTGAATCATTGTTCTTCGCCAACTCATTCCCAACCTTGCCTCCTCGTATTCCTAGTTGTTCTCCTATTCCTTTTTTTTCTTACGGACAAGATTAGGCTATGGTCATTACATATAGACACCAGTTCTTGTAGCTACTAAAGTGGTGGTAAGTTCATCAAGGACAGGGGCTAGATGCATGCAAGAGAGACCTTGGTCTTCATACCCCTGAAACGCTTTCTGTATTGCTAAAGCCCAAAATCATATACATGGCATGCTATAATATTGAAACCAATTTGCCAATGTATGCCCATAGTATTGTATGGAATTATTCTTCATATTTCTTGATCTACTTTCTACTAAACCTAAAGAGTTTTGGACGAGTGTTCCTTTTCTATTCCTACCCAGCTTGAATCTGGATTAGTGGCTTGTTCATGTGGTACTGGATATCGAGTGGTTTATCAAAAAAAAAAAAGAAAATACAGGAGGAAAGTATCTCATATTATATAAAAAAATATAATACATATAATAATGTTTACATGAAAAGTTATCTATATACCGCATTAATCTTGCAGAAGTTAAGAAATCGGAATGCTAGCTATGAGCCATTTAATAAAGAGACTCCCTCTATGTAGCTGTAATTTTAGCAACTTGTCAAGCTATTTAGCTAAGGAGGATGAGGATACTCGCCTATCAAAATCAAGAAGGTGCAACTAAGTCTTTTTTGTGACTAGCGTGCACTAATTGCACTGGCAAGAAATCCAGTGTTCCATAGAAGAATGAAATATATCAACATCTGTATTCACTGATTGGTGGCAAAAGATGAGATTGCAATAAGGTACTGCAGCAATGAAAGAAAAGTCTGTTTATTTTAGACCATTGCTTGGGTCTGCAACTTTAAATTAAGAGGGAGTACGAGAGAACGATTCCAAGTTGACAATTTAGTTTATTAGTTGAATCAAAAATAAAAATAAAATATTTTAAATTAAATTAAATTTATTGTTATAGTTAAAATAAAAATATTTTAAATTATACTTAATTTATTAAATTAAAATTAAAATATTTTATTTTATTTTATACTCATATTTAATTTTAATCTAAAAATTTTAATTTTTATAATTTATAATTACTATTCCATATTTTTGATATTTCGAATTTCATTTATGTATTGATCAACACTATTGGTATAAATTGAAAATTTGAGATACATCTTAATATAAATATTTATTATCATATAACTTATTTTAATTAGTAAACATAAAACAAAATTTTCAAAGAGCAAAAGAAGCTTTTGGTATACTTAATGCCAAAGTCATCAACAACTAAGTATTGGTAGGGGAGACGTAATGTAAATTTTATATAAAAACGTGGTTCTTCCACAGGAGGGATTAAGACTTTGACATCTCAACCATTTCTGGATTTCTTGTGACTATATCCATCTTATTTTTTCCTGCTTCTTTTGCTTATATACTAACCAGTTGTTTTGATCATTCTAACACCAGGACTCCATCCATCTGAATGTTGGTTCCTGATGCAACTCTTCAGTCTCTCCATGTCTCTCTTTCTGCTCATAATCAAGTAATCAACCCCAGTCACCCTGGAATGGATGTCTTCCAAAATGGTCGTGCTTGATTCTTGATCAAATCATCATCTTGTCATCTTCATGTGGTAAGATTAAAGAAAGTGGTGATGTTGGAATGGCTCAATCAGATCAAACCTCCCATGGTATTCATTTTTGGGTTCTTTAATCTGATTGAGCCGTGCCAATATCGTGCTTTCTCACGTACCATTTCTGCTGCTTTCATGTAGATGATCAATCACTGGAAAGTTTTAGAAACGTTGTTCAAGTTGATTTTTCCTTTTCTTGAACACTAAGTTTCCTTTGCCTCTTGGAAATTAATTTCCTGAAATTTTCTGACTCATATAAGATCATTTTGGGATTTGCAATCATCAAAAAGAAAGAAAAAAAAAAGCTAGGGTTTGGTTGAATTTGGTATAGGTGGCATCGCTCGTCATGATTAATTCTTCCATAACCTAAAACTCGCAAGTTTCATCATAAGTTATTGCAATATATACATGCTGTAGACTATTCGGTGGAGAACTTGCTGTACTTCTCTATAATGTACACAATGGATTTTGCTTTCAGAATCCAAAAGTCCTGAAACGCCCTATTCTTTGACATATCATTTTCAAACAATAGTTTTCTTTACCAAGTAGCTGAAAACTATTGAAGACTGTACATACACACACATATATATGTAATCAAATAATAGTCATTTTCCGTCAAAGAATGGTATAGTTAAATGACATTTCTACTTCCTATTGGCAAAAGGATTAGCAAATTCCTTAAGTCCATCTATGGCAGTCAGCTGATGTTTGTAAGGCCATCACTACAGCAGGTTGCTCCAACTACTAATATCAAGGCAAATCTGCTCTACTCCAAGGGATAAGCAAAACAAAGTTAGATGTTCGCAAGGGCTCTCGGGAAATTCAACTCGAATGGCCTTTGGTTTCAGATCCATCAAGTAAATCAACAACCCTCAGGACAGCACTGACGTCTGCAATCAGACTCACTGAGGTTTACCTTAATTCTGGGAACTCCCTACATAGTATGACCGTGCAGCTACATTGGAACTTCCCGGTCCATGTTAGAACTTCTCAATCCGTTCAGGAGTCTTAACTTGTCTATTCATTTACTTCTCATTACCCCTTTGTATCTAGTTAGCTTCTTGGTGGTCTTGTATTAACTTTGGTTTTTGAATTGCTCACCTTATTGTCAACTTGGTTTAAAATATTTAATCTTTACCTTTAAAAAATTCTACTTCCTAACCATGTGTAAGCTCGAAATATCCCTTTTTTCTTTTAAAAAAAAGTCATTTCCTATCTTGCAAGCTCGTGGAGGTTGGATCCCAAGCGAAAGAACTTTGAAATTGACAATAAGAGCATAAATACGATTCAAAGATAGGAATGTCACTGAACTTCATATTTCGAATAGGCTGAAGCAAAGTTTATTAATATTAAAAGTTTGATTCCAAAGACAACCAACACTAGCAAATATGGTCTGCGTCATACTTCCTATTCTTTCCTTGTCATCCCACTTGGAGTATTTATTTTCATTTATATGCCGAAGTCTTCTATTGTTTCATTTTACAATTGATTATCTTTCATCCTACTTTTCAAGGAATCTAGTTATAGTTATAATGAGATACACACACACACACAATATATATATATATATATATATATCATAAAATCATTCAACATCTTTTATATAATAATTAAATGGAATGCATTCAAATAAGTAAATAAAAACATTTAAATAATATCATTAAAAAATTCAAATAAACATTTCTTTAAAAAAATCAAATAAGTAAATAGAAATATATAATCAATCATTTAACAATATCATACAAAATAATATAACTTTTAATTTATTAAATTAATATTTGCCAATATATATTTTTATTTACATATTGCAAGGGATCTATTGTACTTAATATCCTATTCTGTGCAAAAAATAACGTTATTTTTGGATATAAACAAACATAAAATAATGTCGTTTTTAGTACTGTAGAATAATGTTAAAATAGAGTATTGAATGCAAAGGATCTTAACCCTAATTGTAGTGGCATTTGTAAGTTTTCTAGTGATTTCTTCTTACATATTATACAAGTACTTAAATTTTGATTTGTTATTTCTCACGTAATCAAGTACCTTGTAGAAGGTTGATTATAATTTTGTTTTCCAATACCACCGTTCTCTTGAGTGTTATTAATCTCTATCTTGATATGATACTTAACATCATTTTCAGGTCACCTCCTTACGAACAAATATTTAGGAACATCTTCGTTCTTACCTTAACTAAAAATTATAAACATAACTTGCAGCTGCATTTTACTAGTGGGGTAAAGTCACTTATGTAACTATGTATAGTTCTCACGAATATTGCACCCTTTATTCATCTCCCCTACCTTGTACAATTTGCTATTCTACTTCAGTCCAGGTTTTGCTCACCTTGTGATACGTGACACTTGTTAGTTTGTCTTTTACAATATAAAACAAGCTATTATTATAAACCTTCTTAAATTCCTTCTAAATATTAAATTGCATAAACAAGGATACAGTACTACTCATCACACACAAATAATCAAACTTCATATCACGCTTAATTTTTTTCCTGATTATTTTATCATAATACGTAATAAATTATCACAGTATGCTATATACATGCATATGGCTATTAAAGTAAGCATTAATACCTCATTTATTTATATCGTTGACATTCTTGCCAAAAAATGCATACTAAAATACGTTGGAACCTATATTAGGTGGTCATCAAATGGACACTAAACCTGTGAATTATGTTTCAAGTTAAACTCTGCAACTATTTCATTTCACTTAGTCACAAATTCTTTAGTTTTGGTGGTATCAAAGATAATGTCCATAAATATATCTTTTAACTTCTTATGACTCTTATGAGCATCAAATTTCTTACTTAATCTCTTAAGTATATGCCACAAACACAATCTATGTCTTATTGTAAGGAATATAAACTCAATGGTGTTACTTATACTATAAAGCCTACTCAGTAAATTAAAAACTTACCCAATAGCCTAGCCCAACCCACAAACCATTAAGTTGCATACAAACACAAATATGAAAAATGCCTTAAACACTAACAAAAACACCATTTCTTCTTCATTTTCTCTTCATTCCCAGCTGGTAACTGTGTTTAAAAAACACACATTATCATCTGTATGTAACACTTTTCTCATAGATTTCCCTCATTTTGTTTGTTTTGCAGAAAATTAGAGGGAGTTGTGGAGGTTGACAACTCCCTAGTGCCTTACACTTAGGTAAAAATTTCAGCAGCTATATTATGTCATTTTTTTGTGATTTTGATCATCTTATACTAGGTTATAGTTGATTTGCATGTTGAGGTTGTTTGAGACAATAATTAAAGTTGCATGAAGGGATAAAACTGGAGAAAATGGGGCAGAAGAGAAGAGAGAAGAAGAGGAGAGGATAAAGGCAATGACATCTTTTGAAAATTTAAGTTGCATGTAGGAGCAGAATAGGAAATGCAAAAAGTGAAGGGTAAATCTGGAATTTACTTACATGAAGGGCATTTTTGGTATTAATTGAAATAGATAAGGGTAAAATAGGACTTTTAATTAGTTAAGGGTATTTTGGTAATTATGGGGGTTAGGTTAGTAAGAATACTATTTTTATAATTAGGAATAAATTAGAAGAGAGAATAATGTTGGATTATTAATAATAATTGGGTTAGAAATTTTTCGTAAATTAGTCTAATAGAATTTTGTAAATTTTAGGTCCGAAATTTTGATTAAGGAGTAATTAGGATTATCAATTAATTGAATCCGAAATCGAGGTAAGAATGACCTTGAACTTTACACTTAAAATTAAGTATCGTTATGTTATGAATAAATTATATTTTGAATTGGTCATTAATTTAATTAATGATTAATAATTACATACATGAATTATATTTACTTTAATTATCATATAATTAATGTAGTATAAGGTGTTTCATAGTTATATTTTGTTACATTTTTTGAGGTGTACTGGTTGTTAAGTTGACGGGAAATGTGTTAATTAAATAGAGATTGGTGGATAATAAGTTGTAAATAATTGGTAAAAATCAAGAATCGGTGGCTTGCTTAGGATATGTTACATTCGATGGTCTTAGATTGATAGATTGTGTCGATATGAACAAGGTGATAGCTAGGTATCTGTCTGCGGAACAGATACTAGGGTATCCTGAGACCCGGAGATATCCTGTGCCAATGATTAGGTACTGGAGTGGTACCAGAATATCCTGAGTCTCGGAGATATCCTGTGTCGATGGTTAGGTACTGAAGTAGTGCCGGGGTACCAAGAGAAATTGAGGTACCCTGTGCCGATATTTATACATTTAATTATACTTCCACTTGGTAAGAGTTTACTATGAGTTAAGGTGAGTCGGCAGACCATTGGATGTGCCTACTAGGTTAAACTGGGTCCAAGCAATTCAGTTAAATATTAGGATAAAGCATAAATGACAGTTATAATTAATATTTGTGTAAATCATAATTTGGTAAAATTTTTGAGATGTTTATTAACTGTTTGGATTAGACTGAGTGTTGTTATATATATATACGTATTATATGTATGATTTAACTGGTTGATTAAGTCTTATAAATATTTTTTTAGTTACTTGATTTTAAGGGTATGGTCGGTTACCCTTATTGAGTAGGCAGATCACTCCTTGCCATTTTATTTTTTTAGGAGATCACTTGATTGTTGATAACCCTAGTGTATAGAATGGACCAATTGGAGTTTAGGTAAGGCCAACATATAAATTGAGTAACGTTGTTCGATTATATATATATTTTTGAATGTGACAGTTTTGGTAGTTGTGTTGTATAGAATATTTTTATGTTTGACAAACAATCATCTCTTTTGGAACTAATGAGGAATTGGATGATTAATGATATGTTTTGGGAACTATTTGGTTAATTGTGGTTTAAGAATTTTGGAAGCATCACATTAGGTGATATCAGAGCGGGTTTACGTTTTTAGGGACGTATTGAGTAAATAAAAAAAATAATGATGTGTTCTTATCTGTTTTAGGATGGCTTCAGGAGAAGATAATGCTAGCCTTGAGTCACTTGGGGAATCGGGGAGTTTGATCCGTGCTCCAGATGTGTCAGATCAGGGGGATGCCTAAGTGAATAGGGTAGGAGGAGAGGTGGCATCCCACCATAAATGATGTAGTTTTTTCAGATGATTCAGCAAGCTATTATTGCAGCTCCAACCTGAGGTGATTATGCGGTGGATCGTAGCTATGAGTGAATCCATAAGATAGGTGCAGTAGAGTTTCGAGGTACTACTGATCCTGAGGAGGTTGAAACATGGTGGGAGCAGAAAGAGAAAATTTTAGACCTCCTAGAGTGTACCTTGGAAACAAGGTTGCAGTACATAATTTCCTTATTCCAAGGTAACACAGTGACTTGGTGGAAATCAGTAAAGAGATCTTATAAGACCCGAGAGATGACTTGGTAGGATTTCTAGAGAGAGTTCAAAGATAAGTACACTCTGCGAATATATCGAGATCGAAAGAAGATGGAGTTTATGAGTTTGGTTCAGACAAGAGATGTCAGTGGTTGATCATGAGGCTCGGTTTGCAGTCTTATCTAAGTATGCATTAAAGGCTGTGGCAAATCCCGAAGACAGATGTTACCGATTTGAGCAAAGTCTGAGAATAGATATTTGTTTAGGTTTGGGGCTGCTACTTCTGATTTCAAGAAGTTACTAGAGACTGCACTTAGAGTGGAGGATGTAATAGAACAAGGTAAAAGAAGAAGAGAGTTAAAGAGGCCATCGGAGTCATCAAGAAGAGGGGAGTCGGTCTATTAAGAGGGGAGCTACTCATACTGGTGTAGAGGGATCTAAGAGAGTCAATGGAACATCGAGCATAAGTGGTAATTTCTACTGATCTAGTGGAGATCAAAGAACTGACAAGGATTCAGGGTAGCATAGCACTACTAGTGCACCATCACTTGGATTCGATAGGGGGTTAGTCAAAGGTTCAAAGGATCTTTCGATAGAGGAGTTGGAGGATTTCAGAGTTGTGCTACCTATGGGAGATTTCACAGAGGAACATGTTGGGGACCTACTGGGATCAGTCAGGCATGTTAAATTTGTGGAGAGTATGGGCATTTACAAAGGAGTTATCTGATAGTAAAGAGGAGTTTAGGAGTGAGGGCAAAGGAGACAGTACATGGTCAAAGTAGGGTCTTTGGTTCGGGCAGAGGTTTGGGTAATACTGCACTCGCAGCCAACGATGTCATTTCTGGTACAATTTCATTGTCTGATATTAAAGCTTACGTGTTAATAGATTCAGGATTTACGCATTCTTATATTTTTAAAAGTTTATATCTAGAGTTCCAAAGGAGGTTAGTCCATTAGGATAGGACCTAAGAGTGACGTTACTAATAGAAGACTGCGTGGTAGTAAATAGTGTAAGAAGGGGAATGCCAATGAGGATTGATGGAATAGAGTTATTAACTAAACTTTGAGGGTGATTGAGATAAACATCTACCTTTGATGAAGCTTGCGTATAACAATAGTTATCACCCTAGCATCGGTATGACACCATTTGAGGCATTATATGTCAGGCGATGTAGAGATCTGATATATTGGGATATAAAGGGTGTTAGGTTATTAAAGGGACTGGAGTTGGTCCAAGAGACAATAAAGAAAATAAAGGTAGTAAAGCAATGCTTGAAGGCAGCTCAGGATCAACAAAAGAAATATGCTAATCAACATCATTAGCAAATAGAGTACAATGTTGAAGATATAGTATTTCTTCGGGTATCACCTTGGAGGGAAATTCAGAGGTTTGGTAGGAGGGAGAAGTTAAGTCTGAGATATATCGGACCATATGAAATTGTATAATGTGTGGTGTTGTTAGCTTACAGATTGTCATTACCACCAGAGTTATCACATATTCATGATGTGTTCCATGTGTCAATGTTGAGACAGTATCGATCAGATCCTAGTTATATTATATTAAGGCCTACGATCAAAGTTACAAATGACATGACTTATAAGGAGGAGCAAGTGGAAATATTGGATAAACAAATTAGTAAATTAAAGAGATGGGAGATTTCAATGATGTGAGTTTTGTGGAGTCATCATCGTTCTCCAAGAGAGGCTACTTTAGAGGTAGAGGATGAAGTTCAATGTCAATATCCTCATTTGTTTGGATCCTCATGTGTGTAATTTAATTTCGAGAATGAAATTCTTTTAAGAGGGGAAGATCTGTAAAGCCCACCCAGTAAATTAAAAACTTACCTAACAGCCAAGCCCAACCCACAAACCATTAAATTGTATAAAAACACGAATCTAGAAATGCCTTAAACACTAATGAAAACACCATCTTCTTCTTCATTTTCTCTTCATTCCCTGTTGATAAGTGTGTTTAAAAAATGCACTCTTTCATCTGCATGTAACACTTTCCTCATAGGTTTCCCTAATTGTGATTGTTTTGCAGAAAAATTGGAGGGAGTTGTGGAGGTTAACAACCGTCTAATGTCTTACACTTAGGTAAAAATTCCAACAGCTATATTGTGTCATTTTTTAATGATTTTGATCATCTTATACTAGTTTATAGTTGATTTGCATGTTGTAGTTGTTTGAGACAATAATTGAAATTGCATAAAGGGATAAAAGTGGAGAAAATGGGGAATGATGAAAGAAGAGAAGAAGAGGAGAGGATGAAGGCAATGACATCTTTTAAAAATTTAAGTTACATGTAGGAGTAGAATAGGAAAAGCAAAAAGTGAAGGGTAAATATGGAATTTATTTGCATGAAGGGCATTTTTGGTATTAATTTAAATGGATGAGGGTAAAATAGGACTTTTAATTAGTTAAGGATATTTTAGTAATTATGGGGGTTAGGTTAGTAAGGATATTACTTTTATAAGGAATAAATTAGAAGAGAGAATAATGTTGAATTATTAAAAGTAACTGAGTTAGAAATTTTTCGTAAATTAGTCTAATAAAATTTTGTAAATTTTAAGTCTAAAAGTTCGATTAAGGAGTAATTAAGATTATCAATTAGTTGAATCCGAAATCGAGGTAAGGATAATCTTGGACCTTACTCTTAAAATTAAGTATCGTTTTGTTATGAATAAATTATATTTTGATTTAGTCATTAATTTAGTTAATGATTAATAATTACATACATGAATTATATTTACTTTAATTATCAAATAATTAATGTAGTATAAGGTGCTTCATAGTTATATTTTGTTACATTTTCTGAGGTGTATTGCTTGTTAAGTTGACGGGAAATGTGTTAACTAAATAGAGATTGGTGGATAATAAGTTGTGAATAATTGGTAAAAATCGAGAATCAGTGGCTTGCCTAGGATAAGTTACATTTGATGGTCTTAGATTGATAGATTGTGTCGATATGAACAAGGTGATGGCTAGGTATCTGTCCGCGGAGTAGATACTAGTGTATCCTGAGACTCGTGAATGTTCTATTGCGATGACTAGATACTAGAGTGGTACTGAAATATCCTGAGTTCAAAGATATCCTGTATCGATGACTAGGTACTGGAGTAGTATCAGGTTACTAAGAGATATTGAGAATTAAGGTATCATATGTCGATATATAATTGCATTTTCACTTGGTGAGAGTTTACGATGAGTTGAGATGAGCCAACAGATCATTGGATGTAAGCCTACTAGGTTAAGCTGGGCTCAAACAATTCAGTTAAATATTGGGATAAAGCATAAATGATAGTTATAGTTAATATTTTTGGAAATCATAATTTGGTAAAATGTTTTAGATGTTTATTAGCTGTTTGGATTAGACTGAGTATTGTTGTGTATATAAGTATTATATCTATGATTTAATTGGTTGACTAAGTCTTATAAATATTTTTTAGTTATTTGATTTTAAGGGTATGGTCGATTACTCTTACTGAGTAAGCAGCTCACTCTTTGCCATTTTATTTTTTTAGGAGATCGCATGATCGCCGATAACTCCAGTGCACAGGACAAACCAAGTAGAGTTTAGATGGGGTAAGCAGATTAATTGAGTAAAGTTGTTCGATTATATATATATATATATATATTTTAATGTGACAATTTGGGTAATTGTATTGTATAGAATATTTTTCTGTTTTATAAACAATCATCTCTTTTAAAACTAACGAGGAATTGAATAATTAACAATATATTTTAAGAACTATTTAATTAATTGTAGTTTAAAAATTTTGGAGCGTCACGTGCACTTTTGTACCCATCTATCTTATCATTTATACATCTTAGCCATATATGGAAAAGCCAACTAAAAATATTTGTCATCTCATTGCCTAATAATTCATAACTAAGCAATGTAAAATGTCCTTGTTGTTTAGAATGACAAATGGAGCAAATGACATTTGATAATGTAATCTAATTTTATTTTCTCATGCTCTCATAAGTTATTTTACACATCAACAATTAATACTAATCAGCTAATTTTACCAAACATCTTTAATAAATAATTAACTGGTCAAATCAACTTATATAATTAGCTAATCGTATAATCAACTAAGAGAGCTAATGTAATCCTTCATTGATAAAGAGGGCCAAGCTGTGCTATACATCATCTGAGCTTTGACAACTATTCAGTAACAAGCAATGTTCGATCTCTCTTCCACAATACCCCCGCCGTTTGGATACTAGGAAAATTCTCCAAGAGCAGGGAGCTATCAACAATGGCGCAGCATGAGAAAATAAAAACTCCATTAAAACCTTCTCGTGAACAGGATCTGTAGCGTCCATTCTCTGAAAGCAACTTCTGTTTGTCCACCCTAGCTTCAAGTTGTCCTGCAGTGGAAGAAGGATACTAAAGGTTATACGAAACAATCACAAAACCTGTTCCTCTAACCGAGGTTTTCCCACTAGTTGATTGGTTTCGTTCGTCAAGGCAATTAACTTACAACTAATTACACAATACTGTACGAGTTCTCGTGAAGAAACCAATACACTGTAATTAATTCTGTGCATTTAATATAATATAATCATATACAAAACGGTTTAAAGAAAACACTGTCCTACAATTCTCTTTTCGTTTTGTTTGCCCTTCTTGCTCATCTTCATCTTCCCCCTTCGATTTTCTTTCTCCTATACTGTTTCGCTACTTGCTAAGCTTGTAAAACAATTAGTCGTGGATCAACTTCCCAGTACAGTGACATGTTTATTCACTGCTTGAACACTTTTTTCTCACTCTATGAATGGTGGATGAGGATCCTATATTATTTAGCAGTTGAAAGCAGGAGAAGGAACATGGAGAATGATAATTGTCAACTTCCAGGTGAATGTATCATGATGTCCTGAATTTGTTTGACAGCTCTTTGATTATTGTCTTCTCTGATTCATAGATGTCTAACCAAAGCAATTTTATGTTCCTACTTCTGTATTGCCGTGAGCATTGACAGGTCTCAAGACGATACTGTGTACTTGGCAGGAATCAAAATCATCCCACATCATTTCAAGGGAACTTTCAGTAATTCCTGCATTGCTCAGGTAGTTCCACTATCGAGTTGAGAATTAAAAACCAAGTGATAACATTTAGTGAGAAGGTAGACGAACACTTGATATGTTTAACCTTTTTTTCTTTTTTTGGTTAGCCCACATAGATGTCTTAGACCTGCCTTTAAGCCATCTATACTTAGACTAATTTTCGCTTGTACTGGATCAGCCTGTAAGGAGTAAAGTGCTAGCTTAACAGGTTTTTTCATTTTTAGGACTCAAACTTGGGACATCTGATTAAGAGATGAGAGTGTTGAATTACTCACACCAATCATATTTGGTTTGATATGTTTAACTTTTAAAAGATAACGTCAGATATCCTAATAAAGAAGTTCATAAATCATTGCTCCGTGTAATATGGTTAGTCAAAGTGATTATAATAATAATACTACTTGCAAATGCAATGAAAAAATTAGGCTAATAGCATAGAAATGCAATTTGGATCAAATTTGTTGTCACCGTTGTGATTCATTCCAATTTAACTTATTTGAAAATTTTGTAATTAAATTTTTTTAATATTATACATAAGCTTTGTAATAGGCCGAGTCGATTGTGAGCATATTAATTTTAATTTTAATTTTTAAAAATTTAAAATAATAACATTTCGAATGAAAATTTTAGACTTCAAACTCGATCAAGCTGGACAATTTGAGTCTAACTTGAAATTCAAAATTAAAAAAAAGTTCAAACTCGACCCAAAGTTTAGTCAACTTATAGATCTTTAATGTTAGAAAGTACTTTTTTAGTAATTTAGATAGAAATTATATTTATTAGAAGGAGTAGAATTACAAAAATATATATATATTTAATAATTAAGATCTCTAACGTATATTATGAAAAAGAGAAAAGAAATCAAATCCAAAATAGGCCCAAACCCATTTAGGATCCGAAAATTGACGACCGAAACGAGTAGTCGGGTGGGTTCCTTTGTTCAGTTCTCCTCTAAGAACTTTGACTGTTGACAGTTGAAGTTTAGTAAAGGGTTTGTGTTTGGTTTGTTAGTTTAGAGTAATTGCTTGCTTGTGTAATGATAACTCTTGAGTTAGTCTTTGTACTTGTCGAGGACACTGAGAATTTGTGGTGGGTGAAATAGGTTAAGTAGGTTACGGTTGCAAATGGACGGAGAGGAGCTGACGGAGCAGGAAACTGCTCTCTATGATCGTCAGATCAGGGTCTGGGGTGCTGATGCCCAAAGAAGGTAACTTTTTCCATTTTTTTTAAGGTCTTTGTTACATTTTTTCATTTTTCATTTTTTTTCAATGTTTTAGACTGAGCAAATCTCACGTATTAGTGCACGGAATGAAAGGGACGGTTGCGGAGGTATGTCTTCGATTCTTGGAAGTTGGAAAATTGGATTAGCTTCTATTAACCATATTATCTATGAACTGAAGGTTATTTTCGTTTCTTTTTTTTTTCATTATTTGGTTAGTTTTGCAAGAACATTGTATTGGCTGGAGTTGGCAGTTTGACACTATTGGATGACCGGGCTGTGACCGAAGAAGCATTGAGTTCGAACTTTTTGATTCCACCTGATGAGAGTGTTTATTCTGGGAAATCTTTAGCTGAGCTTTGTTGTGATTCATTAAAGGAATTCAACCCCATGGTCCGTGTTTCAGTGGAAAAAGGTTTGGCTGTTCAATGTCTTGTCTTTCAAATGTTCTTTAGTTGTGATAGCAGTAACGTTTTGAAATGGTATTGTTATTGGATTTGCTTATGGTTGCTAATTTTGTGCACTCTGTGCCTTCTTATGTAAATTATCTTATCTTTGTAAACTACAGGCGAATTGCTAAGCTTTGGAGGTGAATTCTTTGATAAGTTTGATGTTGTTGTTGTTGCTGGCTGCCTTCTTCCAACCAAAGTGTGTCATACTCTTTTTAGCAGTTATATCTATTTGCCACTTTTTCAGTAGTTCTCATTGTCTTTTGTGAACGTCTAATGCAGAAATTGATCAATGAGAAATGTCGGAAGTTATCAAAGCATGTAGCATTTTATGCTGTTGAATGCAGAGATCTGTGCGGTGAAATCTTTGTTGATTTACAGAAATATAAGTACGTGAAGGTGAATACAGTGTGTCCTCACAGTTCATTAGGATTTTATTTCATTGTTTGGTACATATATCTTGTCACAAATTTTAGTTCTCGGCATGTGGTTGTTTCTTTTGTCTTTGCATCGGTGCTTTATTGTTGTTATGACTTTTCGTTAGTAGGATGGGTTGTTGACTTGCTACCTTTTGATGTATGTAACGGTCATCAGAGAGATTTCGGAATCATTAAATACCTAACTAATATTTCTAGCTTTGAATTTATCGACATCTCCAAAACTTGTGCAACCAATGCCATAGCTTTTGAGAACCTCCAAATATAATCTTTTGTTCACGTAGGTAGTAATTTTTCTTTCTGTCTTTTGTCACTGACAGAAAAAACTCGATGGAACAATGAAATGTGAAGTACAATATCCAAGTTTTCAGGTATCACTGAGGTTTTTAAGCTGTCACTCAAGTTGATCTATAAAGTGCAAACTCAGAATGCCTCCTTATTTGACTCACTTGCAGGAGGCAATTTCAGTACCCTGGTTAACACTTCCAAGGAAAGTGTCAAAGCTGTACTTTGCAATGAGAGGTGCAATCCTTTATTCAGTAATTAATGCTTTAAGAATCCATCTCCACCACCCTAAAGCAAAAAAGAGGAGAAAAACGAAAAGAAGGGAAAATTATATTATAAAGGAAATAGAGGGAGAAGGCTTCTCAGACTGGTTTTGAAGGAGGAGTTTGTGAAAAATAGCGATTATTGTTAAACAGGGACTTGTTTTTGTTGATAGTGGTTTTCAATTCCTATTGGCAATAAAGATATGAATTCATGTTGGTTATCTTCTTGCAGTGATAGAAAAGTTTGAAGAGGTTGTGGGACGTAAACCTGGAGAAACTTGTATTCAGGATCTTCCAGCTGTTCTGAGGATGAAAAAGGAATTGTGGTGGATCTAGCCTGGCCCATTCCCACTCTAATAATGACTC
>JANZXP010000006.1:34716716-34730680 GCA_027576715.1 Erythroxylum flavicans
TGAAGCAAATTCACCTTTATTCCAGCACTGGGAAAGGTGTAATACCATGGTGATTTCTTGGCTCTTGCACTCAGTGGGTTCAGACATAGCAGAAAGCATACTCTATTGTAGCACAGCACAGCAAATCTGAGAGGAATCGACACAAAGGTATGAACACTGTCCTGGAACAAGGATTTTTCAACTTCAACGAGATATTTGTTCTATGTCACAAGGAAACTTATCAGTTGCTGCATATTTTACCAAATTGAAGAAACTTTGAGATGAGTATAATATTATGGTTAATATACCAGTATGCACATGTGAGTCTGCACAATCTATGATTAAATTGTTTCAAGGTCAGCAACTAATTCAATTTCTCATGGGGTTAAATGAAGCTTATACCACAATTAAGGGGTAATGTTCTCATGATTTTCCCGCTTTCTACTATTCATCAAGCTTGCAATATTATTCTTCAAGAAGAAAAACAAAGAGAGATCTAAAATCCTTCCATATTCCCAAGTGATTCTTCTGCACTTGTGCAAAAACCTTACAATTTTGCAGCACTGCCAGCCAAAGGTAACCTTGACATAAGAAAATCGAAGTATTTTTGCACCCATTGTAAAATTCCTGGGCACTTCATTGAGAGGTGTTTTAAAATCCATGGGTATCCTCCAGGTTATAAGTTTGGAAGAGGCAAAAAATTTGCTGCTACTGTACGTAATGATGGTTCAAATTCCATTATTGGTAAACCTGCTGCTGAAACCTCTATTCTTGCATCTGGACCTGTTCTCACTCAGGAAGAGTATTGTCAATTAATGGCTCTTTTGAGCAAGCACAATTTAGAAACAGCTCAGCATAATGAGGATAAGGTCGCAGCAATGTTAGCAGGTAAAACTTTCTGTTTTCTAACTTCTAGCATAGACCCTAGATGGATCATAGATATTGGAGTAACTAATCACATCACCCCACACCTCCATCTATTTAATTCTTTCTCTAATGTACCGCAATCTTGTCATATCACCATGCCCAATGGGAACAAAGCCGCCATAGAACATATTAGTTCCATTAAGTTGTCACCTACAGTGCGATTGCAGCAAGTTTTACATGTTCCAGAACTCCACTTCAACTTGCTATCTGCAAGTAAATTGACCAAATAACTCAATTCTATGATTGTTTTCACTCCCACTTCCTGCTATCTTCAGGTCCCTTCGATGAAACATCAAGTGGAGCTTGGTAGAGAATTTAATGTGCTATACTATGTTCGCAAATCATCCATTAGTAGAGCTCCTTGCTTAGACCTTACCAAGAAATCTTGTAGTCAATCTGCTTTTGTTGCAAAATCTACCATGTGGCGTTGTGGACTTGGACATATGCCTTTTGACAAGATGAAATATATAGACGCAATTTCTGATTTCTCATCAATCCATATAGTTGTTTGTCAAGTCTGTCCTAAATCTATATTTCATAAAAATCTTTTCCTATTAGCTCAACATCTTCCTCTCTTTTTTTTTTTTGATAATTCAGGTTCCGGGCTTTGCCCAACTAATCCTGAAACTTATGAGCCACCCACTCAGACTTATAGATAGGTAAATCTGGGTCTGATCCTAGACAGTAGTAGGAGTACCTGCTCCAAAAGATGGGCCACTACTAGAGGGATTACATCACCTTAACAAAGGCTGCTCCTCCCCCGGTTTAAACCCACAGCCTTTCACATAATCCTCTCCCCCTTTCTACCAATAGGCTACCTCACGAGGGGCCTTCCTCTCACATTCTTGAATTTATTGCATGTAAATCTTTACGGTCCCTATCATCAATCCACATACAATGGGTATAAATTCTTTCTCATAATCGTAGATGATTTCTCAAGAGCCACATTGGCTCACTTATTGTCACATAAGAGTAATGCGTTCTGTTTTCTTAAATCTTTCATCATCTTTGCTGAAAATCAGTTCAAACACTCTATCAAGGTCATTAGAACTAATAACGGACAAGAATTTTGTGATTCCACTATTGTAGCTTTTGATGCCAATAAGGGTATCCTCTACCAAACTACTTGTGTAGAACAACCACAACAAAATGAGGTGGTTGAGAGAAGACACAAAACTCTTCTTGAGACAGCCAGAGCATTATTTTTTCACGAGGAAGTTATTCTTACAACCACATATATTATCAATAGAATTCCTTCACAAACATTACATTATAAGACACCTTATGAGATTCTCTATCACAAAAAAACCTTTATACAATCATTTAAGGACATTTGGATGTTTATGTTTTGCTGCCATATTACAGAGAGGGAGATATAAATTTGATGCAAGAGCTCACCTATGTGTATTCCTTGGGTATCCTTATGCCTAGTCCTTGACCTTCAAACCAATAAAATCCTATCACTAGAGATAGCACTTTCCATGAGACTTTTTTTCCTTTTCACCACATTACATCTCCCACAAACACAACACTTCCTTGTCCTACTATAGAATTATCTTCTTGCCTTCTCAATCAGATGTTTCTACATTTTCTGACTCTACTCTTAACAATTCTCCTTCTCCCATTATTAATCTGGATCATGCCATTGATTCCTCATCCTCCACAACCGACATGCCAATACAAACTTCTGTAAGAAAATCCACTAGAATTCACAAACTTCCTTTTTACTTGGAAGATTATGTTTGCAACTGTGGCATAAGTTCTCACGAAATAACTAAAAACAATACACACCGCTATCATCTCATCACCTTTAATCAACTACCTATTCCCTACCAGGCTCATATGCCCCATTTGACCACATTTAATGAAACTTCTTCATATTAAATTGCTTCACTAGATCCTAAGTGGGTATGTGCTGTGGAGACAGAAATAGAAGCTTTGCAAACAAACAATACTTGGAAGATTCTCCCTCTTCCACATGGCAAGAATGCTATTGGATGCAAATGGATGTACAAAATCAAGTTGAAGGCTGATGGTGGTTTGGAAAGATATAAAGCTAGATTAGTAGCTAAAGGATACGATTAGAAAGAAGGGATAAATTTTCAAGATACATTTTCTCCAGTTGTGAAAATGGCAAAAATTTAAAAGCATCATTGCCTTAGTAACCTTCAAAAGGTGAGATCTTTTTCAATTGGATATTAACAATGCATTTTTACATCGGGATCTTCACGAGGAAGTTTATATGCAAATGCCTGAAGGAGTCCTTAACCCTACTGGATGTGTCTGCAGATTGATTATGTCCTTATATGGACTAAAGCAAGCATCAAGGCAATGGTTTGCTAAGTTAGCTGATATTTTGAAATTGCAAGGGTATGTGCAGTCTAAGAATGACTATTCCCTTTTTATTAAGAAGGGACCTTCCAACATCACAATTGTAGCAGTTTATGTTGATGACATCCCCCTCACTGGTTCATGTTCTTCTGAAATCAAATCCTTGAAGAAAAACTTTGACACAACATTTAGCATCAAAGATTTGGGACAACTACATTACTTCCTAGGATTCGAGGTTGGTTATTTTCCTACTAGAATTACTCTTACACAGAAGAAAGTCACTCAAGAGTTGTTGACAGATGTCGGGTACTCTTATTACAAAAGTGCGTGCACTCCTCTTACTCTTAATTGTAAACTGTCAGCAGATAATGGATACACCCAGTCAGATCTTTGTTTTGCAGTTCAACACCTGAGCCGGTTCATGCAAAATCCTAGAAAACGCCGCCTGGAAGCTCTTTATCACGTATTGATGTACATCGAGGGCACTGTTGGTCAAGGAATCTTGCTAAAGGCTACTGATCAGCTCAAATTGCAGGCATTTTCAGATTCAGATTAGGCCTCCTGCCCCACTACTAGACATTCAGTTACTGGTTATCTTGTCATGCTTGGTGATTCACCCATTAGCTGGAAGTCAAAGAAACAAAGCACAATATCCAAGTCCTTGACAGAGGCAGAGTATCGTGCGATGTCTCAAGCAGCTTCAAAGATTACATGGCTAGTTAGACTTCTTAAGGAGCTTGGGATATCAAATTTACAGCCTATAGTTCTTCATTGCGACAATCAATCAGCATTACATATTGCCAAGAATCCTGTCTTTCATGAAAGAACAAAGCACATTGAGATTGACTGTCATTTTACTCGAGATAAAGTACTTGAGGGTCTTTTTGAACTAAGCTATCTGCCAACTCAATCACAGCTTGCAGATGTGCTTACAGATATCTTATCTTCTTCCCATCACTGGAATTTTCTACATAAGGTGGGAATGGTTAATTTTCACCATCCTCCAGCTTGCGGGGGGTGCTAAATACTGAGGCTGAAGAATCATTGCACACTAGAATGTACACACATTTAGACAACAAAGAAAATAAAATAGTCAGGCAGCAAATTTTTCAACAACTACCACACCTCAACAAAATCCAACTTACTGAAACAGAGAGAAAAATTTTGTTATATGTCAGGAATTGTTATAGAGTTTGTTAGACAATTTGTTGTAAAATTTGTATAAATACTCATAGCCAACAATCATTATGTATTGAATTTTTCATTCTTTCATAAATGAGAAAAGTTCTTTTCTAAAAAATCTCATTCTCTCCCTCAAAAAATCTGACATGTGCCCCCCGTCATCCCAACCTGAAAACTATAATCCCCCATTAACTTTTAGTTTCATCGATTAATAAGAGTGGAGGTCCTTGGAGCTGATTGATTAGAGACTGCTAAGTTCTCCGTCTCCCCTTAATCGATGTAGGTGCCTGGTGGTGAGCGGATATGCAATTATTATGTCTCATAAATTAAAACAAAATTAAAAGGCCACCATATTGGGGTTATTGTCAAAATGGAAAAGCAATTAGCTTTTACTGGTGGGGCTCAATTGCCTCCCTGACATTATGCTCGGCAGGCTCCCTGAAGACGACTGGAGTTGTAAATTTATTATAGCATAACAAACCATGTCTGGGATCGGGATCAGGTGCATTGTATTTCCAAATAATCTAAATTCTCTGAGAAGATATCATATAACAATGCCTGCCTGGAGTGTTGAAGGCTAATGGTTAAATTAAAAGTTCTGTTAAGTCTTAAGGTGTAAGGCTAATGATTCTGATGAATAACCTCTTTTAAGATACTTAAAGAGTGGTTAGTTATGACGTCAGGATGTGGATTCAAGTTAACTTAGAAGTTAGATCTTCTCTTTTTAGTTTTTACCATATCAGGAGAAGAAAACAAATTAGGTTTTAGTTTTCCTAAAATGTAGGAAGAACGTGGGGTATCTACCCTGATCTAATCAACAAAAATCAAGTTCAAAAATTGAAGAACCCATTAACTTCATCCTTCGTTCAAAAACACGACAGGAATCAAGTCATCATTATAGAACTTTGAGAAAAGGGCGTAACCCCACCATGGAAAGTCCTAGTAAAGAAGAAAAAGTAGCACTAGATGCCCTGCACCATCAGTTCAATGATTTGGTTCAACATTGGGACACCATAAACCAATCAAACCCAAAAGCCCTACATAGGTTATCACCAACTGGCTCACGCACGGTGATTAAAGAGCTTCAACTCCTTGACAGTTCTCCAAGAAGTCTCATGTCTTTTCTGCAGTACACGCCCTCTCCACCCTCGGAAAGAAACGGAGGAGGTTGGAAGGTGAGGAACAATGACTTGGCAGTCGAAGAGATACTCAGTGAACGAAGAGCCGCCGTGAGAAGTGGCAAGCTGAAGGGCAGACGGTTGTTTCCGGTAGCGGATGGTGTGAGTGACAATATCTGTTCCGGTGGTAGGGAGGAGATAGCATGCAGTGGTTTATATAGTATTGGTGGAGAGAGTGAGGAGAGGTCTTTGTGGTCTTATGATCATTCTGATGATGAGAATGAAAACGTAGAGACCAAAAAAGGTTTTAGTCCTGTTTGTCTTCATTGTGCGGCAACTTCTACTTATTCATCACTGTCATCATCTCCTCCTTCTTCAATTTCTTATGATAAAGTTGTGGTCGAAGAGAAAGAGATGGTGGATGTGGAAACCGTTGAAGAAAAGAAGAGACGTGCAGAGACTGGTCCCTGCGAATCTAGGACTCAAAAGGTTTTCATGGCCTGGCTAGGAATCCTTTTAACTCTTTTTGCAGTTGGTTTCATCACAGCAAGGACCTTAAGTGGGTATGGCTATGGAGGTGAAGTCATTCCAATTCCAACTTGATTTCTCTTTGTAGTTTTCATTTTCAAGATTTATCTGATTAACAATGGATGTTTTGGTCGATTGCATCAAAAATCTTAATAGAAGTATATGTAATCGCATTAGAAGACAGGTTTTAATGGTGGGTATGAGTTGAAGAAGATGTTTCTCTTCAAGTAAGCATCAAAAGTGGAAGTCTAAGGATACCAATATTTCATTATATAGTAGTTTAGAAAAGGAATATATGTTTGCATCTGTCTTAGGAATATGTCTTCCAAGTTTCAGAAGCTATTGCCTGGTGATGCCAAGTACTATAAACGACTAGTAATGCAGGTGGTTGGTGAAAAGTTTGCCTCAGTATCAGATAAAATAACGCCGGAGCAATTTGGGTTGGTGTAAATGGTAGAGGTTGCGGTCTGAGTCACTGCTTTTAATCTTGTCGAGATAAGAATTACCACTGAATTTGTAAATATCACTAATTTATCAATTTTGCATATATATATATACTATTTTGCGATTTGTATATATACAATTTTGCATAACTTAAAAATCAAAGTATTTATCTTTTATTTTAAATTAATTTAACTTAATATATATATGTGTGTGAATTTAAAAAAGATTGTGTCATATAAGAATCTTATAAAATCTTAAAATCACATAGTGGAGATCTCTTATTATCAAAGCTCTTTACTATTTGATAGTAAGATTTTATATTTCATGGTATATAAAACACATAAAAATACCAAAACTTGCCACACTCCCCCACCAAATGGTTCAAATTCGAGTGGTACTAAATTCCCAATGAAGAACTCAATCTTTAGTGTCTGTTTACGATTACAAAGCAATTTAAAAACGAGAAGGATACTAAGAATTAGCCATTTTTGCACCAAAGGGGTGACAGAAATAAGATTTTACGAATCTTAGGTATATGTGAAAATAAAGGTTCATTGATTTTAGACTTATCTAGAAATAATTCTTACATGTAACCCCCGTTTATAAACATCTTGTTAAAGGTTGTGTAAGTTATGGTGATTATCATACTTTTCCTTGTATCATCCTTCTCACAGTGATAAAGAAGTTTTATCTTTTTATTTATGAACATATGTCACCCAATTGACTAAACTATATAAATTCTTATATTTTACTTTATTTATTTTTTTCTTATATTACTTTCATTTCCACAATAATTGAGATCAGAGTTATTTACATCTTAACAATTAGTATGAGATTCAAGGTTACGTTGTTAGGATGCCTTTCCACAAGTTAGATAATGAGAAACTTAATAGATCGGATGATTTCAGTCTATGGACGGTGAAGATAAGGGTGGTTCATGTTCAACAGAGATGCACAACAGCGTTGAAAGAAGAAAAAAGACTTCTAGGGAATTTGGTGCTATTTGAAAAGAAAGAGATATTAAAGGCACATACTGCAACACTGTCCAGTTTAGGAGACAAAGTCTTGAAAAAGATGGTTAATGAAACAATCCCGGCCTGCTTCATTATAGAAATGACTTTAAAATAAGTATCAGAAGAGATCACTTACGATTGTTTATATTAAAAGCAACATTTAAGGATGTGAGAAAGTACACAAGTGACTAAAAATAGGATCAAGTCAGGGTCTAAATCGAAGGCCAAGTTGTTTGATGCTTTAAATGCAAAGAAAAAGATCACTTTAGGAGGGACTGTTCATATTGGAAGAAACAAAATTAGAGAAAGGAAATAGATGGAACAAAAAATATTGTTATGGTTTAGGAGAGTTCTTATGAACATGGAAGAGGCAATGATGTTTTGACGATTAACAATTTTGGTTTTGCAAATTGGTGGGTGAAAGACACAGATACATCTTATCAAATAAATTTCAATAATGACCGATTATAAACTTTAAAGAATGGAACAATTCTATCAAATTGGTTAATGGTAAAGATTGTATACTCAAAGAAATAGTTTAGTGTAAATCCAAATGTATGATGAGATTATAAAGATTGAAAGAGCACCACCCTATTTCATTAATATCCTTAGGATATATATACAACAAATGCAAACATCTTTGACCGAGTAATTAGCTCATAAGATTAAGTATTGGGATACATCTAGAGAATTATCAAGATTACAAGTGTATCTAGAAGATCACAACGTTACACTATTTACTTCCTATAGCCCCCCTCAAGATGGAGCTTCGTGAGGAGAGTCCAATCTTATCCCGGAGTAGGATAAATGGTGTCCTGGAGATTGGTTTGGTGAGAGCATCAGCTAGCTGATCTCTGGAGGAAATCGGAGTGACACGTAGGGAGCCATTCTGTACCTGCTCACGAATGAAGTGGAAGTCAATGGCAATATGCTTCATGCGTGAGTGAAAGACAGGATTAGAGCAGAGATGGGTGGCACCCACATTGTCACAATATATGACTGGAGCAGTAGGAATATGGATGCCCAGCTCAGTGAGTAAGGAGCGTAACCATCGCAATTCGGCAGCTGTACTAGCGACGGATCTGTATTCTGCTTCAGTGGAGGATCGTGCAACAGTCCTTTGCTTTTTCGAACTCCAGGAGATGAGGTTGGACCCAATGAAGACAAGATAGGCGTTGGTAGACGTGTGGTCATCCTTGTTGCCGGCCCAGTCGGCATCAGAGAATGCATGAAGAGAGTGAGTAGTATGTTGACGTATTGGTAGACCAAGATCAAGAGTACCTCGGATATAGCGAAGAAGACGTTTGGCCTCGAGCCAATGTGTGGAATTAGGGTGATGCATGTACTGTGATAGCTTGTTCACTGCAAATGTTATATCTGGACGAGTCATAGTAAGGTACTGCAGTCCTCCGATCGCAGGTCTGTACTCGGTTGGATCAGAGAGGGAGGTGCCGGATGAGAGATGTAGTGTGCTATCCGGTGCCAGAGGAGTGAGGACTGGTTTGCAGTCCAACATTTTTGCTCGAGTCAGGAGGTCAATCATATACTTCCTTTGAGAAAGAATAATGCCCTGAGGGTGTGGAAGAACCTCGATCCCAAGAAAGTAGGATAAAGTGCCCAGATCCTTTATGGAGAAACGGTCTGTCTGTGTTTGAATAAATCCCTGGAGGAAGGATGAGTCTGGTCCTGTGACTATAATGTCATCATCATACACCAGTACATAAAGCAAGTGACCCGATCGATTGTACACAAAGAGATAGGTGTCAGATCAACTGTTCTGAAAGCCCTGTAAGAGGAGAAACTGGCGTAGTTCTGAATACCAAGCACGGGGCGCTTGTTTCAACCCATATATTGCTTTGTGTAGTTTACACACATATGTAGGAGCATCCTTATCGACAAATCCTGGAGGTTGAGTCATGTATACGCTCTCTGTGAGGCAGCCTTGGAGAAAAGCGTTGTTGACATCGAGTTGATGAAGGGGCCATCCTTTGCTGACAGCAATGGCTAGAACAAGTCTGATGGTAGTTGTTTTGATGACCGGACTGAAGGTATCATGGTAGTCCACTCCAGGACGTTGATGAAATCCTTTTGCCACTAGTCTGGCTTTGTACCTGTCAACAGAACCATCAGACAAACTTTTAGTGCGGAAAATCCACTTACAACCCACTAGATTATGAGCCTCATAGGGAGGGACCAGTTCCCACGTGCTATTGCGAATAAGAGCATCAAATTCCTCATGCATTGTTTTACGTCATTTCGAATCCCGAAGAGCCTCTGCTTTGGTGGAAGGTTCTAGGTCTAAGGTTAGGGTAGTTTGGGAGGATAGTGCATACTTGGGGTTCGGTTTGTAGATTTGGTTTTTAGAACGTGTTTGCATGTGGTGTGTGTTGGAGGGTTGTGGGTCTAGGGAAGGATCAAGGGTGGGCTCAGATTCTGATGAGTTAGTAGGACTATGGGGAAAGTCAGGTAAGGCTGGAGGACCAGGGTTTGAGGCCTGGGGCGCATGAGTGGCCGGTGTTGCAGGAATAATGGTGAATGGAGGTAACCAATCGGTTATGGTATCTTCATCTGGTCGAGGAAGGTCCAGAAGTGAGGACCGGAATGGGAACTCGTTTTCTACGAAGCGGACATGGCGCACCACATAGATACGTGAAGAAGGAATGTCAAGGCAAAGATATGCGCTCTGAGTAATAGAGTACCCCAGAAACACACATGGCCGGGAACGAACATCAAGCTTATGTGAGCTGTAAGGACAAAGCCAGGGAAAACAAAGACACCCAAAAACTCGGAGTTTTTCATAATTGGGAGAGGTTTGGAATAGGCGAGAAAATGGGGAAGACATGGATAGTGATTTTGAGGGCATGCGGTTGATTAGGTATATCGCGGTGGAAAAAGCATAGTTCCAATAGTGAATCGAAACAAAAGCGTGAGTCATTAGGGATAGACCTGTTTTGACTATGTGTCGATGTCTCCTTTCGGAGTAACCATTGTGCTCCGGAGTGTGAGGAGGGGACGTGTAGTGAGAGATGCCAGATGTAGACAAAAACGAAGACAAGGCAGTACACTCACCTCCGTTGTCAGTGTATAGTATTTTAATGTCATTTTCAAAGAAACGTTCAACAAGGATTTTTAATTTGTGGAAAATATCAGCTACATGAGATTTGCGTTGCAAAGGGTAATACCAAATATACTTGGTGTAATGATCTACGAAAATAACATAGTATTTAAAGTTATCAATAGACACAACAGGTGCAGTCTAAACATCGGAGTATATTGTTTTAAGTGGTCTCGTTGAGACTAGAGATGATTCAAAGAGGGGCAATTTATGACTTTTGCTACTAAGGCATACATGGCACGCATTATTTTCTGAACTAGACATAATGGGAAGATTAAAATGACTCACTACATGACTTGAAACTGGATTAGTAGGGTTTCCAAGACGCTGATGCTAGAGTGATAGAGGAGCACGAACACTGGTGAAGTGAATGGTTGGTTTGCGGGAAGTTGATGCGGAGGGCCACTCATACACACCATGCCTAACTAATCCCATCAAGAGGGTTTTGCCTATTGCCAGTTCCTTAACAAAAAAACCAGATGGGGTGAATTCAATGGCAGTATTATTTGTAGCACAAAATTTTGAAACAGATATAAGGTTTTGGTTTAATGAAGGAACACACAGTAAATTATTAAGTTTAAAGGTATGAGATTTAGAGGGTAGTGTGAGTGAACCAGTATGAGTGATTGTATGTTGTGAACCATCACCAAGCAGGACGTCGTCGGGAGCCGAGTAGGGTGTGTGAAGCGCGAGGTTTTGAAGATCTGAGGTGACGTAGTGGTTGGCCCCGCTGTCCAATAACCAAGTTTGATCGACCTGTGATGTTGGGGTAGCAAAATTAATTCTCGGTTACCAGGGACGAGATGTGGCAAAACCAGTAGATAGCGAGCGTTGGTTGCTGGCGAACGAGGCTGGTTGCTGGCAGAAAAGACGGCCATATTGCGGACAGTGCAGGACTTTGTGTCCTTGCACTCCGCAGGCTTGGCAGTAGCCCTGGTATGGTCGCCGTTGTTGGGGTCGTTAATTGCCTTGAGATGGGGACTGTGGCATCGGTTGTCCAGGACCGGGGGCTGTGTTCCTCCATTGACGATTGCGTCCAGGACCTGTAGTAGCATTAGCAGTAATTGGCACAGGTGAGGGCGATAGAACATTGTTCTGACGAAGTAGAAGTTCATGATTGATGAGCTTTTCATGGAGCTCGTCAAAAGAAGGTGTTGAATCTCGAGCATTCATGGCATTAGTGATGGATTTGTATGCATTATCCAGGCCATCAAGCACACGTTCGATTAGGTCTTCATTGTCAATAGGCTTGCCAAGGAGAGCAAGTTTATCAGCTTTTTGCCTGATGAAAGTCATATACTCCGAGATGGATCGGCCACCTTGAAGAGGTCGTTTGATTTGATCTTGGATTTGTTTGATGTGGCCGCGAGACGGCTTAGCATAAATGGTCGCGAGTATTTCCCAGACATCTCGCGATGTTACAGCACGATTGATATGAGGCGCCACGGTCGGTGACAGTGAGCCAATGAGGGCAGCGAAGATCAATTGATCATGACGAAACCAGGTATCATAAGTGGGATTTTGACACGGTATTGCCTTCAATAATGACAGTTTCGGCCAGAGGTACAAGAGTACCATCAACGTACCCAAGAAGTTTGTGGCCTCATAGGATTGCTTGAAATTGAAGCTTCCATGTGAGATAATTGGTGGGTGTTAATTTGACAGACGTTTGGGGATGAACTGTAAGAGCAATGATATGATTATTGGCATCCTCTTTGTTTGGCAGGGTGGAAGAGGCCATGGCAACAAGGACAAAAGCTTATCGGATGAAGAAGGAAGAGGGAGTCGTGATGAGAGGGTGAAAAAAATTGGGATCGATCAGCTCTCTGATACCATATAAAGATTGAAAGAGAACCACCCCATTTCATTGATATCCTTAGGATATATATACAATAAATGCAAACATCTTTGACGGAGTAATTAGCTCCTAAGATTAAGTATTGGGATACATCTAGAGAATTACCAAGATTACAATTGTATCTAGAAGATTACAACGTTACACTATTTACTTCCTATAGAGATTGTTAGAATATTGAATGCCTAATATATGCATAAGGTTCATAAGCCTATGGCTTTTATGGGTAATCTTAATTGATAGTTAATGGTATAATTTTTTTAGCAGTGATTGGCATCTTAATTTGGTAATGGGTACATTAATTGTAATGAAATACAAATTACAACATAATATTTATGTCTTAATAAGAAAGATAGTAATAGGATCAGTAGTTGTGTCTCAATCCCCAGGACAAAATAATGACAGTATAGAGTTGTAGCATCACAGATTGGGTCTTTTAAGTGAGTAAGGACTTAAGATATTGAGTAAGAAAGGGTTGCTAGATGAAGATTTGACAGAGAAGATGAAGTTCAAAGATTCTTGTGTTTTTTATAAGCAACAAATGGTCAATTTTGGTTCCAGTAAGCACACTTTCACCGATATTCATGATTATGTTCACTCAAATTTATAGGGTACAAATTTAGTTCAATCCTATGGAAGACAGTTATTTTATCACATTCATTGATGGTCACTCGAGAAAAGTGTGGTTATATTTTTTAAAATTAGAGAATGAAGTACTTGAAAAGTTCAAGGAATAGAAGACAATAGTTGAAAAACGTACTAGATGGCAAATCAAGACACTTAAAATGAGGCCCTGTTTGGTTCCATTTTTTTAACCGTTTTTGTTATGATTTTCATAAAAAAAAAACAAACCATTTATGAAATCATGTTTGGTCACGTGTTGTTGCCATTTCTGGTTCCTAAAAACAAAAAAATAGCAATAAGTTTACGAAAACGCAAAAAAGACGTTTTCGTAAGATTTTAAAACAAGTTTTCTTCTTTCATCAAAATAAGTTTTCTTTTAAACAAAAACTGTTTCTACGCCGCCTGACTCTTCTCCTCGTCAGGTTCTGCTCTCTCCATCTTCAGGTTCGTATATCTCCACTGTTGTGTGTCTCCATCTTCAGGTTCTGCTATCTCCATCTTCAGGTTTGTATATCTCCACTGCTGCGTTACCTGCTTGCTTTCATATCTCTTTTATTCTGTTTTTGCGAATATTACACGTGAAGGCTACACACAGAAACACTAGTTTAGTGGCTGTGTTCGGTACATATACTTACTCACATCCCATAACTTGCCGTTGACTCAGAACTCCAAGTGTACAAAGCAGGTCCATCTCACCGTCACCCTTGACCCTCCACCACCACCAGCAACCACCACAACTCTGCTCTTTCAGTTGGGTATCACGAGGTCCCATAAATGATTACGAGGATTGAATAACGTGAGTATATAATAGAGAGGGATAATAGTGAGTGAAGTGAGTATATCTGGGA
>JANZXP010000006.1:34735023-34755609 GCA_027576715.1 Erythroxylum flavicans
GTGACACGCCACCCTCGCGGGGCACGGACTCGGGTATCACTGTCGATATCGGGTTCGAGTTCAGCGGGAGTGGGGTGCTACAATGTTGACTCTATTGATACTATAAGGAATGTAAAAATCCCCTGGGTCCTCTTTCTTCTGTGTTATGTTAGGGTTTCCTTCCGTTATGTGCTCTTTAACCTTCTTCTTGACTGATTCCTTTAGTGTGAGCCTTGTTTATAGTTGTTTCATTATGTCCTCATCCTTATTTGATTCAACTTCCTTAAAATTCCTCGTTGCTCTACTTGAAATTGACTTCTGCTAAGCTAGAATAGGGTATGGAATTTTAGGTTGAGGTTCCTTGATTGGATTAATTACGAGTTCACTTTGAAGGAACTTCATAATTACTTGTCCTTTTCTTTTTGCTCCATCTTCCTTCATATTTTCAAGCTTTTTTTCCTGGGTCCGAGTGATGGCCATGATCCGTTCCTTTGGGTTAAACTCGGTATTGCTTGGTAGAGTACCTGCACTTTTAGAAGACAAAGCATTAGCAAGTTGACCTAACTAAACCTCCAAGTTGTGGATGAATGAGGCATGTTCTTCACAATTTGATTGAACTTTGCCTCTATCCTCTTTTGACTTTTCTTCTAGTTGGAAAACATCCTCTTCTAGTTCTCTTCTTGAGTTGCCAGTTTAGACCCTAAAACATACATCAACTTGTCCATTTTACTCTCCACAAATGTAAGTCGATCTTACTGAAATCCAAGAGGTCCTTGCAGTCTTGCTTGGCCACCTGTATTGTTAGTATTCTAAAAAAAACTTGGGTGGTTTTTCTACCCTGGATTGCAAGTATTAGAGTAAGGATTATTACTTCTTTTTGACTGGCCCAAGTAATTTACCTGTTCTATACCACTGGCTCCTAACAAAAAACATTTAGTTAAGCCATGGTTGTTTTTCCCATATAACTTACACTATAATTGCATCACTTTGGCCGTAGATGAAGATGCTCCTTGCATGTTGCTTAACTGCTTAGTAAAGGCTGTGATTTGTGCTTGTAATGCTGTTATAGAATCAATCGAGATCATACATTTTTGCTCCTTTTTCTCCTGTCTACTCCTCTCATTTGAACGCATATAACTATTGCTCGCCAATTCTTCCAGAAGGTAATGAGTTGCATCAATATTCTTTCTCATTAAAGAACCTCTAGCAGCTTCATCTATGGTTCCAGTCATGCTCTGATTTACACCATTGTAGAATGTCTGCAATAGGAACTCCCTCGGAAGGTTGTGGTGGGGAAAACTTCTCTGTAATTCTTTAAACCTCTTCTAGGCTTCATATAGAGACTCCCCATCACTCTGTTGAAAGTTTGTGATCTCCTTTATGACTCTTGTTATCTTATTCAATGGGAAGTATTTCGCGAGAAATGCTTGGGCTAGCTGCTCCCAAGTAGTAAAATGCCGTAAACTGAGCGAGATGTATCATGCCTTCACGCTATCTCTCAAAGTGAAAGAAAATAGCCATAACTTCACAACATCATCTGACATCCCATTAAACTAGGAGGTGTCACAGATCTCCAAAAAATTTGCAATATGGGCATTGGGATCTTTTTTGGACAGCCCATAAAATTGTACACTACTCTGAAGTATATTGAGGAGTGCCGGCTTGACCTCGAAATTATTGGCTTGAATTGTTGGCCTTGTAACTCTTTGAGGACTAAAACTTGGCCTTATAAAGTCCATTAATGTCCTCTCAGCTCCTCCCTGCTCTCCTCCTTTTGTCATATTTCTTTGTATAATATCTTGATGTTTCGCTCTTCTTAACTCTCGTTCGTGCCTTATGATATCAGATAATTCTTTGTTGCTAAATTTTGTCGATCTTCGCATGCTCCTTATGTTCATGCACCTGCAAATACATAAGGAAAAGTATCAAAAACTCTTAAATCAAAGTAATCTAAACTAAACAAGATGCTAAACAAACAATCCCCAATAATGACGCCAAAACTTGTTGAATGGAAAACGAACTCCTAGTTTTATGCTCAAAATCACAAGTATACAAGTCGTGACTTGTAGTAACAAGTGGATATCGATCCAACAAGGAATGTACTTAGGCACCATTTAATTCAGATTAGTCTTTGTTTAAGAACCCAATTTTTTATATAGAAATAAACTGGAAAATTAAATTAAATTAAACAAAAAAGCACAAATGATAACTAAAAAATGCAGAAACTTGGAATTCAAGATTTTCATACCTAAAGATTAGTTTTCCTTATCTTATCTCCCTCTTATTTTGTTAATTGAATTGTGCCTCACCTAAGATGTCTTAATATTTTAACTACCCTCTCTCAAGGTGTAATTAATTGTCCCTAGCTAAATTAAATAGAGATGATTAAGCAATTTCTCAATCTACAAAGTCAAAATTCACCAATTCAACTAGTAATTCAGTTATCCTATGGGTGATCAATTAATTAGCCAATATCTCTCTCTAACTAATCAATTAACTTGATGAATGTAGGTCTATAGTGCCAATTCTCATTGTACAAACCCAACACACATTACGCAACTCAATCTCTCAATATATTGCAAGGTATAAATTCATCATTCTTCAAAAGCTTCATTTATTCGAACCAACAAAATAGGAGTTCAACAAGAAGTTCAAAAGTAACCTCTATAAATAAATTAGCCACTCATGATGGCATTAGCATCCCCAATAATCAAATAATCCATCATACAAATACTAGAAGAGAAAAAACTAAAGAAAACACGTTGTATTATAATTCCTCTTTTTTTCTTCTCCTCTCTTGGTCTCTAGCTCTAACAAAGGTTGCCACCTATTAAGTTGTCATTTTTGTGCTAATTTTGGATAAAAATCTCTTTAATGTGTTTAAATTATTATTCAAAATTAACGGTCCGGTTTCTTAATTATTCTCAGATGATTTTCAACACATGAAAGATGAAATTGGATTAAAAAGATGTAAGGAAAGTAAAGACAATTCAAATTCTTAACTAGTAGAAAAATAATTAACCAAGTATGGGCACGTGCAAGGAAAAATATTATCTATAGAATCTTATTTGAAATCAGATTCGATCCACCTAAGAGTTTCATGATTTTGGGAATCAAGTTGTTGCCTTGCTGATGGGGATCTATAACCTGAATATGTGAGGAGTGTATCTGCTGAAGATTACAATAGGAGGGAAGAGGGAGGAGATTGAAAATTATTAAAAACACATTCACTGTTCACGTTAGGAGTTTTTTTAACGTTTTCTGCAATAGTTTTTCTGGTTTTTAGGATTTTTCATTTTTTTTGGAAAAAGACTAGGGATGGAGACTTTGTATTTTACTATTCTTTTATTGGTTTTTACTTTTGTTATGAGTAGCTAAATTCTTCTTCTTAGTTGAAGGGAACCACATTATCATTTAAAATGTGTGAGATTTTTAAAGTTTATTTCATTGATGAATATTAGGTGTCTTCCAAATTATTTTTCATGATTGAATTGATTAATTTCTAGGGTGCGTAAATAGGAATTGATTTGTTTAATTTATAGCCAGACTAGTAGGATTTACCCTTCAGTATTGCTAATCCAAAGTGGAAATTAGGATTACCATCTTTTCGTTAAAGTTTGGAAATTCTAAAAAGAAACTTAACTTGATTAAATGCATGTCGTATGTGTGTTGTCGTGTTCACTGGTTTCTTAGTTCTTAAAGCTATTAATCAATTAAATTTAACATCGTATCTAAGTTGTTGACTAATAAGAATGTTTAGAATATATGTTTCTATTCATTTAATCTTAAGAGAAAACATTGCCTAATGAATGTTCGTTAATGGACTGGGTTTTATATCAAGGATCCATATTAGTTTGATAACGTAGGTGGCCCAAAACCAAAGTTTGTTTACTAAATTTCCAAATCTAATTATTTTTGTTCATTTTCAATTTATGCCATTTTTAATTTTTTAAATTTACTTTAATTCAAACCCCTCGCCCCAATTTGTTTTAGTTTTCAACTCGTATAAAATTTACCGTTAAAATTTCTTATGGGAATGATCTCAACTCTTCACTAACTACATTTTTCATTGCTAGAGTTGGTATTAATTTGGTTGTAGGCAACAACATTAAAAAATTTTGGTGCTATTATCGGGGAACTTCTTAACGGTATATGTATGTTACACGAGTAGACAAGACAACTCTATTGCTATTTGATTCAAAGATTGAGAAGACAGCCAAGAGGTTACGAAAGCAAACAAAAGAACAACAACAAGTGTAGAAAATAGAAAGGATGGTTGCCAATCCACTTTCTGTGAACTAGTCACACCCACGAATGCTCAACAGCCCTACTGCATCAACTTTTCAAATTTGAGGGACATTAACACTTTTGAATTAAAATTTAGGCTGATCCATTTATTACCAATTTTCAAAGGCTTATAGGGAGAGGATATTTACAAACATTTGAAGGAGTTTGATGTGGTTTGTATGAGTATCAAGCCGAAAAATGTGACAGAAGAGCATATCAAACTAAGAGCCTTTCCATTTTCTCTCAAAGATGATGCTCAAGATTGGTTGTACTATTTAGCTGGTGAAAACATGCAAACATGGGCTGAAATGAAGAGACTCTTCTTTGAGAAATATTTTCCAGCATCAAGACCTGCCAACATTCGAAAGGAAATTTGTGGCATTCGACAACACATGGGGGAGACATTTTATGAATATTAGGAAAGATTCAAGAAACTTTGTACTAGCTGTCCCCATCACCAAATAACCGACCAGTTGTTGATTTAATACTTCTATGAAGGTCTTTTGCTCACAGATAGGAGTACGATTGATGTTGCAAGCGGTGGAGCTTTAGTTGAAAAAACATCAACACCCACAAGGGATTTGATAGCAAATATGGCTTCCAATACATAACAATTCGAGATACGTTCTAGGCAGGGTTCAAAACACGTAAATAAGGTAAATGTGACAGCATTGGAGAAAATATTGGATGACCTTACATCTTTGATGAGACAACTTGTGTTAAAAAGAAAGAAGAAGCAAAGGTATGTGGAATTTGTTTGATGTTAGGACACTCACTGATGTATGTCCATTTTGGTAAGAAGAAAATACAGAATAAGTGAATGTTGTAGGAGATTTTGTTGGACCAAATCAGAGGAAATATGACCCATTCTCTAATACTTACAATCTGGGTTAGCGCAATCATCCAAATTTGCTTTATGGGAACTCTCAAAGGTAGCAAACTACCATAAGATTCCAACAATTTAAACAACCATTTGTACCTAGACAACATCAACAAATGACATCCAATTCTGAAGATAAGTCTTCCTTGGCAGATATAGTTCAATCTTTGGCCACTAACACCCTGACATTTCAACGGGATACTCAAGCTAGTATCTGAAATATTGAAAATCAAGTGAGCCAAATGGTAATTGCCATTAATCGATTGGAGGCACAAAGTTTTGAAAATTTTCCAGCTCAACTAGAAATCAACCTCAAACATAATGCTAAAGCTATCATGTTGCGGAGTGGTAAGGAATTGAAGGAACTACCTCTGAAAATCTCCAAAAGATAAATTGAAGAAGAAGTAACAAAGAAGACACCTGATCAGCTAGAAAAGATGCAAATAAGTCTGCAGAGTTTGGTTGTGCAGCCCCCCTTTCCTAGTCAATTCACCAAGGCAAGGAAGGAGGAGCAAGAGAAGAAAATATGGGAGACTTTTAGGAAAGTCTAGGTAAATGTCCCTTTACTTGATGCAATAAAACAAATCCCATGTTATGCTAAATTCCTTAAGGAACTTTACACGTCAAAATGAAAATTAAAACTTGATGAGAAAGTGCAATTTGGGGAGAATGTCTCAGCCATTTTGCAATAGAAAAAGCTTCCGTTTAAGTGTCAAGACCCAGGTATGTTCACTATTTCGTGTCAAATTGGTGATTTGAGAATTGAAAAAGCTATGTTATATTTGAGTGCATCTATAAATGTCATGCCTTATGATGTTTATAAGTCTTTAAACATGAGGCCTCTCAAGGAAACTAATGTAGTGATTCAATTAGCGGATTGGTCAAATGCCTATCCAAAGGATATGTTAGAGGATATTTCAGTTCAAGTGGGGGATATGCTATTTTCTAGCTGATTTTTATATTTTGCAGATAGGAAGTGAGATGTATCTTCTTCAACCCCAATTTTATTTGGAAGGCATTCTTAAAAACTACTAGAACAAAAATTGATGTTCATGATGGGTCATTGACTAAGGAATTTGATGGTGAACTAATTAAATTCAATATATACAACGTCATGAAATTTCCAAATGATGAATAACCTATTGTTTCTGTGGATTTTATTGACATATGGGTGCAGAAAAATTCATTATTGTGTGGAAGAGATGAATCTGAAACAATCTTGGAGATGAGAGACGCATCATAGTGGTAAGTCATCAAGGAATTGTTACTTCCCAATAATGAATTGGAGGTGCTGTTTTGTCAATTGGAGAAGTCTAATCAGTTGGAGAAGAAGCTAGCATATATGGGGCTGTCACGTAATAGCTCCAAGCTCCTACCGTCTTTGGTCCAGCCATCAACATTGGAGTTGAAGAGTTTGCCTAGCCATTTAAAATACATCTTTTTATGTGAGCAAGACATGTTACCTGTCATAATTTCTAATAAACTTACTCTTTTGCAGGAAAATCAATTGATTCAAGATCTAAGAGAGCATAAGGAGGCTTTCGGTTGGACAGTGGCAGATTTAAAAGGTATTAATCCCACAATTTGTATGCATCGAATATTGATGGAAGATGAAGCCAAGGAGTTGAGGCAACCCCAATGTCATTTAAACCCACCTATGATGGAAGTGGTGAAAAAGGAAATCTTGAAGCTTCTTGATGCTGGAATCATTTATCCAATTTTAGCTAGCAATGCAGGCAAAAGTGTTGATGTCCAATCCAAGTAGTTTTGAAGAAAACTGGGGTAACTGTGATAGAAAATAGTGATGGTGAGTTAATACCTACATCTGTTCAAAATGGGTGGAGAGTTTGCATAAATTATAGGAAGCTAAATTCGGTTACTAGAAAAGATCATTTTCGCTTCTGTTTATTGATCAAATGCTTGAAAGACTTCTAAGTAAATCTCACTATTGCTGTTTAGATGGTTATTCAGGGTATCACCAGATTTTGGTTACAACTAAAGCCCAGTAGAAAAATAACCTTCACATGTCCATTCAACACCTTTGCTTACCGAAGAATGCCATTTAGGTTGTGTAACACACCAACGACATTTCAAAGGTATATGGTAAGTATTTTCTCTAGCTTTGTAAAGAATTGTATGGAAGTTTTTATGGATGATTTCACGATTTATGGAGAGTCTTTTGAAACATGCATTATCAACCTTGAAAAAGTGCTTAAACATTGCATTGAGACTAATTTGGTTTCAAATTATGAAAAGTGTCATTTCATAGTTGATCAAGGCATAATTTTGGGTCATATAGTCTCTTCTAAAGGACTTGAAGTCGATAAGGCTAACATAGATGTTATTCGATCTTTATCTTGGCCCGTAACTGTGCAGGAGGTTTGCTATTTTCTTGGTCATGTAGGATTCTATCGACAATTTATCAAGGATTTTTCAAAGATTACACAACCCATGTGTAGAGTACTTTAAAAAGACATGAAGTTTGCTTTTGTTGAGCTGTGCAAGCGTGCATTTGATGAACTTAAGGAACTACTCACTACAACTCCGATTATTTAACCACCAAAATGGGATATTCCATTCGAGCTAATGTGCGATGCTTCGGACTATATAGTTGGAGTAGTATTAGGTCAAAAAGTGGATAAGGTACCTCATGTCATTTACTACCCTTCCATCACATTTAACGATGCTCAGAAGAATTATTTAACGACGGAGAAAAAGTTTTTGACTATAGTTTTTGGGTTGGAAAAGTTTCAGTCCTATTTATGGGGCATGAACGTGATCATTTATTCTGACTATATAGCTCTAAAATATTTGGTGACTAAAAAAGAAGCAAACTTGAGATTGATTCGATGGATCTTACTTCTCTAAGAATTCGATTTGGAAATATGTAACAAGAAAGGAGTTGAAATTTTGGTGGTATCATCTTAGCATGATCATTCCAACCAATACATCTGATGTTATCCAAGACAAATTTTCAGATGAAAGTCTCTTCATAATTCAACAGTTAATTCCATGGTATATTGACAAAGTTAATTTCTTAGTAACTAAGTCCTTACCTAGTGATTTATCTAGAGCTAAAAAAGATAAAATTAAACGAGAGGCTCATTATTACATTTGGGATGAACCTCATCTTTGGAAATTTTGTGTTGATTAGATTGTTAGAAGATGTGTTACAGATGATGAAATTTCTTCCATATTAAATTTATGTCATTCATCTATGTGTGGGGGACACTTTGTTCCCAAAAGAACAGCTTGAAAAAATCTTGAATATGGATTATTTTAGCCTAAGCTATTTTATGATTCTTAAATGTTTAGCAAGTCTTGTGATAATTGTCAAAGAACTGGTAGCTTAGGATCTAGAGATCAAATCCCACTTACTAACATCCTGGTATATGAGATTTTTGATGTCTGGGGAATAGACTTTCTATGTCTTTTTCCTTTTTTCCTTTGGTAAGAATTATAGTTTGCTTGCTGTGGATTATGTTTCGAAATGGGTTAAAGCTAAGGCTACTTTGTCTAATGTTGCTAAAACTATTATAGATTTTGTTAAATCTAACATTTCTGTCAGGTTTGAAATGCCTTGAGCTATATTAGTGATCGAGGGACCATTTTTGCAATAAGATTTGTTAGGCTTTGATGAAGAGATGTGGTGTCACACACTGGATTTCTACAACCTATCGTCCACAGACAAGTGGACAAGTTGAAGTATCCAATAGAGAGATTAAGTCCATACTGGAAAAAGTGGTGAATCCAAATAGAAAAGATTGGAGCTTACGATTAGATGATGCCTTGTGGGTGTACCATATTGCTTACAAAACTCCAATAGGCATATTGCCATGAAGGTTAGTTTTCGATAAGCCTTGTCATTTACCTGTGGAAATAGAATATAAAGCCTATTAGGCTATGAAGCAGTTGACTATGGATCAGGTAGAAATTAGTAATAATAGGAAGTTACAATGGCAAGAGTTAGAAGAGATTCGTAATGAAGTGTATGAGATGCAAAATTTTATAAGGAAAAACTAAAGCTTTTTAGGATAAAATGATTTATCGGAAACAAATTTTAATAAGAAAAAAGTTCTTTATCATTCAAAGCTTAAATTATTTCCAAGGAAATTACGATCTCATTGGCTCGGGCCATTTATTGTTACTAATGTTTTTTCTTACGGTGCGGTAGAAATTCAAAGTTTAGGTAATTCTAAGGTATTTAAAGTTAATGGACACTGCTTGAAGCTATATTATGAAAACTCTCCAGTTGAGCAAGTGGAAGAGATAGAGCTGGTAACCCCAATCTATTTCTAATTAGGTAAGTCGATACACACATCTAGCTAACAACTTAAAAGAAGTGCATTTTGGGGCAACCCAAAAATTTCAGGTTTCATTTCAGTTTTATTTTTATTTATTTATTTATCTTTTTTAGTAGTTCTCATTTTTATTTTATTTTGTCATGTTTTTTTTATTCCAGTTACGAATTTCATTTCATTTCATTTAGAATTTCCAATTTTTCTTTTAATATCTGCAATTTTATTACTTTTATAAAAAATGAAAAAATTTCTCCTTCTCGTTGTGCCAAGAAAGAAGAATAATTCACGAAGGATAGCCTATCCAATTGTAAATTTGGTGACCATCTAACCTCTATTGAGCACCACGACGACGCCACCCACGGTTGCAACATCAATCCCATCAGTACCTCCAATTTTGACACTAACACCAGGCCCCCTGTAAGTAAAATTTATCCTTGTAAGTATGTGTTTACTGATACTCTTCAAGCCTTACAAGTTCATGATTCCTTTGAACAAATGATGGGACCAATTTGCTAGAATGTGTTTGCTAAAATTGACCGCAATGCATATGTTGAACTAATGAGAGAATTTTATAGGTCATTTCAATTTAATTCTAATGAAGAATTTGATTTGTTTATTGAAGGAATTGTAGAATTTAGACTTACAGGAAAGGAATTTTCTTTGTCTATTACTAATTTTAATGTGGCCATAGGTTTTGTTTAAGCTAATAAAGTTAAAGATGAGCCATTTCTAAGTTCCCGATGTGATTATCATGACGATTTTAACGAATGTGAATTGTGGACTCAATGGTCTGTAGACCCTAATCCATATAATGCTAGTGTATCTAAGAGTTCATATTTGAAAGATGCTATTTTCAAAATTATTCATTGACTCTGAACATATAATTTTTAAGGCCTCAGGATTCCACGAGAACACTTTCTAAATTTGAATTTTACTTTTTGTGGTGTATGGATAGAAAAATTCCTATTAGTTTAAGTTATTGGTTTTTAATGTAATTTCAATTTGTGTTGAATAAAAAATCTAAACCTTTGATATTAGGATCCTATATCACTCAATTGGCCATCAATTTTGATTTATTGGACCCTAATAATACTGACATGATTGTGGCTTATGCTATAGAACCCTTGGATATAGAATGTTTGTATAGGATGGGAATCAAGGACTTAACTCATGGACAAATATCTTTCACTAATCTGGGTCCAACTATCCCTCTCAATCCTTATCCAACTACAAGAAGTCAGGTTGTAACAGATGCACTGCATAACCACTAACCTCCCCAAGCCAATTTAGATAATTGTCTTAGTCGATTAGAACACCAAACGCACCGAATGAAGTATAATTTGATGGCATATTGGGGGCATCAAGGATTCCAACCTCCTCACCCACCAACTCCATGATTTTGGACTTTAAAAAATAGAGAAACATTCTTTTCTCTCTTCTTTTCTATTTTTTCTTCTTTAATCTTATGTCACAACATTGAGGACAATGTTGGTCTAGGTGTGGGGGAAAGATATGGAATTCATGTGTGTGACTATGTGGTCTTGCTTTTCTTTGATTCTCTTTTCTTTAATTTTTTGTTCTTTGCATGCTTGTATTGTGTGTTGAGCTATGAAGCTTTGTCATATTAGTTTGGATGAGATTAAGTGTGTGCATGAAATTAAACTGGTTTATGTGAGTCTAAGGTGAACCAAGCTGAATGATTGCAATAACTGGTCTTGTACACTTAGTCAAAGTTTGACATTTGAGTGATTAGGTAATATGTGGAATTAAGGTGAACTCTTGAATTAAACCTATGAGCGGATTTGAGCCTTAATGACATCATCTTTATGTCATTCTATTTTCTTGTATTGTGTGATGCTCCTCTAATTAGGCTAGCCCTCAAAACTTGCACTGAACCATATTGAATTTGTTTGCTACACGGTTTATGGAAATGATTAAGGCCTTCTTTGTTTTAAACCCCTTAGCTTAAATGACCCATCGAGTCACTTTTTTGCCTTGCCAACCCCTTTAAGCCTTTAACCCTATTTGTTTTTTTGGTTAATCACCTTATATTGAAACCCAAAAATCCTTTAGCCTTACCCTGTCATAAGTTTAATGAAGTACTAAGCAAGCATTTAAAGTCTATAATTTAGGAACTTTTGTTTTGTATTATATCTGAGATATTTTTACAGGTACTTCTACTCATGTTTTGTTGATATATGCTACTATTGTTTCCTATTGTTTTTAGTTTTATTCAAGTGAAAAAAAGAAAAAATGAAAAAAGATAACAAAAAGAGAAAAAGAAAAAATGAAAAAAGAAAAACAGTAAAGCATAGTAGCATTAGTTAGTAATGAGTAGTTGTAGTCCATTGTATTCATATGCTTATCTCAGAATTTGTAGTTAGTTGTCCCTTTTACTTGGCACTCTGTGAATGTTTATGATTAACCTTTTCCCATTTTTACCTTACCCTTGAACCCAACCCCATTATAACCCACAATAAAGTCCTTCTAACTTATGAGCTCATATAATTCGAACGAATGATAACAAGTGAATTTGCAAGCCTATGGTAGTGCACTCTGCTAAAGGGAGATTTGAGGGAAACACTTTAACTTTAAACATTTGAGCGAAAAGAGAGAAATCTATGAGAAGAATTCACCTTGGTTTCATACTTGCCTTTGAACAAGAATGTTTTAATTTGTCTTTACTTATTTGTATCGGTGAAAAGTAATTATCATGTGTGTTGCCACCTAAGTCTTGCTGGCCTAAGTTTAGCGGAGTATGTGCACTTAATCTTATAAAGGACAAATTGATAGAGTGTAGTGGTTTGTTATATTTACTCGAGGGCGAGCAAAGGTCTGCTGTGGGGGAATTTGTTAAGTTACCATTTTTATGTTAATTTTGGATATAAATCTCTTTAATGTGTTGAAATTATTATTCAAAATTAACGGACTTGCTTCTTAGTTATTGTCAAATGATTTTCAGCACATGAAAGATGAAATTCGATCAAAAAGATGCAAAGAAAGGAAATACAATTCAAATTCTCAGCTAGTAGAAAATTAATTGACTAAGCATAGGCACGTGCAAAGAAAAAGATTACCTGCAGAATCTGATTTGAAATCAAATTCGATCCACCTAAGATCTTCATGACTTTGGGAATCAAGTTGTTGCCTTGCTAATGGGGATCTGTGACCTGAATATGTGGGGAGTGTTTCTGCTAAAGATTACGACATAAGGAAAGAGGGAGGAGATTGAAAATCATTAAAAACACATTCACTGTTCACGTTAGAAGTTTTTTTTACGTTTTCTGCAATAGATGTTTTGGTTTTTAGGATTTTTCATTTTTTTAGGAAAAAGACTAGGGATGGAGACTTTGTATTTTGCTAATCTTCTGTTGTTTTTTTGCTTTTGTTATGAGTAGCTAAATTCTTCTTCTTAATTGAAGGGAACCACATTATCATCTAATATGTGTGAGATTTTTAAAGTTTATTTCATTGATAAGTATTAAGTGTTTTCCGAATTACTTTCCATGATTGAATTAATTGATTTCTAAAGGGCGCAACTAGGAATTGATTTATTTAATTTATAGCCAGATTAGTAGGAATTGACGTTCATTGTTGCTAATCCAAAATGGCAATTAGGATTACCATCTTTACGTTAGAGTTTGGAAATTCTAAAAGGATGCTTAACTTGATTAAATGCATGTTGTATGTGTGTTATCGTGTTCATTGGTTTCTTAGCTCTTAAAGCTATTAATCAATTAAACTTAAGATCGTATCTAAGTTATTGAATAATATGAATGCTTAGAATATATGTTTCTATTCATTTAATCTTAAGGGAAAACATTACCCAATGAATGTTTGTTAATGAACTGAGTTTTATATAGAGGATCCATATTAATTTGATAAAGTAGGTGACCCGAAACCAAAGTTTGTTTGCTGAATTTCCATATCTGATTATTTTTGTTAATTTTCAATTTCTTCCATTTTTAATTTCTTAAATTTACGTTAAATAAACCCCCCAATTTGTTTTAGTTTTTAACTCGTCTAACATTTACCGTTAAAATTCCTTGTGGGAATGACCTCAACTCTTCACTAACTATATTTTTTATTACTAAAGTTGGTATTAATTTGGTTGCAAGTGATAGCATTACCACTACCTCCATTCTTACATCAAAATAATCAAATTTTACCTTAAATCAATATCAAACATAAAAGAACACAATAAAGATCAAACTAAACAAAAACATGCAAAATAAATCCTAAAACATAATAGTAATAGCCTATTATACAAGAAACACATGCCAAAAACTTACAAAAAATGCACACTAATGCACAACTATCAATTAGGACACTTGTTAAGAGTCTATGCCAGCTACATGTCCTCTATTCATGTTGCCAAATGTCACAATTATGCTAGGCCATTTTTCACTCAACCTTTAAGCCATTTGTCACTCAATTCTACTGCCATGTGTAACATATTTCACAAGCTTAGTCATCCTAAATTTCCATAGAAATTTTTCCTAAACTAAATGCACATTTTAATTTATCAATTTTCCAATTGTGACAATTAATTCCAAATTTACTAATTATAATCCACCAAACTAAAATTGAAGACATAAGCAATGCATAATTCACATCTTGATCATTTTAAACCTTGCTTACCCCAGAATATTTCAGTTGAGTGCATATACAATCTTAGCAATGTTTACTAAATCATGACTCATGTGTGTATGCTAATATTATGCATGTGAATGAAATGCAGTTCATAAATTCTTAAATGATATGACTCAATAGTTTAAGATTCTAAACCTCAGTAAGTTTTGGAAACCAGGCTATTACAAAGTCTATTTTGCCTCACTTGCATGCAAGATCATCTCAAGAACAAGGTGAGAGTACGATGGTTTCAGTAAAGACAGCAAATGTAACCATGTTCTTCTTCTATAACTATCTTTAAGAAGGATTCTTGCATGGATTTTTTGTGTGGCAGTTGAACAAAACTTAAGCAAAACACAGAGATGAGTAGGGGAAGTACATTTCAGTAGTGAGAAGGAGGAGAAGGAGAGAGTTTTAGTCAACGCAATAAGAGAGAAGGTTCTGCCATATGTGTTGTGTGTGGTGCGAGTGGAGAGGACACTTGTTAAATGTCTAAGCTAGCTACTTTTATACTCTTTAGGCTACCAAATTTCTCCAAGTTCGTAGGCCATTTGTCACCTAATTCTATTGCCATATGTCACTTAATTTATGAGCTTAGTCATCCTAAATTTCTACATGTCAATTATGTTTACCACTTGAAAATTTTCCTAGTCTAGATGTAGATATGAAATCATCAATCTTCCAATTCTAACAAATAACTCCAAATTACTAATTAAATTCCATCAATTCTTTTTATTTGTAAATTAAAATACAAAACATTAGAAAAGCACAACCATATCTCAATTATTTAGAAACTTTCATACCCCGAAACATGTCAATTGAGTGCAATTTTTCTTAATCAAAATTCATGTGTGTATATTCTTATATTATGCATGTGAATGAAATCATGAAATCATATCTCAAATGTCCCAATTCATTCTAATATGATGCAAGTCATATGAATAACACTTTAATCGCTCAATAGGTTAGAAAATCGGCTATTACAAAATTGACAGTAAAAAGAGAAGACGTTCAAAAATGAAAAATGCAAAGCAAAAGCATAAAATGTCAGCTAAAATAAAGGAAGCAAAAATTCAACACAACAACAAGAAAACAACAGCCAAAAGGAACATCAACCCAGAAAGAAAATGAGCAGCACATCACCAGCAGAGGACAGTCAAAACTGCAATCCAGAGGGGGAGTAATTAAATACCAAATGATAGTCTAAAGAAGGGAGTAATTAAGCCGAAAATGCAAGAGTAAAAAATGCAAAAACAGTCCAAACTCAACACAGAAACTGCAACATAGAGCAGAAGAATAAATGAAAACATACAATAGAGGAAAGCAACAAAAACACAATCAGCCGGGAGATAAATGAAGCGAAATGCAAATAGCTGAAAAATAAGGATCAACATATGAAGAGAAGAAGAAATGCACAGCAGTTGAGAGAAGAAATAAAAACGCAGTAACTGGTAAATGAAGTGAAACATAAAAGTCTTAGGAAGAGACTCGATGTTCTTTCTTCAAAATGGAAGAGTGAAGAGGAAGTTTATTAAAGATGCATAAAAGTGTAGCTTTTGGGGAGTCTCGACAAAAAACACAAAAAAGCCAGTAGTGGAAAGAGAAGAGGGATTAAGCATATCACTTGAAATTAGGAGTCAAATAAAACTTGAGAGCTATTGGTGAAGAAGGCTAGTGGAAGGAGGTGTTCAGGTAGTACAAGAGATACAAAATGATCAGAATTGAGCTAAGTCAAGACCTTTTGAAGGAGGATATCATGTTTCGAGCTATTGGGTCAAAGCGATTGTCGAACTGCAGAGTTCAGGCTATCAATCAAATAAGTCTCTCTAACTCTTACTCTCTTTGTCTCCAGTTCTTTATAATTTAATTTGCTTAAAAGTTTTTAAAATTTCAATTTAGTTCTTTGTTTGGGTAATTTAAGACAATCATTTTCAATGCTTGAGCCAATTTATCTACAATTTATGTTCTTATAGAATTGAGACATGTCTTGATATATTAGAATTCGAATTGATTGCTATCGCTTTCTCTTTAGTTTGTAATTGCTATTGAGTTTATTGATTCGAGTAGCAACTATTAAATTATCAGTTGGTCAAAAAGTTTAGATTTAATTAAAGCTTCGCATGATCTAGGAATTTCACTAGCTAGTTAGTTGAAGTTCTTGGGGCTAATGATGGCTTCTTAGAAAGAATTGCATCAATCAATTTAGAGTCAGGCTGGTTCAGTTCTAAATTAGTAAAGGGAGATAGGGAGAACTCAGCTGGTGAGCGTCTCTACAGTTAGCTTACTTTATAGCTCGAGTTGTCAGTGATTAAAATCTAAGCTTAGATGACTAAATTTATGGGCTTAATGTATGCTTGATCACTTGTTAATATGCATGTTTAAATTTTGTTTATATTATGTTGTTAGTGTTAAAATTTTTTATTCTAATTAATTAGTTCTAGTTTCTGATTGAACCCTCTTCTTATCTCTAAATGTGTGTGGTAAGGTTTATGGTATACTATGCTTTCCTATTAGATGAGATCACCAATTGAAGGATTTCAAAGGCTAAGTTTTGAAAAATTAATTGGAGAACATCTTGATTGAAATTAGTAATTGAATATGGAATTTGAAAGTATATGTAGTGAAGTGATTGACGAGAAAACTTCCAACCCCTACCTATTCCATTTCTAATGTATTTAAATGTTTACATATGATTTTTTCCACATCTCATTATATATTTCCTGATTTTATAAGTCTCAAAGGTTAAATGTTGAAGACCTAAAACATCTTTGAAATGAAGAAACACCAGAAATACAACATCTAATTTGATGTGTAGGTTGCTGTCTAGCTGCGTATAATTTGTTTATTTGCTAAATTATGACTAATCTATGGCAAGGAACTAGTCATTTATACTTGTTTCATGTTTGGGTATGTTTAAAGAGTTAATTAAATGCTATAATGCAATTAGAAAACCTGCTGAAATTAATTCCCTAAAGCTGGAATTTTTAGAAATATGCAACTTCAATATGAATGTATTATTCTTGGATTGTTTATGCAATCAGACTTGAGAGCTGACTGTTACTACTATTTTCTTGATTTCTTGGCATGATTTTGACATACGGTTTAGTTTAATATGCCTAGAAGTTTTAGTGAAAGATGATGAGATTTATGAAATTAAATGAACTTGAAAGAAGCAATCTTGAATGGCTGAAGAAGCTAAATTTGTGTTGTTTGCTCTTTGTTTTTGAGCTGTACTTTCTGTTCTGATTTTCTGGAATTTTAACATGATTTTAGATTGTTTCAAGTGCCAAAAACATGATAAATGACAGCTCACATGTTGGGTCATTAAAGGGATTTAAGTATAATACATTCTTTAAAGTGTAATTAGGCGAAACTAATGAATTACATACTATTTTAGTGTGGAATTTTCAGATCTGATTTGAAGATTTTATGATCATAATTTTTTGATTTAAGAGGCTAAAATATGGTAAATAACATGGGTATAAGTTATGCATAAGTTTGAGCTAAATTAAACATCAACTTATAGGTGTTTCACCTTGTTTTTGTGCGCTGAATTTTTCTAAACAAAATTTACTTTATTTGGAATTATAATTATATACATTTAATTGACTAATGCTCTCATTTGCATTCGAAATGAAATTTTAATAAACAACACTCTCCTTATGGGATCTACTCTTATTTCAACCTATACTAAATTTGTTAATTAATTAATGATAAAAATAAGATATTAATTTGTATATGCTTGACGACACATACCATCAATTTTAATTTCTTTGTGTTAATTTTACAATTTCATTTTCAATCATCCCATATTCAATTGCTTAATTTCCTGCTCATTTTTTATTTTCATTTTAATTACAATTTTAGGCCTTAGATAAATTAGGATTCGATTAGTTCACTAATTCCTTATGGGATCGACACCTCACATACTATTCTTACGACCTTTGCGCTTGTAGAATGTTAATTTATAAGGTTAAAACTTGCTTAATAAGATATGGCGTTGTTGTTAGAGAATTAGTTTAGGACTTTTTGAATTCCTTTATTTTAAGTAATTATTACCCTTGCTTTTGATTAGAGTACCCAATAACATGAAATAAAAAAAAAGAAAGAGAAGGAAGCTTGGGCGCAAAAAAGAAGACCCATCAATTTAGACATCCCAAGGCAACTAGCAATCCAAAAAGTTAAATGCCAAGAAGAGATAGAAAGAATGATGATGGAAGAAATATATCATAGAGAGTAAAGGAATCCTGTGAACTTCAATGAGACATAATTGGGTCGAGGAAGTAATCATCCTTATCGGAAAACTTACAATCTAGGGTGACAGAACCACCTAGATTTATTTTGGTCCACTAATGTAAGAACTCAAATGAGAATTCAAGGCGTACTAGGATTTCAATAAGATGAGTCCAGTTTATGAGATTCTAAATTGACAAGATCATGGACAAGCTCATGAACAAGGAAGAGGCCCATAAGAGACTGGAAGGAATGTTTAAGCAAGTAACGAAAGATCATACCTCTTCTATTCATAACGTAGATGTTCAAATAAGCCATCTTTACAAGGAGTTCTGTAAGAGAAATGCAGGAAACTTTCTGAGCGATATAAAAGTAAACACAAGAGAGCAATGTAAGGCTATCACACTTAGGATTAGGAAAGAGCTAGAAAAATCGGTGGAAAGACATGCTAAGACCCACTTCATAGAAGACCAAGAGAAGAAGAAAAAGGTTAAAGACAAGAATGAGGACCCTCAATACATTCCTCCTCTGCCTTATCCACCAAAAATACCATTTTTATAAAGGCTTCAGAAGAACAAATTGGATGCACCATAAATCTCAAGGAAAAGCTAAAGAAACGACAAATTACTTTTCTTTTATGGACGTGTTGAAACACAGACCCAAGCATGCAAATTTCCTTAAAGATATATTATCTACGAAGTGAAGTTGGGTTGATAATCAAATAGTAGCCTCGATGCTAGTTTGGAGGTGACATCAACGTCGATGACCTAGGTTAAGCATTTTTTTATTATTTTGTTATTTCTTTCTCTCATTAGAAATTGATTATGTTATCTTATATGAATTGATTGGGTATTTGAATGATGACTAGTTTAATGCTTTATTGAATCATTTTTTATGAAAAACCCATTGCTAGAATTGAATACAATACATAATCATTATATTCCTAATTCATATGTAGCAATTAATGGCTCCGAATCATTAGAGATACCATAACATAGGTTAAATAATCTGAGCTTATATGATTATTACTTAGATTCATCTATTTTTTTGATTCGTAAGACGACTGTCCGGATAAACTTAGAAAGCCTATTCTAGGTTTCTTGATAATTAGGGTTAGTTAACTAGTGCTTCGTAATTAACTAGAATCTAAGGAAAAATCGGGATTAACGGAGCTTATTGTTAATCTACAACCAATAATTGGTAAGAGAGGTAAAAGAACAACAAATCAATGAATTATGCTTAATTAAGGTGTAGGTCGAGATTGAACCAAAGAACGGGATCCTTACCAAATTCCCAAATTTTATCAATTTTTGCATATTGTCTTTAATTTTTTTTCATTTCATAAGCTAACTGAACAATCCCCGTGGGATCGACGTTATGACGCACCGCTCAATTTTTGCACCGTTTTTTAGGAGTATGGTGTTTAGTTTTGTTATTGATTTTAATTGATGTTTTTTGTATATTTATACGTAACTGGTTTCTTCTGTCATTTTTTGTTTCATTTTTATGAAAAATTTAAAAATTGAATTTGAAATGGATGGGAGTAATTTTTTCTTTAATTCATATTCTCAATCTTATAACAATGTTTGGACTGATTACTTCCATAATTGTTTGCAGGAAGCACAACAATTCCTGTACATACCAGAAGCTTCCTATCAAGACTCAGATACATCCTTGGAAGAATTAGTTAATGTGTATATTGCTAACACTTTGCAATTCTAGCAACAAGTAAGTTCTAGAATCCAAAATTTGGCAGGCCAGACGGATCAATTGATGGAAGCTATCAACCACCTAGCATCACAAAGTAAAGAGACGCAACCATATCAACCTGAGGGGTACCCAGTGGCTATTAGTGTGAAAACCTTACAGAGTAAAGAGGAGCTTGAGAATCTTACGTGTAGTACTTAAGGAATTGCTTTTGATTAAGAAGAAATTACAAAGGAGTTTAAATCTGAAAAGGACATATCGTTTAGCTCGGAGCTAAGTACTGAGTCCATGATTATTTTTGAAACTAACTCTTCACCTTTACATAACAGGTTGAAGGAACTAAACAAGGAATAAAAAGGTGAAGAGATGCTCGAAACATTTTTCGAGTGCATAGACTCAATCGAGATTGAAAGTTTGAGGATAGGGAAGGAGCTAAATGCGATTATCAACCAATATCTTATCCTGAAGAACCTCATATTAAAGAATCGCATGTGCCATCAGAAGATCATAATTTTGTCACATGAGGAAAAGAAGGAGTCGAGCCAGCGACGCTAAACAAAGGCACTT
>JANZXP010000006.1:34762507-34800641 GCA_027576715.1 Erythroxylum flavicans
AAGTTAATATATAACAGTGTAAAAATGTTACAAATAGTTAATTAATAACATTTATAAAATATAATATAAAATCATTTATAGCTATCAATAAATGTCATATTAAACTCAACAATAACATGTCAAAACTGTTACTAAAGCATCATATCTTTAGTAACATGGGCTGTCATAGCATACTCATAAGTGTTACCATTCATATTTAATAGCACTTATCACCTATTACCGTATGTCATTTTTGTTGTAGTACATATATATGTGAGTTTGCATCTAAGTTGACTCACAGTACTCTCTAGAAATGCTATTGCCTCGATTTTTTGGCAATGTATAGATGTTGATGATCACCTTGCGTGTCTATCGTCATGCAATGCATACACACATAGGTCACAAATCACTAAGTTGTTTATTCATGTAATTATACAATCATGTACACACACACACACACAGATATATATATATACTTGGTATCATAATTACAAATCACTTATACATGTTACCATATCCAATGTAAATCAATCTCTCCACGATACAAATTAAAGTGTACTTAGATACCCTAAGACAATTCAAACATTGCAGCTTGTATACTATCATTTTCTAATCAGGTTTATACTTTTAAGTAAGCTTGATTTACTCCAAATTCATCAACCATACATTACACTTCTCCTTGTACATATTTTATGTCCAAATAGCCTTTTATATCACATACAATTGTTAATTTAAATCTGAAAATTTCAGCAAGTTAGATATCTTAATTCACCAAACTTTTTTCATGTCCTTTAAAGTTACTTCATTTCAAGTTAATTTAACTTCCATATTGGTTACACTTAGGCTTACAAAATTCTGCTCACTTTTTTCTTTACCATTCACTTTTTACAATCACACCTACAACCCAAAATTTTCCAGATTTGAAAACGCATTTATATCATTTATCTTTAGCATGAACTACTCATCAATTATACTTCAAATCCTAAATTAATTCATCCATGCAACAGCCCATTAGCTACTATTTTCGTACATCCAAAAACATGATAGAAAAATAACATTCATTCTTCATTCATTTTTTTCTAGTACATCTTTAACACCAACAACTCATTCAATCCATCCCTAATTAGCCATAATAAAATTCTGCTAACATATACCACAAAGGTTAGTGTTTCACTTACTTGATTAGCTTGAATGCCACCACAAATTTCATGCTTGCTTAACCTCACTTGCATGAAATAACATTTCAAGAACATTGAAGGGGTATGATGGGTTCGGCCATGACTAGAAGAAAAAGATAGCAATATATGTAACAACGTTCTGCCTCTATAGCTATTTTATGATGGATTTTGCATGGGTTTTCAGGTGATGATGTACAAAAATAAGGCAGAAATTTGAAGGTGTGAGTTAGGTGTAGGTTTCGACAATGAGAGGAAGGAGACGGAGAGTATACAGCTAGAAAAATGATAAAAGAAAATGACTATGGAATGTATAAGTCATATGGTGTAGGATGAGTGTTCCTCTTTTTTTTAAGGACACTTGTCATGTATTAAAGTAAGATACACGTCCCCTCTGTATATGGTACACATGTCCTTTATGACTGCCATATGTCTCTTAATTCTCTAAGCCATATGTCACTCATTTCATAGGCTTAGTCATCCTAAATTTTCACATGTCAACATGTCTTACCACTTGAATTTTTTTTGGTAAACCAAAATACAAGACATTGGAAATACATAATCATGTCAAATTCATTTGCAACTTTCTTACCCTGTAACATGCTAGTTAAGTTCACATAAAATCTTTGCCACTTCATTTTCATATTTTTAAATCATGATTCATGTGTGTATACTAATATTATGCATGTGAATAAAATCATAAAATCATATCCTAAAGGCACCAAATTAATTCTATAATGATGTAACTCATGTTACTCTGTATATTATGCGTAAGTGAAAGCTTCTAACACTCTAACCTTCAGTAGTTTTGGAGATCGACTATTACAAAGACTTTACTTTAAGAGTAATATTATGAAAAAGATAGAAGACAAAGGCTTAACTGTGACATTGGTTGTGGAGGTTCTTTTCTGATGGACAGGATGATAGTGAAGATGTTGAAGGTGGTGGTTTGCCTACTCAACAAGAAGGAAATATTGATATGAGGAAAATATGAAGACAAGTGTCTGATTTTTTGTACCACGAACAACTCCTAGAGCTCAGCCTTCAATATGTAGTACCTTACAATCTAAAGAAGTGACTCAAAATGTAGACATGACAATGGCTAGATGATGGTATGATTTAGGTGAATCATTTAATGTGCCCCAATCTTATTATTGCCAGCCTATAGTGGATGTTATTGCCTGTTATGATATAGGATATAAGGTTCCTTCAATTTCTAAGCAGCTGTGTTTATAAAATAAATAGTTATTTGGATGAAAGAAGAATGACTTGGGTAACTTATGGATGTTCAATCATGAGTGATGGTTAGAAAAATAGAATATATGACATTATCAATTTTTTAGTTTATTATGCTAAGAGGAAAATGATTTTGAAGTCTATTAATGCATCTGATCTTGTTATAAATATTGATACTTTGTTTAAGATATTTGATGAAGTTGCGAATAAAGTTGGGTTAGAAAATATTGTTTAGTTCATTACTGGCAATGATTTTGCTTACAAAGCAGCTGGGAAAAGATTACAATCAAGGTGTAATTCTTTTTATTGGACTCCATGTGTTGCACATTACATTAACCTAAAGTTGAAAAATATAAGAGACGATAAATGTTTTCTAATCATTGATAAGACTATACAGAATGCAAAGAAAGTGATCAAGTTTATCTATAATCGTGCATAAGTCCTAAATTTGATGAGAAAGGATTTCACTAATGGTAGGAATATGTGTCTTCCTACGATAACAAGGTTTAAGACTTCTTATCAGTTCAGTGTTTTGTTCTGATGAAGAAGGAGTTGTGGTAAATATTTACAAGTGATAAGTGGGTTGCATCACAATATGTTATGTCTAATGCTAGGGTCGAGGTTTCTAGAATTGTACTTAAAGATCATAAATTTTAGTCCTAATGTTAATTTGTAATCCAAGTTTGTGAGCTTTTAGTGAGAGTAATTCATCTAGCTGATAGTAATGATAAGGTAAGAATAAGTTATTTTTATAATGTCAAAGAGAGAGTGAATGAAGCAATCAAGGCCAATCTAAAATTAGGTCTTCTTTACACACACCTTATCTTGCAGTCATCAATGAGTGATGAAAAAGACAACTTTACTATCCGTTGTTTAAAGCTAGGGCATTTTTTAATTCTAGTGTCTACTTTAGACCAAATTTTATAAAGAAATATGAAGTTAATAGGGGAATGTTATTACTATTACAACAATGTTTACCATGAGACGTTGCAAGATCTTCTAAGCTTACCAATGGAGGTTTATATGTATGCTTCTCGTGATTTTGGGACGCTTATTGCTATTCGTCAAAGAGACATGCACAATCCATGTTTTTTTTTTCATTTTTGTTACTTGTTGGAAATTAATCATCATTTATTTTGTTTATAATATTACTTTTCTTGCCTTACAGTTGCTTGGTGAGACCAATTCGGGACTAGTGTTTCAGAATTACAAAGATTTGCAATTCGAATTTTAAGGCAATGTATGAGTGCAATAGGATGTGAAAGGAATTGGAGCACATTTGAATTCATCAATTTCAAGAAAGAATAGATTGGAACACATAAGATTGAATAATTTGGTCTTTGTTTGATATAATATAAAGCTTCGAAAAAGATATGTTATTATCATTGTTAAGTTGAATATAATTTCTTGAAATTTCTTAATAATTTTATTTTATTTTCTTACTAAATTGAATATAATTTATTGTAATTTCTTAATAATTTAATTTCATTTGTTTACTAGGATTCTTAATAGAACAAGTAGCTCTATAGATCAAATTTACTTTGACCATATCGATCTTTTGGCAGATTGAATTGATCCAAGTTTGAGAGTGATCTTGGATATGAAAGTATTGACATGTCATTTGGCCCAATGAATTTAAAAGATGGTAATGATGAGGCTTCTCTCAATGATGAGAATTTTGTACTAAATAAGAATTGAGATCAATGCAATTTGAGCGGATGTTCAATTGAATGAAGTTCAAGGTTTTCATTTCTCCTCTTCTTTTAATTTCACTTTTATTTGATGTATATGTTAAATTTTATATATGCAATGTTTGAAATTTTACTTTTCGTTGCTTGCTTTCTCAGTATGAACTCTTATTATAAATTGTAATACTTAAAAACTTATGGATGTTTATTTTTATTTTATTTTTTGATGTAATATTGTTTATTATAATATGATAAAATTGTAACATTTTACGTACTTTATATTGTCTTTAACATTATATTTGTATGATCTTTTTTATATTAATTTGTATCATTATTTATATGTTAAATATGTGAAAAGTAATATTAGTAGAAATTAATAGATTTTTGTTAGTTCAAAATTTTATTATCATAATTTTTGGAGATAAGGTTGATATAAAATTATTAATTATATAGTACAATATATTTAGGGACAATTTTGCATTTTAAAAAAATTTAGGAAATGTTTTATAAATTTAAAAATTACTCGAAACAATACTCAATATTAACTAGCAGCAATAAAGTACTATACCATCATGAAATCTGAAATCAATTATATTAAGTTATTTATAACATTTTTTTATACAAGTATGATTTGCAGTTAAAAAAATATATCAAAAAGTTTTCTGAAAAACTTTTCGATCTTGATTAAGGATTTTTTTTCAATATCACAAATTTAATTACAATTTTTTTTTAGACAACCTCAATATAATTAAATTTTTTGATCAAATTTGGACTTATTTTAGAAAAAATTCAATAACTTATTAAAATGGTAAAAAAAAACCCTTCATTCAAGTTAATGGCACAAGGATATAAATATATAAATTAAATTATTATTATTATCAAATTAATTTTTTTTGAAAGTCAAAGTTTGAAAATTTAAAATTAAAGCCATATTATTTTTTTGAAATTTTAAAAGGAATCTATTGCCAAAGCTGAAAAACTGTACAATCCTATTACAAGGATAGAATCAAGAAAAGTCAAACTAAACTACTATGAATAAATATCCAATCCTCACAGGCACCCACTAAAGTAGCCAATTCATGCGAAGAGCCGGACTGATTGTATCTATTCTTCCTTTTGCGATGAATATCTCTCTAATCAAGTAGATGATTGTAGCAGTAAGCTCATTTGTATGTAACTCCGCTTCTTGATAAAGCCTACGGTTCCTTTCCCGCCAAATGTTGTAGATGACCATTTGAAAAGAAGTCTGAATGATGAGGCAATCCCGCAACTTAGGTTTGGACAATCGCATAACATCAGTCAATACCTCCAACCATTCAAAAGAAATATTTGACAGTCCCAATAGTTGCCATATTCTGCTCTACACAACTTGAGTGTAATGACAAAGAAAAAACAAGTGATTTCGAGACTCATTTTCCTGTTTACACAATACACACATGAGATCATACTTATCAAACCATCGATCATTTGTGCTTAAACGATTTTTAATAGCCAGCCACAACAAGATAGTAGCTCTCAAACTAAGTACCTGACTCCATACCAGATCAACCTAAGGGACGCCAGCATAAATTCCTCTCACTATTTTATGTGCCGATTTAGTCAAAAACTCCCTACTGTTAGAAGCCATACTAGTATGTAGTTAATTGTCGTATACAACTATACATAGTACTCAGTCATATTTGTGATGAGATATGATAAAATCGAATTAAGATACTTATATCAATTCCCAAGTATGGATAATAGTCAATTACATCATAATTTTAACTAAATTTCAATAATTTAATGAAAAATTACGTAAATTCTTATTTAAAAGTTTCAATTACGAAATACATTTTAAGTATTCTATATTAATATGAGCATTAATTTCATTTTCCACCCTTAAAATCGTAATTAATTAAAACAGAAATAATAGAAATGATTTGGCCACAGAATCCATCGCACGGTGAAGTAAGTCTAGGACCCTGTTAAGGAATCGTCATCCAAGTGGAACTCTTCATTTCTGAACCGTTCGATCTATTCTAAAATCAACGGTCGTACAGATTCATGTTTAGTTTGCAGCACAGGCCTGTCTCACTGTATGAAACTGGCAAATCTTGTGGGCCCAACGTTACCTTTTAATAAATCCCACCGAACTTTTGCAGTCTTTAATATGTACCCTTTAAGTCTTTACCATACATACATGGTAAATTACTTATTGCATCTAATAATTCTTTAATAAATTATTGAAATTTCAATTAAATGATAGATTTAACTAATTCAAAAATAATCTCTCTACTAATCAAGAGTAAGACTACGTATTACCAAAATTTCTCAAATTTTACGTATCAATGAGTTTTTTATTAAATTTTTGGTACATTTAACTATTCGTATAACATAAATTGAACTTTCTAACACTTTGTACTTGAAAAGAATTATCTAGTCCCACTTCAATTATTTATAACAACCTCGAGATTTTGCTAAAATGTATGTTTTGAGAAGTTTAATAATACGTAACTTTATCCTTAACTAGTAAAAAAATTGTAAAATCTAAGTAATTTTGTATAGGTCTCCTAAATGGCTCAATCCAATTAGTGCCACCTATTTAACTTATGGTTTAATTATGATATTTGTAGTTTTTGTATTATAGTATCATAAGAATTAATAAGAACCATTAGATTTTTAGAAATGTACATTTGGAAGAAAAATAGGCAGATTTTTTATAAAAAACTATAAGTGCCAATTATAAAACGCCACGTAGCGGTAAGATGCGAAATATAATGGTCATCAAGGCCATTCGTTAGGCATGGCTTAGGAAACTACAGAGAACTGAAGCGGTAAGTTGTTCGCAGGGACAGAGAGAGAGATAACTAAACCCAAACAAACTCATCTTCTCTGCACACACTTCCAGAGACCCAGAGGGAGGGGACACTTCAAAAGCTTATCTTCACCAACTCATTAGTCACTGTACTTGGAATCCCGAAAAAGCTAGCTCAAAGCAACCTAATGGGGGAGGTCTACGATGAATCCTTTTCATCATTTAGTTCTTTACTGCTTTTGTTTTTTATTCAGTTTTGTGTTTTTGTTGTGATTTTGACATTGGTTTTTGTTTAGGAGGAAAAGAAACCAGCGGCTGAGGAGAAGAAAATGGAGGAGAAGAAACCAGAAGAAGCTAAGAAACCGGAGGAAGCGAAGAAAGAAGAAAAACCAACAGACGACAAAAGGGAAGAGAAAAAAGCAGAGGAATCCAAGGACAACAAGGAGTCCAAAGATGAGTCACCTCCACCACCACAAGAAATAGTGCTTAAAGTCTACATGCATTGCGAAGGATGTGCTCGTAAGGTTCGTAAGTGCCTCAAGGGCTTTGAAGGTGAGTTCTATGTGTTCATCTTCATTAATTGTTCGTTGGTTGTAATGGGTGTTTGCAAGTTTTTCATGGGGTTCTTCTTTAATTTTCAGGTGTTGAAGATGTGATTACTGATTGTAAGACTAGTAAAGTCGTTGTGAAGGGTGAGAAAGCTGATCCATTGAAAGTTTTGGACAGAGTTCAGAGGAAGAGTCACAGACAGGTGCAGCTAATCTCTCCGATTCCCAAACCGCCGACTGAGGAGGGGGAGAAGAAGGTGGAGCAGAAGGAGGAACCGAAGCCGGAGGAGAAAAAAGAAGAGGTCTTTAGTTAACACTTCTATAAGTTGTCTTCTTATGACACTGAATTTAATTCATTTCTCGGTGGATCGATTGTTTTGGTTCGTTTCTTGATTATGTTGCAGCCTAAGGTGATTTTCGTGGTGTTGAAAGTTTACATGCATTGCGAAGCGTGCGCTATGGAACTCAAGAAACGGATACAGAGAATGAAAGGTATGAACTTCTTATAATGTTATGTTCTATAATTTAACAATGTCAAGTTTTTTCTTTCTTTTGCAGGCTCTTACTTCATTCTATTCTGTTCTCCATTTCTCCATATCTTTGAATCTCTTAAAGAGAAGCTTGTTCCCTTGCCTTTGTTTTATTTTATCGTTTTGCAGTCTTACGATTCCATTGCATTGGGTCCAACAAGAGTTAAAAAATGCTTGTTGAAACTCATCAAATTTCAATTACGCTCAAATCCCATCAACCACCAGTTCTAAATCTGATTCGGAAATGCTTCCTTTGCATAGGTGTGGAATCAGCTGAACCAGATCTAAAGAGCTCACAGGTGACAGTAAAGGGAGTGTTTGAGCCTCCAAAACTAGTCCAATATGTGTACAAGAGAACAGGCAAGCACGCGGTTATCGTGAATCAAGGGCCGGAGAAGACGGAAGAAGAAAAAGAAAAAGAATCCAAAGGAGAGAAAAAAAGCGAGGAAGGTGATGACAAAGAAAAGAAAGGCGGTGAACAAGAGGAGACAAAGGACATGAAAGAAGGTGACAGCAAACCTAAACCAGAGGAAACGGTAGAAGAAGAGACCAAGGTTGTGGAGTTGAAGAAAAATGAGTATTATTATTACCCACAAAGATATCCAACGGAGTTGTACGCATACCCTCCTCAGATCTTCAGTGATGAGAACCTCAATGCATACCCTCCTCAGATCTTCAGTGATGAGAACCCCAATGCATGTTCTGTTATGTAAAAAAGCTCACATCTTTGGGAACTAAAATGGGATTTTTGGGACAAATTTGGGGTGATAAAATCTGCCTTATACATGTTTTCGGCATGCGCCCCTTTTTCTGTAGTACTTGTTAAAAGTATAATCTGCAGATAAACAGTAGAATTTTGTGAAGTATTGCACTTTTTCTTCCTTTTCAACTTGTCATATATAACTATAACAATAATCAGATATATATGTTACAGTAATCAGATAAACTTGAATCAATGTTCTCTTTGTGTCTCTCCTCTCATCTTGGTGAGTATGAATCCATAAACTTGGTACCTAATGTTATCATATTTTTAGATTCTGTGACTTTGGCTATAAAAATTTAAGAAAAAAAGAGAGAAGGATATCATTTAGCTTCTTTCTGGGTTTCACTGGAAGAAAGTACAATTTTCAACCTTGAGCTTCGAACTACTTTTAGAAGACCACACCTACACCTTCCTCAAAATTTCCACCCTGAGTTCAATTCAGTACTCTATTCCGTTCCCACATAACACGGCCCTATAAACCTATACTATCAACTATCTGAATTATTTTTCTGTCATTGCCACTGATTGAAAAAAGGAACACAAAATGAGAGGAGGTAGAACTAGATTGAGTAATGAGTGTGAATCTGAATCTGTACAGAAACACCTGTCTGATTCAAATTGGGAGGAAAAAAATTGGTGGTTCGACGTTTGATCATTTCGTATATTTTGACCTTTTTAACAGACCACAACTTTGTTAAGTGATCAAAGATTTGTCCTTTAACTATGAAGTTGATGGCTTTAAGTTGCCCAGTAAGCAATACCAGTCCTTTACTCCTTTATAGATAAAGTTTTTACCTTTCCAAGTTATCACATCTGATAAATTAGCAACATTGTACATGGTTGGAAAGCGAGTGCTTGTTCTCTGATGTAAGAAAAATCTAGTGTATTAGTTAAGAAGAAACAGTGTTTTAATCACAAAGAGGGAAAAAGATTTATCAATCAATATTGAATTCCTGCAATACCAACAACCAAAATCTTACTAGCACGTGAGCTGTTTCTAATATTTTATATGCCGTATAAAGTTTTAAAAAAAAGTTTTTATGACGATCAACGGTGTACTTTATTTTGTCTCATTTTATTCTTTATATGAATCAAAAGTAAGTCTTATTTTGTTATTTATAAAGATCATGTGTAAATCTTATTTTATCTTATTTTGTTTTTTAAAGATCAAAAGTGAACTCTATTTTGTTTTTTTATAAAAATGAGTCCTGAGCATGTGCTCTTATTATCTTTAGCTAAAATTGGACTTGAGGAAGTTCGATAATACGCAATCTTATCTTAACTACTAAAATCACTATTTTTGAACGAACTACGTTAAAAAAAATTAATGCCATAGAAACTATCATTTTCCTTTTTTTCCAACTAAAAAATAGTGAAATCAAATTTGGTAGGCATTGTTAGGTATAATTGCTATCCAGTTAGACAGAATTTTAATTTATTAATTATTTTATAAAAATGGAATAAATTTATATATATATCAATTCAATAAAAAGGAACACTTAAACTATTAATGGAGTTGCCCTTTTGAGTTGGTATAAGTTGGGAGTAGGCATGTCGAGAGTTGTGTCAACCATAGCTACACATACATCTTAATCATGGCTTTGTAGGAATGGCACTAGACCTTTTCGAAAGGTTTTGTGCTTGTGCAAGAGATTCGATCATCACATGCTAATTCTATCGTTCCAGCTAAACGTTTTTGTTTTTGTTTTAAACATGTGTAAAGGTGGATGTTCTTGTTGTTCCAATGCCTAAGCAGATTTGAACTGTATGAGGCTCAAATTGTACAAAAGTTTAGGGCTACCTCCAACTAAAGTAAAGTTGCTCACTTCTCTTTTTGTCATTTCCTGAAAAATGGCCTTTTATTTATATATATATTTTTAGTCACTACCGCTTCAAATTGAGCCAAGCTTTTTGTTGTAACTAATACAAGTGTCATACACAATGTTTTCAAAATTGGTGTCATACGAGACTTAAAGTTTAAAGTAAAACTAGTTAAAGATTAAATAAAATTTAAAAATTTATTTAAAAAGATCGTCCTTTTTTATTGAAAAAATTTTAAAGTTTAATTAGAAAAGAAAATTATTACATAAAAATTAATTGATTTATTTTTATTTATAAAAATTAATTAGTTTACAAAAATTGATAAATTAACTAATAAACTGATCAGTTTTTAACAACAAAAATATTAAACTAAATCAAATCGAAAAATTGAAAACCGAATTCGATTCAAGATTTTTATTATTAAACCGATCGAACCGACTTGATTAAAAGTTAGAACTTATTAATCAAAATTTTTTTGAATAAGTATTAACTAAACTCTTAAAAATACTTAATAACTTAAAAAGTATTCATACCAATAAAATTATTAAAGTGTTAGATCAAGAGATTATTGGTAATTTTTAACCCAAATTTATCAGTCGAAGTGGAATGGGAGTTATATACGAGTCTAAGATTGGCAACTCTTAAAACTGTAATTGCTTAGTTCTTGAAGAAATCATGACGGAAAGTGAGAAAACCTTGAAGGTGGTAGTTGCAGAAAATTAAAATCAACCTGACAAGACTATCGTCCAAAAGAATCTCTCTAGGATGACGACACCGCGTGTAACTTCTTAACACTGTTTCATTTTGAAGTTAAGTTTTCCCAACCTTAGGAAAAGCTGGTCCAGTCCACTGCTCGTCTTTTTTCATATCTTTTCTTGCTCTTTCCTTGCAAGTTCGCAAATGTTCTGTTTCTCTCCGCGTTTGTCATTTTTCCACGAAAATCAATCGATCGGGAAAGTTCAGGCGGAAATTTGTTGCCTTCAATTTCTTTCCCAGTTTAGCACTAGGGGAGGAAGATCATGCTAAGTTCTTGCCTAGCAAGTTGCATGCAATTTCGGACATGTTTCCTTAAAACTTAAGGAACTAGTAATCTAATAATACCAAGAAATCTTTAATATTTGAGTGTAAGTGTTAGTTGTATTGTAAATATCATGCAAGGTGGAGGTCATCAAAACTCGGGTAGGAGCAATGGATTGATTGACATGCAAGGTGGAGGTCGCTAAAAGTCAGGTAGGAACAATGGATTGATTGATATTACATTTTTAATTAGACTAAAAATGCATTTTAAATTTCAAATCTCACGTCATGATATTATTTTTTATTTTTAAATAAAAATAAACCGTACTATTATATTGTAAGTGAGATATATTGTTTAAAATATATATAAATACAAATCTCACTCACTTTTTGCTTAATTTAATTAATTATATAGTAGTAGAGCTTACTTTCTATTTTAAAAAATATAAAAATAATGTCATGTTACGTAACATTTAATTGATAAGAAGTTAATTATATCAAATTTTAATATATTTAAGATCTATTTTAAATGTTTTATAAATATTATAGTTCAATTTAAATGCTTCAAAGTGCTAAATTTCATGTTATATTAAATTTTGAAACGCACCTTTAGCCTTTTTAGGCTTGATTTGGGAGAGCGGTGGTAGTTGACAATCTGCTGAAATCAACTTGTTGAAATGATAAGAACTTATTCTCAATAAATACTTATGTGTTTAGGATTGCTGTTTTGATAACTGCTAAAACGTGAAAATAGGTGTTTGAAAAGTGCAGTTGCGGTTACGGTTGCGATTGCTGAAAAGAGATAAAATGACTAAAAATCTCATTGATTTAATAAACTATTAATTGTTGCATAAATAATTAAAAAATATATTATTAGTCATATAAATTTAAAATTATAAATAAGAAAATATAAATATAATAATTTAGTAAATAAAATATTTCATAAAAATATATTATTAGCTATTTTAATTAAGAGTATAATAGAAAATAATACTTGTAGTGAAAGTTATTAATGAAAAGTAAAATTTTTACCGCAGAAGCAATACCTACCTAACCCTCTTTATACTTATTGATTTTTACAGTAATACTTCACTTTTCTCCTACCTCTAATTATTTAACACAAATCTAAACATACGACTATATTTAAAAATTAAAATAAATAAATACTTATTCCTATAAGATCGCAAATTCATACGCAGCTTTAACAAATATATTGCACGTTGTTAGATGTTTAAGGTAAGTAATCCTAATTGTATATTCTGAAAATGGTAAAAATAGTACGTTTCATTAAAAGAAAAGTACAGTCATTGAAACTTGTTCAGCAGAAGAAAGCCTATTTAATCGAAATGAATGCATGTTGTGTATTCGTCAATTTCGACTTGCATTGCATGCAGTATTTAGTTTGACTATATTGTCTAGGACAAGCAAATCTCGCATTCCAAAGTCGTAATATAATCATTCTTCCTTAATTACTCAAACTATAAACAAATACGATGAATCTCGTAAACCTTGAAGCTTGCCTCTGGCCTCCGTCTTTATCCGTAAAAGCATATATATATTCAAAGCAGAGTAAATCTAGTACGTAAAATCTTAATATTAATGAAGGGTCTTTCTGCTAAACGGGCCACCATTGTTTTGTACGGTTTACAGTAAAGTGAGAGCAACTGATGAACAACAGAAACGTAAAATACAAATCTCAACAACCCCTGATCATATACTTTATGTTTCTGTTGTTCATCAGTTGCTCTCAATTTACTGCAAACTGTACAAAAAAATGGTGGCCCGTTTAGCAGAAAGACCCTTCATTAATATTCACTGCTTAAAAACCACTATTCTTCTTGGTGATTGGCCACGTGACAGAAGAAGGAAGCTGATTCATTTCGTTACTAAACTTAGCTGACACGGCTCTTTGGCCGCTAGCTGGTGGTTGGAGGTGGTGGTGGGCGGTGGAGTTGGCTGGCTACGCAATAAAAGCTGTCATTTTAAGACATCGTCTTTACTTGTGTGTAATCTTTTTCCGGTTTTATCAATCTTGTCTAGATCCAGTTTTAGTAACGACATGATAGTATGCACCAAGTGCTCATCTCTGGTGATTGCTTTATAAGTATAGTTATGGTCTCTTTCACTTCTACGTCTCTATTTTGAACTTTGTAGTTTATACACGTCTGTCGTAAGATGACTCAACTACTCCTGTCTGCAGAGATATATTTAAGTAGGTTAGGATTTTAATTCCATGGGACTATGGTTAAATTAAGATTATTAAACTTCAATGATGCTTTTGCTAATTGATATTCCTGTTGGCTCAAATGGTTTTTAAGGAACAAAATCGATCTCTCACCTAAAAGACATTGGCAGTGTGTGTGTTCATGGCATGGAGGATAATCTCAGGACCTTTCTCTGTATGTGTCAGGTCTTTGGCAAGGATTGGAAAAATTAAATTAAATTGGACAGTGACTATAGAATAGTGTGGTTATGGTGCTCACATGGTTGCTACATCATTAGGGTTTTTGTCCTTCTGGTCTCCCGTTGCCAGCCTATGATCTTTTCTACCATTCCAAACCGAGTTTTGTATACTTTTGATGCATAAAAACTTCTATTGTATTTCCCAACAGATACATAAGAAGATCTTTTGGACCATTCCAATATAAGTCTATGCATAGAAATTTTTATGGTATCTACAAAAACATTTATATGAAGGTTATATATACTCTAATGGACGCTTTGTTATGTGGGTAAGTTTTGTTGGGATGTGCAAGTGAATGCATCTCTAAGTATTATTACAAGTTCAGGTTAGGGATGGATGAAGACTTTGATTTTGATTCTAGGGATGTAGGTAACTGATTAATCTTCAAATTTAATGCATTTTTTTACTTGCGGATCTAATGATGATCCGAACTTCTATGGTTGTGATAGGTGAGAATGTAACATCCTCCTTTAATCACTCCTTTAATATAAATAAATGATACAACAAAGTAGTAGTCTTCTTTATTATTTATTGTGTGTTGATAAAAAAGAAGGTAAGATACAAATTACAGATTTACTAATCAGAAAATGCATTAGATATAGTTTGATACAACAATTAAAAACTCGATCGGTCCAATCTCTAAAAGTTGAAAATTGTCCAATTTTTTATTTAATTTTTAACTTTTTGATTTAGTTTACTTTAATAACTTTTATTTTTAAAAATCAATCAATATATACATCAATTAATCGGTCAATTTTGATAAATTAACAAATTTTTATAAATTAAAATAAATCAATTAAATTTCATTTAATATTCTATTTTTCAATCATTATTTTGATGTAATAAAAGTGGTAATAAATTAGTCGGATTAGTCTTATAATATTTGAATTCAAATTTTCATAAGTTCAAATTAATTGAAGTACTAATCAAATTAAGATCAATTTGTTTTATATTGCTTAAGTCTATTATCTAAAATTATTTTATTAAATCCAAAATCAACTCAAAATTCACGTAGGTGGAATCCACGATTTTTGTCAAGCCTACACCCTAAACTAACTTTCGTCTTGGAAAGGTTACTCCTTTTTATATATATTTTGAAGATGATTCCAATGCCATAACAAAACCAAGTGATTGGTTATGATTCCTTTCAAGGTTGAGTGGAAAAGAAAAGGAAAATAATTGAGACGTAAAATTGCAATCAAGTTCAAGTGTCTTGTCCAGATCTTAATAGCAGTTGAAGAAAGCCAATATAGCAGTTGAAGAAAGCCAATAGACCTCATGATTGTAACGTCTTCCTACCAACACATTCCCCTACTTTTCAATACTCTAATTGAGCCCTTTCTTTGACAAAGTAATGGAGTCAAAATTCCCTAAATTTAAGTGGATGGTATTGAACCTGAGGGGTTGAATTGTAGAGTCGATGGGGAATGTATAGGGCGGCGACATGCTATGATCCCTAAGTTACCTATTGCTATGAGGATTTGGCAGCAAAAAGCAGGACAAAGAGACATGAAGCAATGGTTGAAGGAAGTTATCCGCCTATTGAGCTATTTGTTCTCCTGCTTTTCTTGTGGGTCTGAACTGAACTCCGAAGGGGGAGATCATTAAGGGTTTTTACCTCAATGAGGACCTCAGTTTGTGGGTACTGCTTCACTCTATGGTCAAAAAGGCTTAGAGGCTGTACTTTTGGAAGGATATGATGTACAGGGAGATGATTAGGCCCATCTGGTTGCCGTTGAGTTTCAACCTGACACTTGAAAGCCTATGCTCTACGGAGATAAATGGACAAGATGGCCCAATATCAGCATACGAAGAGCACAAAACTAGCCCGCCCGTTAATCTGAACTGTAGGTCAGAGTTGATGAAACCGCGTTTCTCAATATCGAAACACAAACAGTTGGTTGATGGTCCAGCGAGATCGTACGAGTCAAGATCCTCTGTTCAGTTTTACGGTATTTTATTATGTCTTATAAATTTTAACTATTTATTTATATGGGTCTCATGTAGGTCTCGCATAAATAAATACGGGACTTATATAAATAAATGACTGAGATTTATAGGACAAAATAAGACACCATAAAACTGAACAGAAAATCCTGACCTAGATTGTACACAACTCGTATACAATTATGTTCTTCATCAGTAATGCAAATTTTATTTGGATACTGTATGTTCTAACGTAAATCTTGTTAGTAAGAATGACAGAAATAAAATTTGTTTTACAGTTTAATAAAACAAATTTAATTTAAGTATGTTTGAATTTAAAGATCATAAATTATTGTAACAATATAGTGCACATTGAATCATTGCTTATTCAAGCATATATGTCATGCTACAATCAACTAGAACATCATACAAGATATGTTACGTAAAAAGTATGCATGGCTCTCCAAATCCGAGCTCATGTCGACACATGAAGCAACGAATTGTTCAAAAAAAAAAAAGAAAGAAAAGGAAAGCGTATTTTAACAGCTAAAGTGTTGATATCAATTCTGTTGTTAATTGTTATTTCGGTATTTGGATTTCCATTCTGTTCTAGCTCTAACTATCTCTGCCTTGTCAGCTTGCATGCGGAGGAGATGGGTATATTCCAAGTCTGCTTTGCGATTACAGGAGTTGTTGTTTGAATCTTCTGTAGTTCTTGTTAAGGACTCCAACAAGTTTGATTGTCGACATTCTCGCCTATACTCCAAGGTCATGCTTGTCATGTTGTAATCTTCCAGGACATTCATTGGCACACTCTATTAACAACATGAAAAACAAAAAACTAATTTCTTTTCAAACTCTGATTTGTTGCAGTGTTCTGAAACTGGTGAAGTAATTGTAATTAAGTACGTACCTCCAGAATCCATCCAATGTATTTTACATTGTTTACGTGCTGATTTGCATCCATGTCACTCCATCTAGGCTGCATTTGTTTGACAAGAAACTCAGTACATAAAGACCAAATTTCCAAGTGCCAAGGTATCTCATGAGCTGAAATTATTGTACTTACAGCTAAACCGGATCTAATTCTCTCTGCAGTTCCATCAGTAAGTTTATTGATCTTTTCTACATCGTTCTTTTCAATAGGAATGGCAACCCTGTTTAGGTAAAATGGCAGCAACTCTTCCCTGACTTCTTCAGGGATTTTTGATAATTTCCTTGTCTCTCTGTTCATTATCACCCATGTGCTGCAAGAAGGCAACAGGAGTTAAAAGTTGTAAGTTTGTCAGGAAAAATCTCTTTGATGCGTTAATTTGTAGAAGCTGCACCTTGTTGCTCTTGTTATGATGTCTTGTGTTTTGTAGTCTCGGATTATCCAATCCCTACGCATCCCATTTTTCCCTGCTGCATCAACCCAAGTATCAATCTCCACAACATCCCCCCTGTTGAATTCAACTTTCTACAATCAGTTTTGTACCCAAATTCTCATGTAATGAATTAAAGATGGTGCAGATATTTTATTGTTTATGAAACGAAAACATACCAGCTACTGTAACTCTGTACTTGAATGTGTATGCGAGTGACTACCCAGATAAGCTTCCTCAGACTCATCTCTCTGGTGGCACCAAAACCGTCTCCTGCAAGCCCCGAGCTTGTTACATGGTTAAGTGCAGTCTCCTGAAAATCATTCCATGCACACACACAGTCCTATCAGACTAGCTGTTAATGCCCCTTAAAGAATTGAATATTATAAATTGAAACTGATGCTAACCTGAAGGAGGTTCATTAGTGTCTCCATGGTGGCAGTTTTGTCAGGGCCGATCTCATAAGACCTGATGATGAATGTCTGTCTGTAAACCAACCTATCCTCCACAAACCTTCCAAGCAAATAAGCCTGAGATGGTTCATCAACAACATCACTATCTAATACCAATCCATTAGCAGTCTTCCTGCCACTATCTGGAACCTCGCCAACACAGATCCCATTTACCTTTCTCCCATTAACAAGGTCCACGCTTCCAGGGTTAGTAGCGCTTAACATAACGCAAAATCTACCTCTTTTCACCCATGAAGAAGAAAACACCGGTTTGGCCATTGCCATTTTCACGTTTTCTTTCTCTACCTTGAAAAAATTTCCCTCAAAGTATAATCTAACACTACTGGTTGCTGCCATTGATATGATTGCTTAGTGAACATTCATTTACCACAAAAATATAAGAACGCCACAGGTATGACTTGTAAAGGAAAAGGGTGAAGCTTGGAGCTGACTTTTCTTCCTGGAATAGAATTTCAATTGTTAGGTTGTCTAATCAGCTACCTATATACAAAAAAAATGACAATTTGGACTAAGACCAAGAATAGAAGGAAACAACGTTACATTTCCTCTGGGAAAGGACCGGGCATAAAATGAGATACTACGAAAGACGGTGTTGTTTTGCAGTTCAACCACTCTGGTGGGTGGGGGAGAATCGCATAGGGTGCTTGACATTAGCTTACACGCAAACGTGTGGGGATCCGAGTGTTCTTTTAATGGGGTTTAAGCAATCTACACGATTGTTTCATCAGTTGCGGCTTTTGAGGGCCTGTTTGGCAATCATTGATAATCTTCTACTTACTTTAACATAATTTATGTCACTAGGTTCTCTCCCTCCTTGGGTTCAAACTTCCCTTTGGTTTTGGACCAAATCCATGAATTTGATCTACTAGGGCTGTTATAACCCAACCCAACCCTACGACCCTACCTGAGATGATATATTGTTTGAACTTTGTAGCCTAGTGAGATCAGATCGGGTCGGATAACCAACATTTATCCTGACAAGTAGAGCCGTGGAGGAGGAGATTTTGTTTGGCCCACCAAACCGTTCAAAACTTAAAAGTTCCAACTTTTGTCAGGACCGGAGATACTAGACCAATATAAAAAATCTAGAATCTGTCCTGAGTCCTGACGTGCGTGATCACCTGCTTTCCCTATGACAGGTGTCGCCGACCCACTGCCTCAAAAGAATGAACACGTGGCTATTCCTTGGGAAAACAACGAACTCGTTCTTTTTCATGAATACTCATAAAATATAATATGAATAGGATAATAAAAACAGATAATCTAAACCTTTCTTTTCTAGTTATAAACAATAATTACTCTCAATGACATTAACAAATCCTTAATTAAATTACATTACTTTTCTAGAAATTTTATTAATGTTTGTGATTGAGATCCTTTAATTATAACTTATTATATTAGCGCTTAAATAATTTTTGTATTTTATTAAATATGAGTGTTATATAATCGGTTAAAGATAAAAACAAAAAATTTTAAAAAAATTGAAAAATTATTCTTATTTATTAAATATTTTAAAGTTTAATTAAAAAATAATAAATAAAAATTAATTAATTAATTTTGATTTATAAAAATTGATTAGTTTATAAAATTGATCGATTAATTAATATACTAATTGATTTTAAAGACAAAAGTTATTAAATTAAATTAAACTGAACAAATAAAAACTGAACCAAAAAGTTAATTTATTCAAAATTTTTATTGTTAAATCGATTAAAGGGCTGCAAAATAATAATTTAAAATAATGAGATTCTTTGTTTTTAACAAAAAGCATGTTTAAAATATATGATTTAATTATAAAAGTAAACTTTTACTTATTTTAAAAGCTATTGTTAGTGTTGTAATTTACATTATACTTTTATCTGATCATATTTTTAATAAGAAAATTTAATTTTAAACTTTATTATACTTTTTTCTCTTATAATATTTTAGAAATATTTTTTTGTTTCATCGTATCTTTTAAAAATTTTAAAATGTGAAAAAAAAACTTAATTTTATCAAATATTTCAAGAAAATTCACAATCAATAAATTACTCATAGCTTAATAGCTTTAGTCTTTTTATTAAATTAAGTTACAATTTAATATAAATTTTATTTTTAATATAAGAAAAAATCATTGCAAACTTAATTATACATTTTTTTGGTATCATATTTGAGAAAAAAAGTTCTCATGCCTTGTTGCAAGTAACTAGTTTATGTATATACGTACATATTACAATGAATACGAGTGGATCTTTATCCATCGAGATGAATTAATACACTACTCATATATCTGGACGGTGCCAATGCTAGTTCGACACGTTTAACGCAGCATCCAATGCATCTGACACCTGTCCTCACCTCTTCAATATATTCGTGGAGGGAGACCCGATCAAATTCCTACTTTTGTTGTCTTGTAGAAGCCAAACGGCTAAACCGTTTTCACATCTGTCATCTGTTATCTTCTCCGCTAATCCGACCTGTTCTTGACTCTGTTTCCCAACCTGTTTGGTCCACAATTGATTAGGAAGAGAGAACAAACATGAGTCGCTTCTGGACTCTGCTCACTCACTTTCATTCAGTGGCTGGGTAATTTTCAATTACTCCTTACTAATCAGAGCAGACTTAGCTTGTTTTTTCATTTTGATCTTAACTTTGGTGTTTTATTGTCACGCAGGCCCGTTTTGATGTTACTCTACCCTCTGTAAGTTGCTAAAACGACCACATGGGTCATGCAAAAAAATCTGTCTTTTCCATTTGTTTCATTTTTTTTGAGTTGAAATGATTAATCTTTTTGTGGTTGGAAACAGATACGCCTCGGTGATTGCCATAGAGACCCCTTCAAAAGAGGACGATCAGCAGTGGCTTGCTTATTGGATCATATATTCCTTTCTAACTCTGTCAGAGATACTACTCCAATCCATCTTAGAGTGGTCAGAATCTTTATCTATACAAATTTTCTACACCTGAAAAGACCCAGTTCTTGTTTAATTTCTTATCGCTTCCTCATCTTGTAGGATTCCGATCTGGTACACCGTGAAGCTAATATTGGCGGCATGGTTGGTTCTACCACAGTTCAGAGGAGCAGCTTATATTTACGAGAAGTTCGTGAGAGAGCATGTAAGGAAATATACAGGAAACCCTCCCGTTTACAAATCTCCCAGTGTAAATGGGAAAGGGAAGAAGAAGTTTGTGCAGTTCATAACTCCCAAGAAAGTAAGTTAAAATTGCTCAATCTTGGAATTAGTTAATAACTCCTCTCCTTTCAGTTTTGATCATAAATTACAGATCTTGATGAGGTGTTTCATGTTTATGGACAGGCGGAGCAGGAGGCTTACTGACGAGTGAAGAGAATAGGACTAACAGTGGAGTCTCAAGTTTGGCTTTTGCTTGTGTGAACATAGTTTTCTTTCTTTCTTAGGTTGGTGGGTTGGAGTTTTAGCTAAACTATACTTTCGGTTTGGTTGTAAATCTTTTGCGACTATTTGTACACTTGGAAGACACGTTTTCTATTGTTGAACATGAAATCCTCGTTGATTCGTCGGAGGTCTAAGTCTAAATCTTGGCCACCTCATCTGGCAGGGACGCTGTGCCTAATTTTACTTTCATGTTGAGCTTTATTTCAAGCTGATGTTTAGTGGTTTCAGCAATTATACAAAACGGCAAAATGGATTCAAAGTTCAATAATTGCACTGAAATTTAACGGAGATTAGCTTATTGGTACGATGTGAGATTAGCTTGGGGCATTTAAACAACGAACAGTAAACGAAGGATGAGGACGTTGGGAGATGTGAAGTAAATCACGTATCTTTTCTCCACCGATTTCTAACGCAAACGATAGATTTGAACTCACAGGGTTTAAGGGTTGACATCTGGGAGTTTAGGGAATTTTGGATGTGTGTGTGGTGTTGAGAAAGTTCCTGCCTTAACAGTTGATAAAAGTCGATGGTGTACAAATGTTAAAACTACAAGAAAAACGCAGAGTCCAATTCAAAACGCAGAGGAACTAAAGAAGAACAAAGCAAAACGCAGCGTTCAGAAAGGTTTTTTAAGTGACACATGTGATAAGCACATGAAGCCATCTTGAGGACGTTAAAGGCATGAAGGAAGCAACAGCTACATGAAGCTTATATAGGACAGAAGCAATTATCAGTCCACAACACAACACACACAACCTTCATCATTATTACTCGGAACAATCTGTGAGAGATTTACGCATAGAAGGTTAGAGGTTAGAGAGTTGCTGAGATTACTTATAAGGAGTACTACTGAGTTTATAGGGAATTTTTGCAAGTGTTGTTAAACACCCTTCTTCTTGTAACTTGTATCTTTATTTTTGATATGAGTGAAACTATTTCCGTGAGATTAACCTCTGGACGTAGATAGCATTAAGCTATCGAACTAAGTCAATTACTGTGTAATTTTCTTACTTTTTAAAAAATTTCACAAACCTACAAAAGAAAATTCATTTTTTCGTAAATATCATGCAATAACAAGACAACAAATCCAAAGGCTATTCTCGACAAGAGAACTAACTGAAAATAAAGGGAACAAATTGAAAACAAAAAGTGAGCATTGGGATTATGTGAACTGAATTAGGTCATTTTTCAACAACAACATCGTTATAGTTACGTAATTAAACGATAGTGTTTTATTAATCTTCAATTATGTTAATTTTGATTGGCATATATTAATAGTTAGGATTTTTGGATGATAAATTATGTCAACAAATTTAACAGAAGCTATAATTGGGTTAAAATTAAAACAATTTAAAATTTTAAAAATTTTATTGTCACTTTTTAAAGTTCGTTTATAATTACAAAATTAAGCAATATTTGAAATGTTTTTTTAGAATGAGGCCAGATTTAACTCCAAACTCTCGTCAAAAAGTAATATCCTTTTTAAATTCTTTTTTAAATTAGTCATCATTATTAACATATAATTAGCGTTGCTAAGATACATCGACGTCTGTACAAATTTAGAGTACCAGAAGCATCAAACAAAAACTTGGTACACCTTTCTTTTGGTGCTTTTTTTTTTTTTAAGGGAAATAAAACTGAAAATTACATAATGAGTCGAGGGAAACAGATCCCCGATCTATCCTCTGTGAGGAAATGATGACACCCTAAAGGTGTAGTGTCAAAATAGGTGACCCCAACATCTACAAGTTCAGCGTAGTGCGCCAGCCAGTCAGCGCATCTGTTGCTCTCTCGATAAATATGTCGATGAACAACAGTCCAGTTCCGGTGGAACAGCTCGTCTATGCCTAGGACGATAGAGTTGTGGGTCTGAGCTCGGTCGTCTGCTGAGGAAAGGATGTTGATCACTGCTGCCGAGTCCACTTCAAGTTCTACTCGACAGTATCCCTGATTTCAAGCCAGCGTAAGGTCAGTGTAGACTCCCCAAAGTTCGGCATTGAGCGACGAGCCAAGTAGCGAGCCATATCTTGGCTGATACAAAATCCACCAAGTCCTTTAATTAAAGCTTGATCGTCTCAGACCAAAACAGCCAAAGAAAGAGGGGAGTTGAACATTCACGTGTTCCTATTGGCCAGGGCTACGCTTCTTCCGTTGACTCCTCGTGCAGACTGAACAAACCAATGAGCGACACAAAGGTCTTCCCAACTTTCTACCTCCAACCCAAAAACTCGCCCAAAACATCAGCTGAGTATATCAACATCCTGTAGGAAAGTCCAAGGACATTCCCTGTTCTTCCAAACTTAAAAATCAATTAATTGCCATCTTTTATAACAGCTTCTTCCTTAAAAAGATCATCTTTAAACATCAGTTGGGACTTTCACCCCTTGAAAGTGAGGGGGAGGGGGAAAGAGAAACTAGAGGGGGTTTTACGAAGAAGTCGAGAACGGGAACAGAGAGTATTGCTTGATGGGTATCTTTTTAAATTCAAGAGGCTCAAGAGCCGTTGAAAATACAGACGGGTTGCCCGTACCAGATGGGTTGTCTTCCTCCTCGTCAGTTTCTGTTCCTAAGAGGAAGTGGTCAAATGTTTTGCCAGTTTTTGTTGCTCTCGTGGTTTTGGCAGAGATCCTGTTTCTGGGTCGTCTTGATATGGCTAAAAATGCAGCTTTAGTTGATTCATGGGCTGATAGTTGGCTTGATAGATCGCTTCCGTCGCGTGATTGGGGTGTGGGGAGTGAGGATTTGGGAGCTAGATTCGAACGTCTTCACGACACGCGGAAAAATTTGGAAACAGAGAGCTGCGAGGAATGGTTGGAGAGAGAAGATGCTGTTGTTTATTCCAGGGACTTTGGTAAAGATCCTGTCTCGGTCGTTGGCGCCGAGAAGGTCTGTTTCAATTCAATTCTTTTGTTTTAGACTTCCTTTGATGAACGTGAAAAGTTTGACTTTGATCGACTATATGTTTTGATGAACGTGAAAAGTTTAACTTTGATCGACCATATGATAACTGTTGCTAGTTGCTTGATCCGTGGGTGTTTTTGTTGGATTATTGTGTATGGAATAAGTGAATAGCTTCACTTCTAGAAGGTTAAAATTTTCAGTCTTGATTATGAGATCCTGTGTAGAGCATGGGTTAGTTTTTCTTCTTTATTCATCCAAGTGGACCATCGTCTTCTAATCGAATATAGTTTTGATCGGTGGAGAAGAGGATTATGTAGCCGTCTCTAACAAGATTTGGAGACAAAATGCTCGGTGTTACTTGAATTTATACAACACAGAAAGTGATATTTCCATGGAATTGATTACCGAGTTATGAGTAATATTTATGTACATAGTGATAGGTGGGATTTCGAGATGTTCAAAATTTTATGATGTTGAACTGACGGTGAGGGCACTTAGTTAACTGAAAATTTCTTCAGTTGACTCTGTTAAAATCTCTTCCCCTGAATTTGTGTGGTCTTTGTCCAAGATCAACAGAGATACTAAATGCATATTGACCATTAATGTTAAAATAAAGGGATTGGGGTTTTAGTGAAATATATTGGTACCATTCGTACGCTGAAACTAGGCTTATAGGCTTCAGGTTGAGAACCTTGCTCCACCTTGGAAAATATAAGCTACTCAGTAAAACTTCAAATTCAATTGCTTGGAAGTGCGAGGCAACCATGAATAGATACTGCTTAGCTTGTTGGACCTGCTGTCTTAACAAAACATATGTGTTTTGATGCATTACTCTGTTGTATCTTTTAAGATTTTTTCCCAGTTTGGATTTTTCAAATTAACTATTTTGAGATTGAATATCAAACTTTTGCTATGAGGTTCACAATATTTTCCATAGCTCACATGTGATTCTCTTCATTACAGGATTGGAAGACTTGTAATGTGGGGTGTCAATTTGGATTTGGTTCCAGTGGAAATCCTGATGCTGCATTTGGATCAACTCAGCAATTTGGGACTATGACCGTGCACCGGTCGATGGAATCAGCTCAGTACTATTCAGATAACAATATTGCCATGGCACGACGGTGGGTAAGCACAAACTTATATAGGTATCACATTAATAAAAATATACCATTAAGAACACTCAGGAAATAATAATCAAACCTCTCAGGTTTTTTTTGAAAATTTTTAAGTTATTGCTGCATTTTTTATCACTGTAATGAGGTGAATCATTTGTCCACTTGCATTCCTTCTAGGTTTCTAAGTCGTACCTTGAGAAAAAAAGAGAGAGTTTATATCTTCTAACAAGATTTATTCTATTTGTTAATCAAGTAGAGAGCTTGGTTTTACTAATATGGTTGAGGAATGTGAAAGGGATTGTACTGAACTATCTATGCCATGTTGCCACTTCTTTCAACTGAAAAGCTGGAATTCATGACTTGAATACAAAGGTTAAGGATTGAGCTGGTCTTAAGAGTAATCAATTGCTAGCTTCAACTAGTAATGGGAAATGTGGTCAATTGCAAATGAGTTGCCGCTTTAAACTGAAGAAGAATTGGAATGCCTTGTTTCAACTGTACCCAATTTGAATATAATGTCTGGTATATTTAAATAAAACACAACTGTTTGCATTCTCCTAAAGTTTCATATATTACCAGTTTGAGATACTATGGAGCTAAATCTTTTTGTTCTTTAATGTATTAGCTTTATGAAAATTAAGACGATCTTTTTTTTTTTTTTGTTTCGTTCTTATGAATTAGGAAGGGATATGATATCGTAATGACAACCAGTCTCTCATCAGATGTGCCAGTGGGATACTTTTCCTGGGCTGAGTATGATATCATGGCACCTGTGCAACCCAAGACTGAGAAAGCTCTTGCAGCAGCTTTCATTTCCAACTGTGGTGCTCGTAACTTCCGCCTGCAGGCTCTTGATGCACTTGAAAGATCTAACATCAAAATTGATTCTTATGGTGCTTGCCACCGTAACCGTGATGGAAAAGGTGAAACTGCATTGCCATTTTGACATATTTCACGAGTAAAATTTGTTTTTTGTCATGACATTGTTCCATTTGTAGTTCATAAGTTGTCATACGATGTGATTCGAGCATCAACTTTCACTTTTAGCTGTAGATGCTAGGCCTCCTGAACACTCGCCTTTCAAATGATTTCTCTTGCCTTGAAGTTGTTGTTACTCATAAAATGGAGAAATCTACGAACAGTTAACTAATACATTTTTAGTGAAAGTAGTATTGCATTTTCCAATGATTCTAATTCTGCTGATGTTGGATTAATTGGGAAATGTTGCATTCACCTATTGTTTGACCACTGATATTGCTAACAACTCAAAATAAATATAAATTCTAGAAATTAACCATCACTATGGATATGTCTAAGGTTGTAAAAGTCTAACCACACAGGCTCGTAAAGTTTCCAGGTGGAGTATGTTGTGAACTTCTGTGCCCTTATAGCTTAAGGAGTGCTTTAGGATTAAAGAAACAGAAGATTGTCTGTTGCTGTATCCCCTCCCCCCTCCCCTTGCCGGAAAAAAAAAGGAACGAAAAAGATAAAGAAAGAAGCTTAAGATTCAGGGATCATTTGATTTCCAGTACTTTGGGATCTCTGACCAATGAATCGTATGTGCTAAGAGATGGACTAAATTTAGGAATTTGTTTCTGGATTTGATTGCATTAGCATTATTTATTTACTGTTCTTTACTAGACTTTATGAGTCATAACTTGTGATCTCTCACATTTTTGCAGTGGACAAGGTAGAAACTCTCAAGCGCTATAAATTTAGTTTGGCTTTTGAGAATTCAAATGAAGAGGACTATGTCACTGAAAAGTTCTTCCAATCTCTTGTTGCTGGTATTAGATCAATGTTCTCTGCTATGTGTCACTTCTTGTTGTTACTTGTGGATTATGTTCTTTGCTTGAGACATGAAGCATTTGACAATCTTTTCAGCCTATGAGATTGTTATAAATGATTGATCTCCCTAAATGTAAGACTAGTAGGTAATTTTCTGAGTAAGAAGATAAGAGGAGGGTTGTAGACGCTTATTTGTTATTATCTTAGTTGAGAATTTGGGGAAACTTTTTGAATGATGTGCTTATGGTGGTGGCATAAATTAAATTTCTTTCTGCAGGAACCATTCCTGTGGTAGTTGGAGCTCCTAACATCCAAGAATTTGCTCCTGCACCTGGGTCAATTTTACATATTAAAAATGTAGACGATGTTGAGTCAGTTGCAAAGACCATGAATCATCTTGCTGGAAATCCTGAGGTCTATAACCAGTCTTTAAGGTAGAAATCCATCACTTGTAAAGTTATACTCCTGTGTGTGAGTCATTTATTTTTGAATGCTGATACTCCCTTACATTTATTAACAAGATGGAAGTACGAAGGTCCGTACGATTCTTTCAAGGCACTTGTGGATATGGCAGCAGTACATTCATCATGCCGGCTTTGCATTCACTTGGCAACTATTATTCGACAGAAAGAAGAAAGTAGCCCAGGGTTTAAGAAACGGCCCTGCAAATGCACCAGAGGCTTAGAGACTGTGTTTCATTTGTATGTACGAGAAAGAGGGAGGTTTGAAATGGAGTCCATTTTTTTGAGGTAATCTCATTTGATGCTACAAATGCTCTTTTGCTACCAAAAGTTGTCAGATTTCAAAATGTGGTGATTCATGCTACACGTTGTCTAATTTGGTCTCAAATATTAAGTCTTTAATAGTTAGGTTCTGTTCCATTACAATGTGGTTTAGTATGTAAGCAGTTATGGTTCATGATCTCACCTCAGGTTGCACGTGAAAGCTGAAACTTGAGTGCTTCTTCTACCTCTTTTTCATTGAAACATTGTTGAATTGTCATATGCAGGTCTGGAAATCTCACAGTCAAGGCGCTAGAGCATGAAGTGCTTAACAAATTCAAGTCCATGAAACACATACCAATTTGGAAGGAGGAAAGACCTGAAAGCATAAGAGGAGGAGATGAATTTGAAGTCTACAGGATATACCCTGTAGGAATGACACAGAGGCAAGCATTATATACTTATAAATTCACTGATCTTGATTTGAAGAATCATGTGGAAATCAACCCATGCACCAAGTTAGAAGTGATATTTGTCTAAAACCATGCTTCTTGTGATTGGAATCTCCATTTCAACGTGTTCTGCAAAAGCTAGAAGGAGGGGGTCAGCTGCTGGTTCTTTGTGCTTTAGATTTGGATACTGGATAGAGTTCATTTGCCTTCGTGTTACAGTTTCCTCATTGATGGATGGATGGATGGATGGATGGAAGAATAGGGTTTAGGCCAATTGTTGGGTTGAAGTTCTCAGCTAATTTTGGAAGTAGGGTAGATAGACAACAATTCATCTATGTAAATTGAAATATTCTGATACAACATGAGCCACTTAATGAATGAATGCTTATGTTCTTGGTATTTTACTGGAATGAAGGTAAATTGTATTTTGTTGATGATGGCTTGAAGATCAGTAGTATTAACAAATTAGGAATGCGTTGTTCAGCTATCAGAGTTGATTGCAGAAATCAGCGTGTAAATTACCATCTTCGCGGTCATGGCTCAACCTGAAGCTTCCTATCCTAGTGCAAGTGGCAACAGAAGTAGATCTGATATCTGAACTAAAAAATTCATGTTTTAAGGTATACTTTTGGTAAGGATTACATTTAATATTATTGTCTAGCAAGTAACGTATTCTGATTCCACACACCCCCTAGATGATGATACTCTTCTTCTATCGTCAATGTCAATTGTATTTATTTTTAACAATTGGTGTCGGGTGTTGATTATGCCTGTGTTTCAAGTAAACAATAAATTACAAGTTGGGACATACCTTGTAATCTTCTCACCTCTTCTGTCCTAACCAAATCACCTTACAATTCATCTTCTCACTAGACTTATGGAAGTTATTTAGAACTTGAAGCCCGAGATGAATATCTTCCCTATTCTCTTTAGTACGCGAGATGAGAAGAAATAGCAAGTTCCTGCCAAAATCCGAACTTTGTTACTATTTTAATGTGAAGTTCCATGCACATTCTTGGGATTATTCTACTTGTAGAACTAAAGTAAACTAAAAACAACAAGAAACAATGTAAGCAAGAGAATAAATATCGGAACCTTCGGGCAATGAAGTAACTAAATCGATTTAACGTAGGAATCGAAAGGGTGAAATTTGAGAAAAAATAAAAACCGAAACGACTCATGGAGCAAGTAATGGGTCAAAACCATGGTCCTGAAAGCTACAAGCCACATGTTTTGATGTTCATTTTGTGGCGGTGGTTTCAGTCTCTGCCTCTTGGCTTCTTTAGAGGGTTAAGTCAATTTGAGCTCCTCATTCCTACTTTGAGATGCGTGTCCCAAATAGCATTTCATGTTATCCTGTGTAAAATAGGAAAAAGGGTGTTTTTTATACTAATATTTTTTTTAAATATCAATTCAGATACTCTCAAGTATTATTGGTACATCGCAAAGAATATCCAAAGTGTTTCCTTTGATGAACAAACCGACATATTATTCTTGGTTCTGATTGCGTATTAGGATCCAAAAATGAATTTTACAGAACTTACAACAGTGTAAGTTGTAATGAGAGGCCAATCAGCCAGTCACTTCCAAGATTTCGCCTTAAAATTTTATTAAGAAAGCACTTCAATATGATGACCCTTGACACATCCCAAAAGCCTCTTCCAGAAATCCAATGAAAACCCCCTCTTCTCCTTCTACGGTCCAATAAAATGCCTTCTCCTAGCTCTTTCTCCATCACCCTTTAGCTGTCACCTTCAAAGGTTGCTCCTTTTCTGAGTTATATTTCAAAGTTGTGATCTTCATCACTGCTACTGTCCATCACCATGTCCTCTCTTTCTGTTAGGTTTCTTTCACATCCATTGCTGCAATCTTCCTCTTCTTCAAGGCCAAAAACAAGGCTGTTTGCTGGTCAAACTATGGCTCCAATGAAGGAAGAGGTAGACGTAGGGAGGTTGGAGCCGAAAGTTGAGGAGAGAGATGGTTATTGGGTTTTGAAAGAGAAGTTTAGACAGGGTATCAATCCTCAAGAGAAGGTGAAGTTAGAGAAGGAGCCAATGAAGCTTTTCATGGAAAATGGGATCGAGGAATTAGCTAAGTTGTCAATGGAGGAGATTGATAAAAGTAAGGTTACCAAGGATGATATTGATGTTCGCCTCAAGTGGCTTGGACTCTTTCACAGAAGAAAACATCATTGTAAGTTTTTATCGATAACATTTGATTGAGCTTTTCCATTGTCTGCCCTTTTTCTTTAACCACTTTTTCCAAAAGGAGAAGAATTTGAACAAAATGTTTATTATACGTTCTGATTTCAGTCTGGAGCTCAAATGAAAATATCAACCATCTAAGTACCAAGTTCACTTGAGTAGCTAAAATCCATCAGGTCGAAAGTAATCAAATCATTAAACGGATTTTGAGTAGTTGTGATATTTTAACGGATTGGCAGTGAAGTTCTTGTCAGATGTGTACGGAATTGACGAATTAACACTAATTTGTTCTTGTTGTACTTTATTTAATGTTTCATGATCAGATGGTAGATTTATGATGAGACTGAAGCTACCAAATGGAGTAACAACCAGTGCTCACGCGCGATATTTAGCAAGTGTTATTAAGAAATATGGAAAGGATGGCTGTGCAGATGTGACTACCAGGCAAAACTGGCAAATACGTGGGGTTGTTCTACCTGATGTGCCAGAAATACTTGAGGGTCTTGCTCAAATTGGCTTGACAAGCCTGCAGAGTGGGATGGACAATGTGAGAAACCCGGTCGGAAATCCTCTTGCTGGAATTGACCCATATGAGATTGTCGATACACGGCCTTACACCAACTTGCTATCCCAATTTATCACTGCAAACTCTTGCGGCAATCCTACAATTACTAACTTGTAAGTTTGTCGGTAACCTTCCTGCATAACACTTTCAGAACAGACAAATTATTATTGTTTACTTGATTGTATATCTGTGTCAGAGAGTGCTCTTAAGAACTTGCCACTGGCAGAGTTGGATAGAAATTTTAAAAGCTGAGATTTGAACTTGAATACATGGAAATTGTAGGTCCAGATATTGATACTGTAATTGATATCACACTGGATGTCAGCTGGTTTAATTTTCTTGAAGAGGGAATAAAAGATGGAATTTTAATCATAGTGGAGATTTGTTTTCGAGTATTTTAACCATTGATTCGATATTTGCAGACCTAGGAAGTGGAATGTATGTGTTGTGGGCTCCCATGACCTATACGAGCATCCTCACATTAATGATCTTGCTTACATGCCTGCCACGAAGGATGGAAGATTTGGATTCAATTTACTGGTGGGAGGGTTCTTTAGTCCCAAGAGGTGTGCTGAGGCAGTTCCTCTCGATGCATGGGTCTCAGCAGATGATGTGATCGCAGTTTGCAAGGCAATACTTGAGGCCTACAGAGATCTGGGAACCAGAGGGAATAGGCAAAAGACTAGGATGATGTGGTTGATCGATGAACTTGTAAGTTATAGTTCATATTTTTGATGTGAAGTTGTGAAGCATGACACAGGAACATCGAAACATTCAATTTGGTTTGGATGTACCTGTCATAGATATGTTCTTCATTTATGATGATTTGTTTAGTTTTGAACATTTTGAGTTCCTGATTTGCGATGTGTTGCATAATTTTAAGGGCATAGAAGGTTTCAGATCAGAGGTGATGAAAAGGATGCCACATCAAGAGTTGGAGAGAGCCTCTTCCGAAGATTTGGTTGAAAAGCAATGGGAAAGGAGGGACTACTTGGGTGTGCATCCTCAGAAGCAAGAAGGTTTTAGTTATGTAGGTCTTCACATTCCTGTTGGTCGTGTCCAAGCAGAGGACATGGAAGAGTTAGGTCGTTTAGCTGACAGATACGGCTCTGGTGAGCTCAGGCTAACTGTTGAGCAGAACATCATAATTCCCAACATTGAAAATGCAAAGGTGGAAGCACTATTTAAAGAGCCATTGCTTAAAGACAGATTCTCACCGGAGCCACCTATTCTGATGAAAGGCTTGGTGGCATGCACTGGCAACCAGTTCTGCGGGCAAGCAATAATAGAAACGAAGGCCAGAGCCTTGAAGGTGACGGAGGAAGTGCAGAGGCTGGTATCGGTGAAGCGAGCGGTAAGAATGCACTGGACAGGCTGTCCTAATACCTGTGGGCAAGTGCAGGTGGCAGACATTGGGTTCATGGGGTGCATGACAAGAGATGAAAATGGCAAGGTTGTGGAAGGAGCAGATGTGTTCTTAGGAGGAAGAATTGGGAGCGATTCACATCTGGGTGATGTGTATAAGAAGGGTGTTCCTTGCAAGGACTTGGTGCCTTTAGTCGTTGACATTTTAATAGAACACTTCGGCGCTGTCCCTAGAGAGAGGGAAGAAGAAGTGGACGATTAGCGAATTGTAGTATCTTTGGTTGGTCACGTTGTTTTCTTATTGACTTTAGAGAGTTATAACGAAACCTTAAAAAACCCAATTACAAAAAACTTGTCTTAATACCATTCCAAAACCAACTCCAAACTCGCACTTCCTAACGGTTTCCATTTTCATTTCGTATTAAACAAAAATCAAAACATGTTCCACGCGCCCCAAACGCGACATCATCAGTACATGTACAATTACATGTGATGAGCCCACGTTCTCAAGTTGAGTTTAATTCATTCCTTTAAGATTCGGAACGAGATACCAACTGTTGCCAATGTGTCTTAATGTGGACCCTACCAACGAAGCACATCCCTACGATCAAATCGCATCTAATCCAACGGCGAATGCGCCATGTGTACAGTAACTTACGTGCAACATGGCATTGCCCCGAATGTATAGAGCACATGATAAGGCATCTCTCCTACGTAACCGCGTAAACAGAAATCCTTTTGCTTTCCGTTTTCTTACACTTAACATTCCAGTCAAACTGGTCACGTTTTCAGATCTCCGTTAGCTCTCGTCGGAGAAGTGAACTGAATGCCGTTTTCTTCGGAGAGTGGAGTCAGAGGAGTCGCCGCCGCTGATTTGTTGATCAGCTGATTGATGCTCGACAAGTCTCCAAGCTTTCGGGTTTGGTTGCAGTGAAAATCTCTCGCATGGACTCCATCTCCAGTGGCTCAGTGCACTTGTCGCATTTCCTTGTCGCGTTTTACTTCGCTTTCGGTTTCGTTGCTGCGAGGTTTTTACTGGACCGATTCATCTTCAGAGTATGGTCGCTGTTTCTGTAATGCTATTCTTTTTGCAGAGTTTTGAATTAGCTGTTGCGTGCAGTGAGTTATTTGGGTGAGTGAAGGGAGTGTTGTTTCAGTTGAAGGTGTGTAGCTAATTGACTGGAATGGGAATGGAACTGGAGGGATAAGGCTTGACGATGAATCTCTGTTTCTGTTTGACTTTTGAATTATGAGATGAAATTTCCTATAGTTAAAACGTTGTGCATTTTGTTATTTTTGTGATTATCAGAATTTGATTATGTGATTAATTGTTCATGGAACCTGTTGCTAATTGGATAACTGTTTTTTTTGTACTTATACTTCTTTAGTTTAGGCCTTTTGAGGTCGGAGACAGAGAGGTGTTGAAGTTTTGGCCTGAGCTTTTGTTTTAATCAACTGTTAGCATGAATCTTTCTGGAATGGGAAGTTCAAATAGAAATGATAACAAAAAACCCACTTTTGCTTAATTTGAGTTTCTTTATTTTCTTATTTTAAGACCAAAGGACTGTTGCTTTTTGACTACTTAAAAACTGATTAATATATGAGATCGGACTATTCTGCAACTGTCTTGTTTCGTTGTTTGGTAATAGATTGTGTGTGTGTGTGTGTGTCTATATATATATATATATGTACCACTTCCTCTTTTATTGAAATATTTGTGATAAACCTCACACTTGTTCAGAGGCTAGCGATATGGTTTTCAAACAGTAAAGCCATTAAGTCACGGATTGACGAGACATCAAAAGCAACCATTGGAAAATGCTCAGAATCAATTTGGAAGCTAGTGTACTATGGCAGTGTAGAAGCTTGGATTTTAAACATCACCTACAATGAACCATGGTTCAAAGATATTGGAGAATACTTCAAAGGATGGCCAGAGCAAGAACTGAAGTGAGTATTTCATATAGTACAATATGTATATTTAGAACGTATAGTTGTTTGTTCTATAATTATTATCATGACAACAGTAGATACATTTTCCTAGATAAGTTGGTATAAGAGGCTGTTCTATTATCTATATATACTTCAGAAAAGGCTTCTCTGGGATCTTATTTACTTTGTACTGACGTGAATCACATTTTCATTTTCAGGCTCCCTTTAAAGCTTTTCTATATGTGCCAATGTGGTTTTTACACTTACAGTATTGCTGCTCTCCTTACATGGGAAACGAGAAGGAAGGATTTTTCAGTGATGATGTCTCATCATGTCATAACAGTTATCCTGATCAGTTACTCATATATTGCACGGTAAACCTCAACTGTGATGCCGTCCTCCAATTCTTAGGGGCATTACAGGCACATAGTCATTCTTTCCTCAACTTCTTTACATGGGTCAAGATCTTTGTCATGTTTTCACCACTCAAGAGTCGAATGTTGTTTCTTCTATATGTTCTCATCCTTCTTGAAGATACTTTTAGATGAGGTGAAACTTTTAGCTCTGCTTTAAAGCTGTTGTGTGTGTCCTTTCGCTGAGATATGCAAAGGTGAATCCTTTAAGTTTTATGTGTTTTGCACGCTCTTTATATCTACTTTCTTATTCACTTACACTTGCAAGTTACTAAAAAGATCTAATTCTAGCAACTACTTTTGCCAATTTTGCAATAATTAACTTTTCCCTTGGGTAGGAGTTTATTACTAAGTCGTATGTTCAGTTATTGTGAGGTGAACATATTTTATGTCCACATCAAGGACTTTCCCTTTGAAGTGTTCTATATTTTGTGCTTTTGTGCTTTTGTGCTTTCATCTTATCATTCTATATAATAAAATTTATTGTTCATTTTAAATAAGGCCTTTGCTGGTTAAGAGGAAGAAACCTTTGAATATTTACTGATTGGGAAGCATCAAAAGACAGTAAAATTTGATGCGAGAGGCTGTTGAAATTCATGGCATGCAAATGAGGTTAAACATCCGAGTGGAACAAACAACTCCCTGGAAATTACGTGAGCGTCAGCCTACTAAGAAACTCGACTTTGTCTTCATCTCAAATGTGAATTGGTATCAAAATCAGCATCTAATTAACACCCTAAAGACGATGAGGAGATAATGTGTGAGGCAGCACAGTATGCTAGGATCACAAATAAAGCCACATTTGTAATGTAAGAATTATCAGACAAGAAACAAACATCCCCCAAAATATATGATGTCTGTAAAAGTTGCATTTAGTTATCCTCAGTTGTAAGGGACAGAGAACTGTCTGCACAACAATGGCTTGCTCTTGCAGCTGAGCTCAATCATGCCATCCATAATCATTTGCTAGATATTGCTTCTTCTCTTTCTTTCTTTTTCCTTCAAGACATTAAATATTTCTACAGTTTGTAGACCACCATATTTAGATTGAGATGGAAAAACATCTCTGAGAAGTCTCGTCAAAATAGGAATCTTAAGAACTCTTCAATCTTGCCCTATTTTAGCTTCCTTACATGATAGAGTAGCCTTTTAGAATTACAGAGTGACATTACAACTATCGTGGATGTATATTTGTTTCCAATTGCAGATTTTTCCGGATAGGGTCTATTGTACTTGCCTTGCATGATGCAAGTGATGTGTTCCTAGAAGCCGCTAAAGTCTTTAAATATTCTGGGAACGAGCTTGGAGCAAGCATGTGCTTTGGCTTGTTTGCCATCTCATGGATAATATTGCGACTAATATTTTTCCCATTTTGGGTTATAAAATCTTCAAGGTTTGTTTTCAATACATCACTTAATCTTTTTGTGTTTGGCTTATGATGGCTTTGGTTAACTTATGCTCACATGTGGCTGGCTTTTCAGTATTGATTCTTTGGATGTCTTGGATTTAAGAAAGATGTATGATAGATCAATGTACTACGTCTTTAATACAATGCTGCTGATGTTGCTCGTGTTCCACATTTACTGGTGGGTTCTCATATGCTCAATGATAAGGAGACAACTGAGAAATAGAGGACATGTGGGAGAAGATATAAGATCTGGTATGTTTCAATTGCTTGTTAAAAGAATCGCACAATTTACAACTACTGGACGTAGTAGCCTTGTAAGCCTAAGGTCATCTGTAGGGAAAGTGATATTGTATTTCTTACTTTCCTCATGTGCTAAGTCCTATAGGTTGCATGAAAGAAAAAAGAAACATGATACAATTACAACCACTGGAGGTTCTAACCTCGTGGTACTAAGGTCACCTTTAGAACTTAAGGTGAAAGGTTCTGTTGTCCCCCTCTCCTTATTGCCAAGTCACAACCTAATAGTTTTATGTATTTGAAACAAGTCACTGGACTTTGATGGCTATACCTAATTGTTCCCCTTCTACCATCAAGAATGTGGATTACTTGTCTTCTTGTTCTTGGTCCTTTATTTCCTACCTTTATCTGAGAAGCATCTGGCAGTCCTTGAACAATCTTGAACTCCATCTCGCGGAACTATCGGATGATGGATCATGGATAGTAACATTACCTTTTGTCTCATCACATTGCCTTTATTATCTTAATTTGCATCCCATTTTATTGCAAGTCTTAATTTGTTTCAGTATGTTTCTACTGCAGATTCTGAAGATGATGATTAGGTGAAAGGTTTTGTTTCAACCTTTCTATTGTCATTGGTGGCTTTCAGGCTATGGAATGACTTGTCGGTTTTCACCCTAATTTGTTGGCTATTACCTGTCAGATGAATTTTGATGCTGTTGTAATTTTTTGCTCAATTTTTTGTAGTATAGATATAAAGAGAGAGCATAATCTTTTGCCAGTCCTTTTTGATGTACAAATAGTACAAGGTCCTTGTAAAATTACTTAGTTGAGAGATTCGTCCAGCAACACTAATCGGAATGATTTGAAAATGGTGAATGTGTGAAATGGATTCTACAGAATCGTCTTCTTTCTTGACCTGATAGCAACTACAAGATTTTTAGACTCGTTTTGGTTCAAGTTAAATTGGGTGCAATTGTTGAATGTAATAAGATTCACCCGTTATTAACTCAGTTTGAGACGACACCTTCTTGTCTCAATTTGTAGGTTATTTTCCAACCTTTAGGAGTTATTCTGACTGCAGTATGCTTCTGCCTTTGTTACATATAAAATGGTTAATACCCAGTAACCGTTTGGGGAATAACGGAATTAATTTGAATTAGTTGTCTCTCTCTCTCTAAGTTCTCTGCCTTCTCTCTTCCTCCCGGCATTTGTCTCTTCTTCTCTCTACTCCTTCTGGATTCTTCCCTCTCACTTGTTCTTCATTTCTCTCTTATTGAAATTAACCATAACAGCCTTTCTTATGCCTTGATTACGGTTGCATGAGACTGTATGGGACGAGAAATTTCAGATGGCTAAGAATTCTTCTAATCATTCAAATTAATGACCATCAGGATCACGAGAACAATGCATCGGACGATGTCTACTACCTTTCGCTGTTATGAAATGAATTACTGACTCCTGGCCTAATGGGATTGACTTACTCCATAAGCATAATATTGAAAAGAAAGCCTTGTGTTGGGTCATAAACTGGGTAGCTAACTCCACCGCCTTGCTTCTTGTCAGATTTTGGGCAGCAGTGATTCCCAGAGTGGTCGAGTGCCAAGTCGCATACAAGTGAAACTTGAGCCAAATGCATTGCATTAGCGAACGAATTGAGATATGTTCCCTATGAATGTTGCACTTTTCTTCAGACATGAATGGCAGTTAAGGGTAGCTTAGTGGAATTTTCACGCAATTTTCAGTTAGTAAAAGTTTATCAGATAGAAAATATTTTAACTATATAAAATAAACTCAAATATTGAATTAATCAATTACAGGAATAAAATATTAACAATTACAACCTTTTTTACACA
>JANZXP010000006.1:34813473-34873675 GCA_027576715.1 Erythroxylum flavicans
TCTATGTTGGTTCTGGTCCTTTGAGATTGGTATGAAAATTGTTTGTGTTTTGATGAGTGAAAACAGAAAATATGGTAATTATGAGATCTGAAAATTTGAGTAATAAACTGCATTGATCTAGGTAAAGTTAGGTTAAGTAGTCTACATGAAAGTTGTATATTATTCTGTTAGCTTTCTAATGCTATAAAGATTGAAATTTTTAGATTTTAGATGCAAAAGTTATGACTCTTATAAGGTAGCTGTGTTTGGGTGCATTTTTGTATAATTTGAAGTATGAATTTGGCTGAAATGGTAACCTTGCTTCAATGATTAAACTGTATCAATACAGGTCGAATTAGGCAAAATTGTCTTCATAAAAGTTGTAGGTCTTGATCTTAGCTTTCTAACGACATATAGTTTGTAATTTTTGGATTTCTGGATTGAAAGATATGTTGATTAGAAGTAAGGATGTTTGATTGGGGAAAAGTCGCGATCGTGAGGCTGTGCGATCGCGACTGTGCGGTTTTTCCACCAATTCGTGATCGCAACTAAGGAGCGATCGCGACACTGGCACATAAATCACGATCGTGACTAAGGCGCAATTGCGACAAGGGCATAAAATTTGGAATCACGACCAGCCCAGAATTCGCCGAATTCGCGATCGCGACCAGGTCGGAACCGCGAATCTTTCTGTTGTTTAAAAGTCGCGATCATCCTCTGTTTCACTCCTAACATGTTATTCATTATTTTATTATTTTTATTTTTATTTTATTCAGTTAACCCAATTGTTATTAATTCTTTTTGCACCCAAACTCATTATTCTTTGTGCATTTTGCTATGGATATTTTTATTAAATTGTTAAGTATTATTTTCACTCTTCCTAATAAAATATTTTTTTCTATTATTTAATATGATCCTCTAATTATTTTTATTATTATTTAATTGATTTTTATAAATTTTTTTTAAATAATCCAATTCTATGACCAAAATTTTAATATGATCCCACCACCAAACTTTCGTGTCTAGAGTTTTAATTAAATATAATGTTATAAATTATCCCAATTGTTATTCTTATTATTAATAAATATCAAATGATGACACATAGTCATTATAAAATTCGTACGGAGATCGGGGCCAACAATAACAATAAGAATCACCGTTATCTTATCATTAAGTTTTCTCAGATAAACGTATCGAGCTTCCCCTACTCCGTCGTACGTACACGTACATGCAAGCACACAACTACGTAACTTTTCTCTGTGCATGTGAACTTAAAAAGAAAAGAAACCCAAGAAAGTTCTTTGACAGTTGTTCTTCTCTTTTATAATGTAAAACCATGTGTTGTTCTTCTCTTTTATAATGTAAAACCATGTGCTTAAAGCACCCTTAAAAGCTTTCCTAGTTTTAAACTACAAGGTTCTGAATATCCAATGCCGTTCAAATTTATACCAAATCTCTCCTTTTGGTTCATTGCCTAGTTACAACTGTGCAACAATGGTGCCTGGTTACCTCACAGAGATGTTACTGGCGTGGTTACTTGAGCAGATGGACTGAGAACTATTCGGCAAAATAGTTTTCTTGTTAGGCTAAACAGATACAAAACAGAAGATATTACAAGTTTTCAGACAATATTACAGACAGTTCGACAGTCATTTCCCATATCTCTAAATTATTGCTCCTAACCTCGACTAGTTGGCATCAAGCACAAGGAAACATAAAAGTTTTAGGTTGAAGCAACTTGTCCATTCTCTAGGCTTAGATATCAGTGTAGAAGGATTATCTACTGGTCCATATCTCTTGTTTCCAAGGAAAAAATAAAAGGAAAAACTCTGAAAATTTTGATAAAATTAAAAACCTGTTGCTTTCTTAGTTGACAGAGATCTGAGCAGTTTTGCAGATACACAGAACTAAGATTTATGAGACTGCTAAGCAGTCAATTGTATCTTTCAAATGAACCCTTTTTAGTACAGGAAATTTTCTAGTCTGGAATACAAAAAGATGCTGTATTATTATGCCAGACTCTTTAAAAATTGTCCACTTCCCATGTCTGTTGCTTGAATCCCGTTCTTTTTACTTCACCAAGTGTACCTCTATACTAGTTCATTCTGAAAGATAAAGTGAAGAAAAACCTTATGTAAAATATACACCACTGAGACGAAAAGAAATTGTTAATGGCTTAATGCTTTCCAAAGTCTGATTAAGTGTCCTTTCCTGTGCCAAGTATTAGCTTCAGAAAAAGAAAATGTCTGCTACAACCATATAGTACAGGAAATAAGTAATAAAGTGCAACGCGTGAAGTAGATTTAAGAAGCCAACTATGGAATCTGTCTTATCACCTTTTCTGGTACTTGTCCACATGAGTAATTGTCCAAGCAAGTACTACTCTGCTTTTTGGTACATTGTAACAACTAGTTTGCATCTAATCCATATTCTGTAGACGTTAATATCACTTGTGATTGCAACTGAAAAGCGAAAACTCTAAAAGGAACAGTTTACTTCTGTTGTAATGACAGCAGAAAGGAGAGTGGTTACAGTTTTAAACTTAAAAAGGCTTGGTTGGTTGTTAACAGCTCAGCATGGACAATTTAGGTCAAGTCATTCCTCAAGAAACTGTGCCCTTTGTTCAGAAAAGAGAAATATTTATAAAGCTTGGATTTTCATGAAAAAAAAAAAGTTAACCAATTAACACCAATCAATCTCCTAGAGCTTTTCATAAAGTCATCTAAAGAAATCAAAATGGCATGTGAAGAATTTCACGAGACTATCCTCCTCTTATCTCCTATATAAAACAGTTCTCTTTATTTCTCTTCGAGCAATTTGTCTCCGAACCATTCCCTGAATTTTGCCTTTAAGTTGTTCTTCGTACAGAATAGAGGAAACTTCCCATTTCCAGTCCTAAGCTCCTGTCAACACCGCCTGTAACCATAAGTTGCAATGGATCTTAACATGTTTCAAAGGATTCATGCAACTAGAAGATCCAACAAGCATCAAGTTCTTGGAAATTTTCTCCTGTACTCCATGACAGTACTAACTTGCAGTCTTTTCTGTTCTAGCCCTATCTGGTTTCCTTCACTACTATCATATCTGAAGATATTCGTCTTCAGTTTCCTTCCAAGAATCACATCTCTTCTGATTAGCCCAAGGTCTCTTTTTATAGTTGGCAACCTTATAATCATTGCCCTGATAGGGGAATCCAGGTTCCTGGCTTCAAACCGTTCTCCAGCTACGAATGCTTACTATGATGAGTACATAAACCAGAAAAGAAGCTTTCAGCCTTCAGCTATTTCAGAAGAGAAAAAAGATATGAAATTGGAGAACAAGAGCTCTGAAGATGGAACAAAAGTGGAAGGGAAAGGAAGGGAAGAGGTAACTGAGAACCTCAAAGTAAATGAGAAGGAGGATGGTGATGGAGAAGATGGGGTTGGTTTGCCTACGGAAGAATTGCAGAAAAGAGCTGACGATTTCATTGCCAGGGTCAATAGACAAAGAATGCTTGAAGATAGACTACCAGTTTGCTACAGTACATAAATCTGTTTGCATGACATAGTTGTAAGAATAAAAGAGCACTGATGGGGCTTCTGTTTCGTAATCATATAAGATTCTTCCAACCCCAAAAAGATTCTCGATAATATGACTTGTTGCTACATTTGAAACCAGTAACAGGTTCTTGCAGTGTTCGACTATCTGTTATCTAAAATCTCCAGAAATACTCATTTATGAGTTGTGCTATTTGGATTAAAGAACTAGCAATCCATCTGTTGAACCTGATTAAACTGGGTTTTTCATCAAAGGATTGGACCAGACCAGTAAGTTAGAGCAGGTTAAGAATACTTGTAATACTATTTCAACGCAAATCTTATAAATTTTACTTAACACGCTAGGTTCTTCTAAAGAAAGATCTTCTTATTTTAACTGTAGTAAGAGCCTTCTTGAGGTCTTTAAGAGTCCTCTCACAGACTCGGATACCTGTAGGATCGAGATAATTTTTCTTACTGCAAATTGTGCTCTGTTCAAACCTGACAGCCAAGTGTCTCGGATTCTACTACGAAGTTGGCTAAAATTAACAAAAGAATTTGTTCTATTCTCCGGCCGCGATGAACTTTATTTATGTCATTGAGTACTAATAGTGGATCACAAAGTGACATAACCTGCAGACTTAAACTTTAAAGATCAAGTCTTTGTAGATACCCTGAATCAAAAACAAGTCCTCATTAAGAAATCCCTTCGATGCCAGAAACCTTTAGCATAGAAAGTGGAAGAAAAATGTTTGTGTAAGTAATGAGACAGAGGAACTGTAGATTAAGTGGTAGCTTGTTGGCAATGGTCAGTTGACTTGGATTAAACAACAGACAAGGTAAAGACTTTCTGAAACTACAAACTTTATAATCCTTATCTCTAAATTAAGAATAATCATCTTTAAGAAATTATCCATCAACTGCAGGGAAGCGGCAAGAGCCAGGACAAAAACAGAGCGCATCATCAAGGTTTGTCTGACCCACGTGTCAAGTTGAAGCCATGCAATGGTGCCACGACGAGAACACTCTTTTTAGTTTTTACTATATCTTAAAGTCACAATTCCATGCACCCAGTTGATCAAAATTTGATCTTGGCACTCAATTTCTTAGAAAGATTGTTGCTTTGGTGATTCTGTTCTAACTTGAAAAGCTATGGATCTCATTCACACTTTTCTGAATTTAGTAGCTCCTCCTTTTACGTTCTTCTCTCTTTGCTTCCTCATGCCACCTTATCTTTTCTATAAGGCTTTCACAACTATTTTCTACACCATTTTCAAAGAAAATGTTGCCGGGAAGGTTATTCTTATAACCGGTGCATCCTCAGGTATAGGCGAGGTAAGTAGACAAAATTCATGGTTTAACTTCTCTTCCATTACGTGTAAATTTGAAGATTAAAGCAAGTGCTTAGCTAATAACACTAACTACATGCTAAAGAGGTGTGAGGCTTGAAGCTCTTGGGTGCTTGAACTAGCTTTTGGACTTCCGATTCTTTTTCTGGCTAGTAATGTTTAATGGAATTAGAGAACAAGTAGCTACCACTTGGAAATTGCAGGTTAAGAGACAAAGAGGAGTTTAGGAGAACTATCTGATCCTTGCAAGTTTTTGCAGCATTTGGCGTACGAGTATGCTAAGAATGGAGCCTGCTTAGCCCTTGTTGCCCGGAGAGAGGGAAGATTGAGAGAAGTTGTTTATATAGCACGTGAGCTTGGTTCCCCTGATGTTATGATGATTCTTGCAGACGTTCGGGAGGCGGAGGACTGCAGAAGAATTGTCGAGGAAACTATGAATTATTTTGGTAGATGTAAGCGCTTACGTTGAGGATTTTTATCATCTCTGTTCTGTTTTCCTACCAAATACGACATATTGTAACCGACCATTGTGTGAATTTGCAGTGGATCATCTAGTTAATAATGCTGGAATCAGCTCTGCCTGCATGCTCGAAGAAGCTACTGATATCAACACTTTCAGGCCTGTGATGGTAGATCATTTCAAACTTCGACTCTGGAGTCAGAACTTTGTTGATCAGTTGGCTAATTTATTATCAGAAACTATAAATGTTGGTTTATGGGATGAAAAAGCAGTTTAGTACTAAATTGAACTTGCAAGAAGTAGAAATCTGCTGCTATTGGCTGAAGATTTGTGCATGTCTTGCGTTTATTTTCTCCCTAAGATCTATATTTTCTTGTTTTGTTTACTTTCTGTACAACCAGGATACAAACTTCTGGGGTTCAGCTTACACCACCAGGTACGCAGTTCCTTACCTCCGAGAGACCGGAGGCAAGATCATAGTAATGTCCTCTTCTGCTTCATGGTTGGCATCACCAAGAATGAGTATCTATAACGTAATATTGCTTCTCAGACTAACATCCCTTTAATCTACTTCCATCATTGAGCTTTTTCATGCTAATAGTAACCTTTGAATGTTTTCCAGGCAAGCAAAGCAGCACTCGTGTCCTTCTTTGAGACACTAAGAATTGAACTATCCCCTGATATTCATGTACTAATTGTGACACCTGGGTTCATTGAGTCTGAATTGACTCAAGGCAAGCTTTTGACAAAGGAAGGCATAATGGACATTGATCAAGACACGAGGGATGTATGTTCTATACTCTTTTCAACGTTTTCCCTTGCTAAGATCAAGTTCAGGCTTTTCGGTTAAAAATCGCGTTTAGAACCATATTTGGGCCCTCGAACTCAGAAGCTCATACCTTTTCGGGTCAGTGGACTTCCTGTGCAAACCTACAGAAACCCAATTGACCTTTGTTTTTTTCGCTTTTGCTTTGGTAGGTTGAAGTAAGCATTATTCCTGTCGAAACTGCAAGGAGCTGTGCCAAAGCTATAGTAAACAGTGCCTGCAGGGGTGATAAGTACCTGACGGAACCATCCTGGTTCAGGATAACGTGGCTGTGGAAGGTGTTAGCTCCTGATGTCATTGAATGGATGTACAGACTATTCTACCTTCCTGGAGCAGAAGCTCCGGCGGCAGAAGCAGCCAGCAAGAAAATTCTTGATCATACACGTGCTCACAGATATCTCTATCCTGAGCCGATCCAAATGCCCGAACTGAAGAAGGAATGAAACCAATGTTGAATTGAAGTGGTGTGTGTAACTTTTAGTTTCGAGTCTTTCTTTAAGTGTGACGAAATAAAATAGGATGGAGTGATCTGACCGTCTTAGGACTTCAGGTTTAGGTACTGTGCCAATTTGGATTACTTTTCAACGTTTACATGGAACCACCAAGTTTTCCTCATCTTTCACTGTCTCTTGCTGTCGTACTCCGAGTGTAGGGAAAAGATATTTTATTTCTGTGTTATTATATTTTATTAAATTTTATTCGTACATTTATGTAGGCTCTACATAAATATACAGACGACATTTAATAACCTAAGATTGAAATAGAAGATTTGACGTGAGCTTTCAATTATTTAGAGATTGAATGAGTTGACGCTATGTCAACTATCAGCATCAATAAATTATGAGAATAAGATATTATGTTCTGATTAACCAATTCTATTAATTCATGTAATATTAAATCTTATTCACATATTTATATTAGATTTACAAAAATATAGGGATAGATAGAGTTAAAACACTCTAATGCTCCAGGGATGAGATCCTCTGTACTTATTACTCTGTACCAACTCTATTCCATGCGATTTTATCTATACATTTCTCTGAATCTTACATATTTGTATGGATGAGATTGCGTGGAACAAAGTTATTACAAGTAGTAAGTACAGAGGATCTGTTTCCAAAGCTCCAACGCTCCAACCCAAATTCTGACCGCTACTCATCGTGATAAAATTTTTTTGATTTTGAAATTTTTGTTTGTTTGATATTTTAAATTATTTAAAGAGAATCTTATAAAATGAAAAATTAACTTCCATATAATTTAAAAGAGTTTTAGAAAAATATGCAACTTATTTTAAAAATTATTGTTTAAAATTTTTTTAATTAATTTTTTGTTTAAAATAATGATAAAATGTAGATAATTGATCAATTATATATTACTAATATGGTTGATATAATTTAGTTTTTAAATTTTAATTTATTAAAATAAATTATAAATTATATAATTTTAGAAATTTCAGTTGGATGATTATGTTAATAATATTTGATTGACTTATAATTTTAAAAAGATAATAATTGATTAATTTATAAGTAATTTATTACTATTATGTTTATCAAAAGTTTTTAAAAAATTAATTTTATTAAATATATGTTAAGATATTTGTTACTTATAAATAACTTGACATATGTTTAATATATATTTATTATTTTTAGGAAATATTACCGCTTTTTTTTTAAAATATATTTTAGGTCTACTATTCTTACACATATAATTCCAATCATAAATTAAATATTTTTTAGTATACAATGTTCAAGAAAAAGTGATCAAAATTTAGATACCCTAAACCCTAAACTTAGAACTCTAGACCTTAAGCTCTAAAAAAAAAATTAGAAAATGTGACCTTTAAAATTTAGAAATAGTAATTTATGGATATCAACTAATTAGGATTAATAAAAATGATGCAATCTAATCCCAACGGATTAAGCTCAAATTAATTAGACTTAACACGAAAGACCTGGTAATACAAACTTTTATTATTAAAATAACATCATTTTAATTTATTTATGCAGAAAATTTAAGATTAAAATGATAATATTTTAGTTAATTAAATTAAAATAATATCATTTTAAAAGGATTAAAACTAAGTTAACCAAATCAAAGAATTGATTGAGACGGAGATAATCATTTGGTTATTCACAAAAATGCTTTAAATGTCTTTCTACTTACGGATAAGCTTGACATCACTAATTTGACCTTAATATTTACAAATAATAATTTATGCATATCAACTCAAGGGTTGATAAAAATTTAAAGTTAGTGAATTAAAATATTCGGTATGAAATTAAGAGTTGATAATACAAACTTCTTTTATTATAATAACATCATTTTAATTTATATATTAGGAAATTTACATTAAAATGATAATATTTTAATTAATTATGTCAAAATCATCCGTAAGAGGGAAGACAATTAGCGGGGTTTGAATGGTAGAAGAAGGGCACGTAAAATCTTCTGTTTCAGTTATAGTATTCTAACCTTATTATATTAAATCTTATTCATATATTTAAATAAGATATAAGTAAATATGTGAATGAGATTTAGTAGAAAATAATAATACCATCCTAATCAAAATAGAAAATCTGATTCCGAAGAATGGACACATCTAACGTACGCAGTAGCTATCATCATGACTGACCAGCGAACTTTTAAATGGCTGAGAAGATTGATTGCTATAAATGAACATTTATGGTTAGGTTCTGATGTCAAGCTTATCCCTAAGTGGAACGACATTTAACGGTATTACATCTATCTTCAAACACAAACTAGATTGGATCCGACTGAACAACACCAAAAAGGAAACACTTGTTAATCTTGGAATCAAAATAGGTAATAAAAGAGATTCTATCTTTTATGGAATGAGTATTTGGTGGAAACTGTGCCATTGGCATTGGAATATAAAAATAAGCTTCTTATTGATGATAATTATAAAAAAGACACAATAAATAAAAATCACTAAAAAAGACAGAAATAGGACAAAAATTATTTTTATTAATTTTTATATAATTAAATGTGTTTCAACTGACGGATGAGCTTGACATCAGAAGCTAACCCATAAATGTTCATTTATAGCAATCAATCTTCTAAGCCAAAAGTTCGGTGGTCAGTGCTGATAATGGCTACTGCGCATGTTAGACGTGGCCCTTCTTCTACCATTCAAACCCTGGTACTAGAAATTTGAGCTGCTGTTGACCTTCTTCACCTGTCTATTCTCCATTTTATTCATATTTATCATAATCCAACAAGACTGTTGGGAGCTAATACAGTAACTTTTCCCTACCTGACGTGAGAGTGCTATGGCTGTGAGACTTCCATGGACATAAAAGAACTCCTCACCATAAAACTTTTTCTTTATAGAAGTTGTACAGACTCACCATCTGACAGTACCCGAAGCAAAACTCTATGGATTTGGCTCATAACTTGTTCAGTCTTTTGCTTCCTCCTTTAAACACCATCCTTCTTCTTTGTGTCTTACCTCTATATCTTATAATCAAGCTTATTGACGCTCTAAGAAGGCATTTTCACAGCGAGAACGTGGCAGGCAAAGTAGTGATTATTACTGGGGCAGCTTCAGGAATTGGTGAGGTGAGGCCTTAAGTAGTCGACAATGTCAATTTGTTTCTTTTATCATTCTTAAATGTAATATACTAATCAGGATTTGAACACTGATAAGCTATATATTTCTTTCTAAACATGGAGATAATTGCTTACGAGTATGCCAAGAGAAGAGCTTGTTTAGTTCTGGTTGACATTAAAGAGGACTGTCTTAAACCTGCGGTCGACAAGGCCAGGGCCCTAGGCTCACCGGATGTTATAGCCGTTGTTGCTGATGTTTCCAAGTTGGAAGATTGTGAGAGATTTGTTAATGAAGCTGTGCAGTATTTTGGTAAATGTAAGTTTAACTGCTTTTGGGGTTCGGTTCTTTAACCCTATTATTAATCTGCTTCTCTGAATTGGCTTGAAAAGTGGATCATCTGGTGAACAATGCCGGGATGGGCTTAGCAGAGGGCTTTGGATATGTGAATAAGATCTCTGCACTTCGACGATTGATGGTATTCAATTGCGTTTGTTAAAGAAAAGATTACTATGTATATATATTTTCTAGTAAGCTATTCTCCAATACAGTTCTTAATATGCAGGACGTAAACTTCTGGGGTGCAGTTTATGGCACACAGTTTGCACTTCCACATCTACGAAAGAGCAAAGGGAAGATAATCGTGGTGGCTTCATGCCTTGGACGGTACCCTATTCCAAAATCAGGTTTTTACAGTGTAAGAACTCAGAATTTAATCCTTTATGTACGTTATGTTGGTATCCAATCACAAAGTGGTGGCCGAAACCAAGCTTGTTCTTGTTATCAGGCAAGCAAGGCAGCTCTAATAAGCTTCTGTGAGTCATTGAGAAGCGAATTTGGTGGGGAGATTGGGGTGACAATTGTGACTCCTGGAAATATAAGAACAGATATGACTCGAAAGGTAACAATTCATCTCATCATATTAGAAAAAGTCTATAAACGAGAACGTTTTGGACTTGATGAATTCCTGTGTTAACTGATTTTAAAGAGCATCTTTATTATTCTAAATTACTTTAAAAAACACTTTATAATCTTTTAAGCTTTTTTTAATCAAATTATTGTTAAAAATAACTTAAATAATAAAAGTATATTTTAGAATGAGTGAAGCCAAGAAATCATACTAATAATGGTTTGTTAGTAGTTACTTACGTCCGATTTGTCGATGTTCTGATAATGCAGAGTAATAAGAATTTCATAATCCCATCAGTATCGAGGGAAGCTTGTGGGAAGGCAATAGTGAGAAGTGGTTGCCGTGGAGACAATTACTTGGCGGTGCCATCGTGGGTTTCTTTCCTTTTCCCCTGGAGATTTTGGTACCCTGAGATAGCTGACATAGGCAACCGCTGGGCCTTTGTTCTAAGGTACAACTACAAGAACAAATCAAAGCTGAATCCAAGTTCTGTCAACCAAATTGATGAGCTCAAGTTAAACTAATCAACCCACGACTCAAATTGGCATGTACACGCAGGCAACTCTTGCGTTCGTAATAAAACCAGTATGCTAGTACGAGGAGCTCTGAATTGTTATTGTACCTTATTATGTATCTCTACTTCACTACCTTTAATCAGGCTTGTGATCTCCATATATCCGATGGAATTTATAAGTAACGTCCAATCACAAGAGTATTGTTACGTTTGGAAGGAACTTTGTCCCATATTGAAAGAAAGTGAAGAAGGTGAGCGGATAACCAACTATAAATAAACCCCTCCCTCCTTTCATTTAACTCATCCAAAAAGAAAACAAATATTAACTCTTAGTTATTCATCCTTTGGTGAGTAAGAAAAAGATTAAAAGTAGTAAGTTTTTTTTTTTTGAGTAATTTTGGGATATATTGAAGTAAGAGTTTGAGAGTGTATGTAAACACTAGTAAATTGAGTGTTAAGAGTAAACACTTGTAAGTGTTATTTTTCTCCCTAATAAAAAGAGTGTGCAGTAATTTCAAAGACGTGGGTACAATTTGACCGAACTCTATTATCAAATTTTGTATTATTCTATTGACATTTTAGTTGCGTAGAAATTGTTTAATTTCCTAACAAGTATAGGATCGATATAATTGCTAAATTGATTTCATTAAAGTAAACGAAACCAATAACAGACAATGGGTTATATAATAAATAAACTACCAGATGAATGAACTACCTTGTTGATTGTTTTCCGCGTATCATAACGATTTTCGAGGCTCATAAATCTCAGATACCGCCTGTTGATACAGTTCAATACAACATATAACAGCAACTAAGGACACCCAATTTTCAGATTAATACTCTACACATGCAGAGGAAATTAACTTTGGGATTCAGTATATAGCTCCTACTTTGCAATTCCGCAGGTAAATGGTAGTAAATGCTTCATGTACTGCATGGTTGCCTGCACAAAGGATGGCCTTCTATAACGCAAGGGATGCACTCAACTCCGTAGAAAAACTGCATCCCATACAACATTGTCCTTCGACTGTATCCCTCTATTTGTTTTAAACAAGAAAAGCAGCTCTTCTTGCTATATAGGAAACTCGAGAGAATGAAATTGGGGTCAGAAGTTGGAATAACAATTGTTACCTAGGACTGAACGAGTCAGAAATTACTGGAGGCAAATTTATCAGAAGTTGATAGAGAATGAGAGATGTATATTCCCACTTCAAAGCAACAAAAAAGAGAGTAGAAATCACTGAATTATGTCAGCATTCAACTCTCACTGAACTGCTAGGTTCAAGTAAATGGGATGCCACTGGAGTCCACTGAGAAGTGTCCCAATAGAATTGTAAATGGTCCATCTGGACGGAGCAATTGCATGGCAGAACCAGCTTGTAATGCAACATTTTTCTGGAAGGTGCTTATCATTGAGACAATAGAGTGGAGCAACTACATGTTTCCACTCCCTGGACGAGGTAGTTCTTAAAGAGATACATGATTGTCCACTTGGTAAATAAAAAATCTGACACCTGGTAGCTCCAATTTCATGGGATGATGGTCTTTCCATATCTTTATCTGCATCATTATCAGCCATTCTAAATTGCAATTGTCCTTAGGAATCAGAAGGAATAGCTACTCTGTGTGTTGTGCATAAAGCAATAACACATAAGAAATGGCAGGTTTTCAGATGATCTTCATTTCCTAAGAAATAATCACCAGAGTACTAATCATCTTGGTCATCACTATAATGCAAACAAAGACAAAGTGGATGATTAAGTTGTCGAGACCAAAAAGTTGAAAGAAACGCAGTAAAGGCATAACAGACTGCTGCCCCCATTGATCTTACAACTTTTCTTCCTAATCTCTGATGGGTTTTGTGTTTTCAGCTAGAATCATTTGCTTCTTTTCCGTTAACAAAAACAAAGCTATCCACCTCACTCCATTGATGATTTGATTAGTTGATATCCTCGTGTACCCTCTGATTCATCATATTTCCAGCGTCAAACCAAGGAACACATTTCCTATTAAATCACCAGACGTTGCCATATCAGGGCCATTATTCCATTAACAACTGCTTCTGCATAACTTTAATTCACCTCAGGTACCACTGTGTTGCTCATCATCAATAACCATTAAATCCCCTCTAATTATACTAAATGTCTCTTTAGCCAGAACGGCTTTCATTGTGAGCCATGAATCTTCCAGGGCATTCTAAATTTTTCCTTTAGCCGGGAGTTGCTAAGAAGTCCCATCGTTCTCAACTTCATAAAGCTTATAAGTTTCTCCTGAAACAGAGCTCTATCTGTGTGCAGACGATCAAGGTGAGATATCGACCCTGTTGATGGTTGGATTCTGTGGTGTTTGTACTGGAGCCATGGACTTTAGTCTCCTCATTAGCAACCATGCATCAGAAGCAGTGCAGCCTTGGTTCATCTCCAGAGCGATTGGAACTGAAGAAGTTTCGTTCATCTCTATAAGCATTATCCCCTGGACCATAACATTTCCAAACAGTGAAGAAGCAAAATACAAAGAGCCATAAAGATCCTAAAGCAGTAGAGGAAAACAGCCTTTTAATACTTTGCACTGCCACGAAGATAAATTCATAACAGAGCAAGGGCCGAACAATGTTTTGTTACCTCAAAATTCACCAAGAACATTTGGAAATTTTTCAGAGTTTCCTTCATATCTCTAGCGTTCTCTTTGTTTGAAGAAGAGAGAGCAGCAGTGACCTCCTCGGGGGAATGGCCTATTCCTTTCTGTACCAACTGCAGAGAAGAAATATTTGATTTACATTTTATTATTGACAACTTCATTTATTTGCATGAAAGACTAACATCAAAACTTACATTATGATCGATAAGAATATCTGAGATGAGGCTACCATCATCAACATAAACCTGGAGCTCATATCTTGTCCTTTGCTTATATTGAAATGCCTTTACACCAGTTAGGAAACACTACATTTTTTCACAAGTATTAGCAAACAATCATCAAACCATGAGAATTCACGCACACAGATATGTGCACCCAGTTACAGAGAAAATTATATTATGCGTACCTTAACTTTTCCCTGAACTGAAGATGTATGCTCCCTCAATGCAGCCCATTGAGCTGACAAACTAGCCAAGTATGTGAATGGGATTGCTTTCTCTCCAGATAGTACGAGTGGTTGCAAATGTTCGTCAACCATACCTATGTCTCCATGAGCTGTTGGGCCATTGGAGAGATCATTAGGTCCCGAGTTCTCCCCACTAACAGGAGTATCAAGACGCATCTCCTCAACCTCAAAGGCAACACTAGATAATCGATTAGCTGCAGATTTTTCCGCACTCATTGAAATAGTTGATTCTTCTCTAGTCCATTGATTGGCAACAGTGTGAAGTGCAACATCGCAGCTGCCTAGAAGATGTACATGCAAGCAAAAAGAGGAAAAAAGAACGAAACCTTTTTGAGAGGTTATAAAGACATTTCATATGAGAATAACATAGAGTAGTGTAGTTTTGTTGTATACAAGTATATAAATATGACCAGACATATATTCTATTATATAGATGCTCCATGTTTAAGAACACGAAGTTTTTTGTAGAAGCTTATGGTAGTCAATAGGTATGTAATGTGTCAAAATGTTTGATTACTATGTAATTTATCATGGAACTGCAGTCCGAGCAAGAATTTATTATTAGACAAGTATGTATTGATATCAACGTCTAACAACTTGTTCTATCTAAAAAATCAGTTTATATGTTCAACTATCAATGTTCTGGCAAAGAAGATGGCCAACATACATCCAGAAAAATTCCACAATTTTTCTCACATAAGGTTTCAGATAATGCAGTTGGTTATCTTAAGAGAGCTTGTGGATATTTGGGGTTGAATGGTAAATTTAAATAGTTAACTTCCTATTTACTGGAATTATTGCAATTTCAAACTCAAAGGAGAATAAAATGAAACCAACCCAACCTTGATTATCGGTCTGCTGGAGATCTGCAGGTTGTACTTCAGAACTACTTATGTTCCCAGCAACATTGACAGCAAAATCAGTATGCCCAGGGCCATCAATAGTATTGTTACTCTGTCCTGGAATATTAACAAAGCCATTCCCATGTCTAGAAGCAGAAACAGAGCTACCCATATGCCCCTGATTATTAACAGAACTATCGGTGCTCTGGGAAACCTGTGGCCAGGCAGCCAGAGATGCTCTGGTTGCCAAAGAAGGGACTACTCCTGTCCTTGATCTGTAAGGCAATAGTCCAATAGTAAGTACATTAAAGCAGTACCAAAGACTTGAGTATAACAACAAATTTTCTAAATCAGGACTAGAATGTTTGGTAATAAGAAATTAATAATTGAATATTTCATCACCAAAAAGAATTACAGCAAAGTAAAGACTCTTCATACAACAATATTAAATGAGCATGCCACTACTTACTACAAAATAAAGCGTCTATATTTTGAGACTCATGAAGAATAAATGATAGGAATATCAACAGTCTGTTTTAAAATTCAAAAAACAACCCATAAAGGTCAAGAGTATAGTGCTACAAAACAATCAATAACATATGAACCCTGCATAAGGATAAAAGAGTCTTATAGCTTAGCAATGGCCAATTGCTGGGACTGTTTTAAATCAATATTTTTTTCTCCTACAAGGTTTAAACATCATGTGCAAGGTCATTCTGCATTCTGCATTCTGCATTTACTTAAAGAAGGAAAAAACAGAAGGACGAACAGCTGAATCATGCCCTTAGCCCTTTCTTATTTTCTTTCTAGGTGACAATGGCAGAATAATGCAGCAGGAATTGCCACTCTAAATGCTTAACAACTCAACACATCCTAGATACATGTAAAATTTACCTTTTCCCCCTTGGTGGCTTATTTACTTCATTAACAAGGCGTTGGCGAGCTGCATCCAACTCTTGAACGGTTCCCCCAAGAACTTCTATAGCTTCAGGGACCAGCAATAGAAGCCCATGTCGAACATGAACATTGCAGATCACAATCTACAAAAAAATTAAGCTTACAGTTAACTATGACAGGCATTTTTTGAGAAGAATATTCAGCATCAGTTTCCTTTCTCCACCTAGACCTTCTTTTACTGTTTATCCAGGACATCAACTTTATGAACTAGATTCCTGATAAAGTTTAAAACCCCATGATCTCTCTATTAACTTAAAATCATCATGATGATATTTTGGCATACTGTTAAAGAGGCAATTGCTAGCAGCTTGGCATGTGTATGCAGTCAGGTGCCAGATGATTAAAAGGGAAGGCCTTACTATGAAAGCCTGAGAAAATGTGTTATTTCCTGAAAGATAATATATTGTTCTATTTAATCTGAGAAATTTTATATGACCATCATCAGAACTAACACTCACTATTATAAAAGGCATAATCTAAAAGTATGACCATTTATATAGTCCACAGAAGATAAACCTTTAATCCTGCAGGATCCAAGACTTTGAGATCCTTGATAGGCCTATATTCCATGCCAAAAACCCGCTGAACACCGTCTGTCATAGATAGTTTGAGACACCTCTTGCTCCCAGGAGGTGCTTCCTGATACCTGTCTCTTAGAGGACAACTTATATTAACTATCTCATCTACCTGAAAAACGAATTGATTCACAGGGTAAGGATAAACTCCAACCAAAAAACCGATGCCAAGTAATTTATTAACTTCGTATCACAACGGTAGGAGTACCAAGTACTAGTTCACTAAAACTTTACAACGTGATGAATAATTCCGTACCATGAATGCTAAACTCTTAGGAGTTCAAAATTTTTATAAAAAACAAAAGCACACAAAATTAAGGTTACCTGTAGCACAAACGGTCCCGAGAGATCAACGAGATTCATGGAACCAACATTCGGAGGAAGCACACCTCCGCCGAAGTAATTCATATCGGAGAACAAGAATTGTTCTAAACACAGCTTCGCCATTGTCGCAACATCAAGGTCAAGTCCACGAATACAAGACTCCAACCACTCTCTCTTCAATCTCAATCCCATCCTCGAAAGACAATCACTCACCGGGCAACCGGAGCCCTCGTCGGAGCTCAACGGACGTGCGGGACGAGACTCGTACGAGGAATGTTCAGACTCGGGCTCCGGAGGAGGAGGAGGAGGAGGTGTGTCGAGGTCGTCGGAAACGTCGATGAGCTCGTCGTCGGAAATAGGGACGGGATCTGGAATTAGAGTGCTAGGGTTAGCAACGGCAGGACGTTGCTCGGCGGAGGATTCCTGGAGATGAATGTCATTGTCATCGTCCTCGTCGGAGTAAGAGGAGAGGCGGAGGCGTCGCCTGGGCATAGCACTGCGTTTTGAGAGTGTATGTTGCACTTGAAGTTGTTATGTTTGGGAAGGAGGGAAACTGGCGGCATTTGTGTATGATTAAACGGACCGCTTTCATTTTTATGGTCAAACAACATTTTGGGCCTGTAATTTACAAGACTGTTTAGATTGAGGTAAACGAATTGAATTTTAAATTCTTCAATCATGATAATAATAAAGAAAAATAAAAAAATCAATAAAAATATTTAATCTGATTTTAATATAATTTAATAATCAACTTCGAACATGTTTTAATAATTATAATTAACATATTGAAAGTTAATTATATTTGAAATGAATTGAAATTAATATTTTTAATCTTTTTGATAATTATAATTAACATATTGAAACTTAATTATTTTTATGAGTAATTGATTATTCTAAAAAACATCCTTATTATTTTGAATTACTTAAAAGTGTTATAAAGTATTAAAAACTCAAAAAGAACTTTCTTAAAGGCCATAATCTTTTATATTATAAATTAACTTGATTGAATCTATTTATTTTACATTAAAAATATTTTTCAAAAGGCATTTAAAAATATTTATTTTAATTAAATAAATAATTCAGTAAATATTAACTTGAAATTTGATATGGTTAATTTAGGACATACATATAAATTCAATCATATATGTAACAAATATTGCACGGTTATGTTTATTAAAATAATTTGATAAATGCTTAATAAAAATTCTTTTAATATTATAAAATACTATTAAAATAATTCAAACTAATAATAATTACATGGAAATTCCGTATTATTTTACTTTTATATTTTGAATTAAGCATCAATCGGTATCAAGACTTTTTATTTTTTATATCAATATGAAAATCTTCTAATTTTAATTAAAATTGAACTTTTTAAAATTTAAAATTAGTCTTTTAAAATTATTTTTTGTTAAATAAAATAATCAGTAAATTAAAAAAGTAATTATTTGTTAAACCTTTTTTTGTCTCTTACATTATTTTTTGTAGACAGAATGTTTTGCATTTCACAAAATAATTATTATCGATGAAAAGCTTCAAAGACATTTAACGATGATCATGTTTTTTTAATGCCATGACTAAGTGAAGAGTTTGGTACCTTTAAGTGAATACAATGATCTTGAATCGATGCTCTTTGCAGCCTAATTTGTCGGCTATTTGATAGGAGTCCGAATCTTTTATTTAAGATTATTTTGTCTAACGTTAAAACAACGTCGTTTTTGTTAAAAATTTAAAGACGTGCTCTCTCATTTCTTTGTCCTAACTTAAAATACCATATTAATTATAGCCAAGTTGTGAACAAGTCGCTCTCTCCTCTCTCCTACGAGCATGAATGGCTATGCAAGCACAAGTCCGAAAATTGAGAGAAGATGGGAGGTTTCGGTGGAGAGCAAACACAAAAATGAAGAAAGCTGGAATTACTCCGGTAGAAACATGCTTCATTACCAGCTAGGTGTCACTAGCTTAAGATGCCACTTAACACCAAAGACATGAAGCCTACTTGCCCACCATTTAAGCTGCCATTCATACACATCAATTAGGCCACATGTCCTCTTATTGTGCTGCCATTTGTATAATGTCAAATGTCAATAACTTATAGGCTTAATCATTCTAATTTTTCGTATACAAATTTAACTTATCTCTTAACTATTTTTTTTAGTCCAAATGTACATTTAAATACTTCAATTCTTTAATAGCTTCAACTAATTTCAATTCACTAACTATAGTCCTTTAATACCAAAACTCACGTCACAAGCCCCTTTTATTTCCAAATCATAACATGATTTTAACTCATATCATACATGTACTTTTATAAATATGTAATATTTTATCTACGGTATATTTTGGGGCCTTACAAAATAAGATATAGTTGTCTTTATAAAAGTTATAGATTATCTTTTTAGCTTTCTAATGATATAAATTTTATAATTTTTAGACATCAGAATTGAGAGATATAAGTTCTAGAAATTTGAGTGACACATCAGGAGTGTTTGAAATTGTGTCCTTATTTTAACGATTAAACTATATTAATGTAGGTCAAATAAAATAAAGTTATCTTCATAAAAGTTGTAGATTATATTTTTAGCTTTTTAATGGTATAAATTTTGTAATTTTTGGACATCAGACTTGAGAGATATATGTTTTAAAAATTTGAGTGACACATCAGGAGTGCTTGAAATTGTGTCCTAATTTTAACGATTAAACTATATTAATGTAGGCCAAATCGGATAAAGTTATCTTCATAAAAATTTTAACTTATCCTCTTAACTTTCTAATGGTAAAAAGTATATAATTTTTGGATATCATAATTGAGAGATATGATTTTAACAAATTTGAGTGATACATTATGAGTGTTTAAAATTATGTCATCATTTCAACGATTAAATTGTATTGATTTAGGCCAAATCAGATAAAATTGTCTTTATAAAAGTTGTAGTTTATCCTCTTAAATTTCTAACGATATAAAATTTGTAATTTTTGGACATTAGAATTGAGAGATGATTTTTACAAAATTGAGTGACACATCAAGAATACACGATCGTGCACTAGCAAATTTTAATACGAGTGCACGATCGTGCACTCCTAAAACTTCAAGCTTTTTTAATTTATAATTTAAATTTTATTTAAAAAATTAAATTTAAAATAATAAAATTACATAAAATAATTTGTATTTTTATCATTATAAGTTTAATTTTATTTTAAAAAATTAATTTAAAAAACTAAATCAAAATTTTGTCACGTAAGTGCACGGGTGTGACTTAAATGCACGCCCGTGCACTTATGCAAATTTTTTCTTTTTATTTTAATTTTTTAAAAAATTTAATAATAACATATTTTTAATTAAAAAATTAATTTATTATTTTTATTTTTTATTTTAATTTAAATTAGAAAACAAGTGCATGGGCGTGCACTTATGCAATTGTTATTCTTTTTATTTTAATTTCTAAAATTATTTAATATTAACATATTTATAATTAAAAATTAATTAATATTAATATTAATATTTTTATTTAATTTATAAATAAAAATTTAAATTAAAAAACAATAAATTACATTTTGTCTAATAAGTGTACAGCGGTGCTTTAAGTGCACATCCGTCCATTTATTCAAATTTTTTATTTTAATTTTTAAAATTTTAATAATAATATATTTATAATTAAATAATAAAAAATTAATTTATTATTAATTATTTTTTCATTTTCATTTTAATTTAATTTTAAAAATAAAATTTTAAATTAAAAAAATAATAAATTACATTTTGTGTAATAAGTGTACGACCGTGCATGCTCACAGGAGAGAGGAGAGAGCGACTCGTTCATGACTTGGCTATAACTAATAGGGTATTCTAAGTTATGACAGAAGAACGAGAGAGTGCATCTTTAAATTTTTAACAAAAACGACGTGATTTTAACTGAGTAATATTAGACAGAATATAACTGAGTAATATTAGACAGAAAATTCATACTCATTTGATAAAGGCATATTAACAAACACTGGCCAATCACCGTCTCGTCAATGTCGTTTATGAGCCGCAAGTGGGAGGGGAATGTTAAACGGTGATTGGCAAATAAACATTGGAATCCACGACGAACACGTAGCTCAGAGTCCGGGCTATCTGCTCGTCGTTAATTGGTTTATGCCAATTCCTGGTGGATTGTTGCAAAAGCAGATGCCACTAGAATGTGAATGATTTATTTCATCAGGGCCTCAGGCCATTGGACATGCGTGTGCTGTTTTTCTAATGATATCTGTTTTTAAATGTGTCGCTCATCAACGGTAATCATTCTAGAGGTGTATGCCCTCTCCATAAATTGTGGGGCTGTGTTGTTCATGTTCCAGACAAGATTGGAGTAGTATAGTAAGCAAGCAGAAGAAGTTTTAACATGAAGAGCCAAGCTGCAATGGTGGTTATGATTCTGGTGCTTGTGTTCATGGTTTTGGGTCCACAAACAGTGGAGGGAGCGTTTAGCATACAACTCAACCCATGCACACTTGCTCAGTGCGTAGCTGAATGCAAGAAGGTTCTGCACGAAAAGTATCTGAGTGCAACCTGTGCAACGGTGTCTCAAGGCAAGTTTTGTATTTGTCTGGGATGAGACCTGGACAAGATTGAATATTTGTGTGTGGTGTGGAGTGTTTTTCTAATAGTTTTGGTCTGATTTCCATCAAGACTTCTGTAATCTTACTTACCGCAATACTATGTAAAAATCCAGACACTTGCACTGTACAGCTTTGAAATGTAAGTAGCAAGTATCTTTCCAGATGAAACCACAAAAGGACACAAACAGAATCAAGACCAGCTAGAATGTGACTGCTATTTCTGTTCCACGATGAATTAACATAAAACCATAATTCTGAACAAAAGTTTTACCACACATTATAGTCATACTAAAATCAGTATCACATTCACAACCAAGGAAATAAGCAGCTTTGTCCCTGTGGGAGTAGGGTCTTATAAATGTAAAGAACATCAAAGTGTGTAGTAGTTTTTCTATGGTAAATAAACATTGAAGTCCTTAAAATTAAAGACGATGTAGGATCAAATTAAACACCGAATTTGGACTGTTAGCAGTTCATTAATACAAGGTAATACACAATTTGTGTCAAATACACCCATCCTAGGCTTAGCTAAGCAGACTGCTTCAAAATAGCAGGAAATTAAGCTTAAGTTGAACATTAGAATCCTATAAATGCTAGATCTACATTCTATTTCTCAACAGTAGAATGATCTAACTCCCACTGTAAGGTTTTGCACCACTATAATCCCTCCATTTAGGTATGCCAGAAGTAATTGCTCTTTGTATGACATCTATCCGCTCATCAATTAGAGATTCTTTTAATTCCTCCAGTTCGGCATACTCCTTTTCCATTATAACTTCCAGATCATCAAAATGCTTTACTTTGTATTTCAGTTTCTTCAACTGATGATTCAGCCACAAAATGAGCAAGTATCAGTAGCCACTTCTTCTAAATTATCTAATTGTAACTCTGCATTGCATAAAAAGAAGGTTGAAATGAAAAACATCCTTATACCTGCGTCTCCAGTATGACTGCCATCAAATTCTCAATTTCTCGGTCTTCCTGATCAGCCAACAACTTCGCACGAGCAGCAGCTGATCCAAGAGCTGTTGCTACTGCAGCTCTAAGCCGCAAAGTTAAAGGTACATCATCCTGCATTTGGGATGTTTCTGTAGTATCTGAAAAAGATATAGATGAATGAAGAGAAGGAATTTAAATAACATAGTAGGTAATCTTAACCAAAACAAAAAAGAGAAAAATAAAGGCATTTAAAGGGGGGAAAAAATGACTCCATCTTGATTTATAGAGATCATGCAAGCATAATCCACAGTGTAGATAGCACTGCAGTGATTTCATTTCTCAATACCACCTGGATCGAGGTGCAAAAATGCATTTACTATAATTACCTGCATAAGCGGGTCTCTCCTTCATCTCTGAATCTTCACAAGGACAGGGTCTGAAAATATAAATTATAAATAATTAAAGACACGCCGGTAAACAAGTTAAAACCAGTAATCTTATTAAAATTAGAGGGGAAAATTTCATATAAACCTCTCTAATTCAGAATGGACATCCGAAGAACAAAACCTGTTGGTCAGGAAGTCTAATTCACCATCAAATATATCCCTTGGAAATGAGGTTTCATTACAAAGTGCTGCAACAGCAGCATCAGCTGCAGCAGCTGAGATATCATGATCAACCAAGGTCGAGATCAAGGCAACCTAAAGAAAGATTGGGAATTAGACAGAGTACATGGTAAAATGGAAAGTATGAATAGGAAGAAAAAACTAGAGTCATTATGAATAGGAAGAAAAAACTAGAGTCATGATACTTTTGATGTAAAGAGATGAAGAACCCATATGTAGCCAAAATAGTATAAGAAACCACCATTACTATAGAAGGTTCCCTTAAACTTTCTACAAAACAGATCAACAGCCAAGTAATCAGTTCATCCAACAAATTAGTCGTGCATTAGATCCTTCACACGATTCTCAACTAATTAAGACGAAAACAAAATTGAACAATAGACACATTAAACATCTTCGTGCTAGACTTCAAATAACTGATCATACCTGTTTCATCAAAGAACTACCACCATCAGAAAAAGAAGCAACACATTGTCTTTTTGAAGGATGAGCCTCAGTCACCGAATCTCCATTTTGCTCAGTTTCATCCGTATTCTCATGCAATTCACCCTCACTCTTTACTTCCTGTAGATGATCCGGAGGAGTTAATGGAACTTGTTCAGTCCCATTTATCTTTCCACCCAATACACCGGAATTTCCCCTTCCAGTCACAGAAGTCAACAAAAAATCCCCAAATGGTAGCTCAATAAGCTTAGATATGCAATCTAGTTTAGTCTTAGTTTGGACACTCCGAGCAACAAGGTCCCAATTGTCCCCGTGCTTCAAAACAGACTCTAAAAGAAGCAAAATCTCGGCCTCGGTCCAAACAGCTTCCTTCGAGCTGCTGTCAATAAACTTGAAATCATCCTTACTCTTGTTCTCTCCAAAGTTTCCATCTTTATAACATTTTACACATATCACATAGTCACCCTGCTGAATGATGATTAGGATACTCCAAATAAGTGAAATACGACCGCAATAAGATGCAATACAAGAATTTGCAGAATAATTCAATGAAAAGCTATAATTTTTGAGGATACCTTATCGTGCTCGTATCTGCCTGAATCACAATTTCCACTGCAACTTCCACACAAAAACCTCTTTGGCTGTGCCAAGTCACTATACACATCCGAATAAGAAGCCAATGGCGGCAACTTCACTGCATTCTCAACAACGTCGCCGACATGTCGGCGGGGCACCCAGATAGGCTTCAAAGAATTCGGGGTGGCCACGACTCGGACCCCATTCGGAGCCCCGTCTTCAACCCTAACGTTTCCCGAATCGTCGCTGTCCGGTTCATCATCCCGAGACGAAACTACGCCGAAGTTAATAAGTCCCCACTTCTCCAAGAAGCGAAACACCTTGTGGATCAAATTAACGTCTCCAATTAACGACTTCCGAATTTCGGTGAACGTGAGCCTTCTAGAAGAATCTTCGCGGAACTTGTTGATGATGAAATCTCTGTATTCTTTGTAGACTTTGGGAGTTCTCGTGATGGACCTCCCGTCGAAGAACTCTTTCAATGCGCCCCTCTCCGTCTGGTGTATGTCGTCCCATGTAAACCAGCCTAAAGGAACCAAATATCATAAACAAAATAATAGAATATTTTTCCGAGAGAAACTATTTTCTGAGAAAACAATCAAAGAGAGAGAGAGAGGGGTTACTTACTAGAGTAGCTGGGAATGGTGTAGAGGTCGAGTTCTGGTTCACAGGGTCGGGTCGGAACTGGATTCGGATTCTCCATCTCCAATCTAAGCCGAGTCGTCTAAGACTTCACTTGCGTGGAGCGGAATATAGGGTCTAAGTATCTCACGTGACTGGCCATCTAAGTAAGAGTACGCTCACGTGAGCGGCCAATCAGATTCTGAAGTGCTGCGTTGTCTTATGGAGGAAAAAAATTGAATACAAGCGGGAGCAACGAAGGACCTTGAGCTCGGTGTCTTTGACCGAGGTCCAAACAAACCGCTAAAGCCCGCTCTCTATTTGGGAAAGGAAAATTTTGAACCCCCGCCCTTTTTTCCTCCAAAAATCCCCAATCTGAATCAAATTCAGTGTCCCTAATCCCTAGCATTTATTTGGTTTCTCCGAATTTAGGGTTTTCTTTGATTATCAATACTTGTTGTTTGGTTTCTTCTCGATTTGGTCGCGTGGTCCATGGCAAGCGAAACCCTAGAGGAAAAGAAACCAGAGGAGGAGGCAGCAGTTCCTGTGGAAGAGAAAGAGAAAGAGGAAGTTAAGCCTGAAGAAGAAGAAAAAGAAGAAGAGAAGAAGACTCTAGAAGCTTCTTCGGATAAGAAGGATGTTGAGGTTGAGACTGAGCAAGTGAAAGAGAAGGAAATGAACGAGAAGGAGGAGGAAGAGGAGGACGAGGGAGAGAGTGAAAAAGGCAAAGCTAAAGAGGCGGTTACGCCGAGCAGCGAGAGGCCTACTAGGGAAAGAAAGACGGTGGAGCGCTACTCCTCGCCTCAGGCCGGGAGATCCGCTACGAAGCCCTTGTCTATTCAGAAGGTCAGCTCCGTTTAGCCTACTGCTTCTTTGTTGTACTTTTATGGAATTTAGGTGTTGAATTTTGGAGCAGTTGTAGTAAATTTCGAGTTTTTTGTTATTTCAGGGAACTGGCGTGCCTTTGAAGGACATCCCAAATGGTACTTTTCTCTTGCTTTCTTGAGTTTCTTTAAATTGTTTGTTCTGAAACTGATTGAAATGTCTGGTTTAATCTTAATTGGAGCAAAGGGATCCTCTTGTTAGCGTCTGAAATGAATGTATTAAAAGTCCACTTTATAGTAAACATTACCATGGGTGATTCTTGATGCAGGCTTGTAAAATTAGTTGCTGTCATTATTTTTTATCGTATATGATATGATGGACATACGGGAAGAGCTTTTCCTGTTTCTACCTTTAAATTCCACTGTCATGAACCTCCTGATTTATTCAAGGTTTTCATCTTGCCAAATGAAAGAATTGAGCCCCTTATCATTCTGAGCTAGATATAGTTTATTGGTGTACTTCTAGTTCTACCTGCTTTATACTCTCTTGTTTATACTTTCGTATCTTATTGGTAATGATACAACTGCTAGAAGATGTGGAAGATGGATATTCTTGTGTAAATCTAGGTAAACACAGTTGACTTGAAGATTTCATATTATCTCTTGACATGAAGCATATATTTCTCTGTTGAAGAGACTTAAAGATTTGTTTCTTTTCTCTTTGTTATTTACTTATTTTGACTTTGTTTTGACAGCAGACTGGCTTTATTTTTTGTCTGATATTGTGAACTGTTTCAGTGGCTTTCAAGTTGTCCAAGAGAAAACCTGATGACAATCTGCAAATGCTTCATACAATACTCTTTGGAAAGAAAGCTAAGGTGCTTGACCAGATCTATCTTTTGAATGGTTACCCTTGACTTTTTTCTCTGTAGCTCTTTTTTTTTTATATTCTTTTTACTCTGAACCTCACTTATTTGTTGCTTTCCTCTTTGATTTTCAACTATTGTTCTTTTTGCAGGTGCACAATCTGAAGAGGAACATAGGCCAGTTTTCAGGCTTTGTTTGGGCTGAGAATGAGGTCTTCAACTAAGTGCTGAAAATTATTCATTTTTTAAATCTTCCTGTTTACATGTGATTTATGTCCATGAATTCACTTGAACTTAGGATTTATTTGCTGATTTGCACGACTATCAACTTATGTATTAACTATTGCTGGTGCTAAAAGTAATTCTTAATGCAGACTTCAAAACTTTTTGCAGGAAAAACAGAAGGCTAAAGTAAAGGAAAAGCTTGACAAGTGTGTTAAAGAAAAGTTGATGGACTTCTGTGATGTGCTTAATGTTCCGATAAATAAAGCCAATGTCAGAAAGGTCAGATCGTGAAAAATATCTGGATATTCGTATTTCATTATAATTAGAATCAAATTTCATCTTGAATTTATTGGTTGTTATTGGCATATCTTTTCAGGAAGAACTCACTGTAAAGATATTTGAGTTTTTAGAATCCCCACATCCTACAACTGACCTCTTACTTGCTGAGAAGGAACAGGTTTCCTGTTCTTAACTTTTTTTCTAGTTGCAAAGTGTTACAGTTTTCTGGTTTTAAAAAAATAGTGATATAGATGATGCTGATTTGATTTCAGAAGGGTAAGAAGCGAAAGGTTTCTTCTGGCAAAGGTGGGATTTATGGAGAGGCATCAGTTACACCAGCCAAGGTTTGTGTCCTGTGGAATTGCCCTTTCATCGTGAAGCCTTTTATTTTGTTAGTAAATTATGTAAGGTTATGTTTGGAATGCATGTGAACCAGATATTTTAACTCTGAAACTGTAGTTTTTTCTTAATATAATGACATGTTGGTGTTTGGAGAAAGGTGCTTTCCTATGTTTTGTTTCTTACGGCATTCTAAATGAAAAAGAAAATTGTTGGGAAGAAGATACTGTGTTATGGATAGAAGTCCCTACGTTTGTATTCTTGACATTTCTTGTCCATGGTTTTCCTCAGGATTCTTGAAATCTGAAAATACACAATTTGTTTATAATGTATTTGCTCATTATTGTTGCATTATTGTGACTGTGCGTTAAATTTCCAACATCTTAGAATTGTATGAGTTTATGTTTACTCTGAATTAATTAAGAAGGTTCTCATAGTATTTATTTTTCTTTTTTTTGTATTTTTCATTTTATTGTTGCTGTCCAGTTATGCTGTTATTTTTTACTTTGTAGGGATTACTCTTAATGATAATCATTTGATTTTATTACAACTATCTTTAGATATTGGATCATTGATGTTGTAAGTCTTTTTCTTTTTTGGGTTGAATCTTCAATATATTTTGTGTCTTACTGTTATGTAGAAAAAGAAACTAGCAACCCCATCCTCCACGGAAAAAAGAAAGAATTTGTCAAAGGGTGAGGATGAAGATAAAGTTGAATCTCCCGATGCTAAAGATGAGGATGAGGATGAGGATGGCAATGATTTGTCTGAAAAAGATGGGAGTGATCATGAGGATAGCAAATCAGAGGAAGAGAAAAATCAACCAAAGGAGCAAATGTCTACCAAGAAGACTAAAGCAGGGAAAACTGAGAAGGAGAGTTCAGTTGTTAAAAGAAAGGACAAATTTACACCTGCGAAGAACACCACTGTGAAGCCTGTTAAAAGTTCTTCAAAATCTACCAAAATGTCTTCTGGCTCATCATCAAAACGAAGAGTTAAAGATACTGATGGAACTTCTGGATCTGTTTCTAAGGCAAAGGGGTCTTCATCTAAGAAGCAGAAGGTTGAAAAGGAAAGAACTAAAGAACAGAGTGCCTCCACCAAGGACAAAGCAGCTGGCAAGAAAGAGTCAGGCAAGTCACCAGCAAGGGGTTCTGTGAAAGATCAAGGTGAATTCTTCTCATTCTCTTTTTGCAGATGTTCTAGTGCTTTGTGTTTGATAAACCAGATTATGGCTTTGTTTGTCTAATGTTTATAGGTTTTACCTATTTGCTTTTTTTTATACTTGCTTTTTTAAAACCTTTTGACATGTTATTCATTATCTATTAGTCAACACCTCAGTTTTTATAAAGTTGGGAAAGAAATACTTGGTAGTACCAAAATTGTTAAAATGGAAAGTTGAATTCCAATAAAAGGATGCTTGAACTGGAGAACGTGGTGGTTTTCTTAGTGCTTGATTGCAGGCATTAAAGCCAGTCAGTGCACTTATTGTATTAATAAAAATTCAATCCAGAGAGGTTGTTTGCAACATCTAACGGGGAACAAGTTTGGATTATAGTGTTTTTTTTTTCTTAGAAAATATTGTGGTTCATGTGATTATGGTTTTCCTTGAGTTTGGATATAGTTTTTCCTGATGCAGTCTTCAACAAAGATTAGTCATTGACTGGTGATGGTCTCATGTAGTGTATTAGTTTTTCATTTTGGGTTTTAAGAAGTGTAGTTAAAGTTTCTACCTTAAAACATCTTGTCTTTGTATTTATTACATTGTCAATCATGCAACGCATATTGATCATATGATTGTCTTCTGCATTCCAATGTGGTAAAATAAGGCAAAGCCAAATCTAGCAAGAAGACCAAGGCAGAACCCTCCAGAGAGGAGATGCATGCTGTTGTTGTGGATATTCTGAAGGAAGTAGATTTCAATACTGTAAGTGCATGTTGCATGGTTTGGATCAATGCTCAAGGTTTAGTATAGTTCCATTATTTCTAAATTATTTTTCTGTCAATCTGCAGGCAACTTTATCCGATATTCTCAGACAACTTGGTATGTTTAATGGCTTATCTTTTTTCTATGGCACACAACACTTGTGGTTTGATTCATTTTCACTAATCATACCTGTATATTCTTGTTTAGGTACTCACTTTAGTGTGGACCTAATGCATAGAAAAGCAGAGGTTAAAGATATAATCACAGAGGTGATAAATAACATGTCTGATGAAGATGATGAAGGGGAAGAAGCTGAAGAGAACGCTGAGGCTGATGATGATGCAGACAAGGATGGTGATGGAGATGATGATGCGTAATCAATCTTAATCAGAAGGTTACTTTTGAGCCTTATACATGAATTGTGGTGTACTATGCAGACAGGATCTCCCAGGAGTGTTTCAACACCGTTACCTGTTGATATACCAGGATCGCCATTTGGATCTAATGACGGTTTCCAGATTAAAAAAAGAAAAGAAACACACAACTGAGTTTGTTTGTACCATACTAGTCCTCAAATCCAAGTGCTTACTTACCCGACCTTACGTAGATATTTATGCAGTTCGGCCATCCCTGTTGTTAGCCCTCTTAGATGTAATTGTTGACTGCCTTTTTTAACAAATGAGTAGAAATTAATTTTCTTGATTCAACATTAGGTGTAAATCTCTGTTCGCAACTACTTTTAAGGCTTCAAAGTTCTAATGTCATTGGTTCACAGCAGAAATTTCTAAAGATAGTAGCTTACGTTGCTTGTAGACGGCGTACCTTTGGCGTTAAGCATTACATTGGAGGGCAGGCCGTGTCGCACTTGGTAATTTGCCCATCGTTGGCTGTTGAGGTTGTCTACCTACTCAATGAGCAATACTCTGATTGCATTCGACTGAGAGACTTCACAAGTTTCGATCCTTGAGTCAACTATATCCTTATTAAATTTCCTGCCTAAGTTTGCTGCTACAGCTCTTAATTACAGCTAGATTGTGGTGCACAAGATAAAAGAGTGCCATCAAATCATCCCTCTCCAATCAAAAGTGTAGTGTCATATATTACTTTATTTGATCTAGTTGTAAGATAAAACACACAAGTACTTGGACTCGGAATAATGGAACAGAAAATATAAATGATCCATCTTTGTGAGAATCCCTGTACAGATTTTGATCAGACTATCAGTTAAAGTAAGGTGAAGAAGTTTTAACTAGCAGGGCAGTATATATATTATTAAATTCACTTCCTACTTTGCACAAGCTATAGTAGAGGATAAACAAAAACTGTAGGAAAAGTTGGTTTCTTGAATACCATTTTGTAGTAAACATCTTGCCCCTAAGTAACTTGCTAACTTTCGGCCTCAGAAAAATAATTTGTATTGGACTGTAGCTAAGAGGGGATCAACTATGCCTTAATCTATAATTGATGGCATGGACCAAAAGCAATTATTGTTTAAAAAAGATTTTGATAAAAAAACATCAAGTAATCAAAATTTGGACGCCAACCCCACCAACCAATATTAGATTTGCTCCACACTACCTTCAGGAATTGCTGGCTGCAGGTAATGTTTTGGTTCTTCGGCCAGTAGCCTACCCCAACCCATATGACACCTTCTGTTGATATTGCAGAGAGGACAAAATGTTCAAATCAAAGGGTAAACGAAAAGAATCTGTTTTCTCTTCTGATTTTGGATACGTTCCTCCATTAAAACAACCTTACGTATGATTGTTTCAAACAGTACTCTCCACCTGTCACTGTCATGTTTGTAGGATTTTGTTAACCAAAACTCACGGTTGTCCAATTACTGGCCTATCTCTTCCTATATAACTTCACTTACTTTTCTCAAAACCTGTACCAAGGATCTTAGTTTCTCTGCTGCTCATTTGTCTGCAATTCTATATTGCTGTGCTTGAAGGTGTGCTTCCTACGAATTATTGTCACTTTATTTCTCTGCCGATAGCATCATATGTTATTTTCCCAAAATAACTCTTTCCTTTGTGGGCAGGATTCAATTAGTGTCTTAACTTTCCAATGGCGCCTGAAAGCAGTAAGGCCTTGCAACTTACGGTTAAGCAAGAAGAACCAACTCTTGTGACTCCTGCAGAGGAGACAGAAAACGGTCTTTATTTCCTCTCGAACCTTGACCAAAACATTGCGGTGATAGTTAGAACCATTTACTGCTTCAAAGCTGATGACAAAGGAAATGAGGATGCTGTGGATGTTATCAAGAATGCATTGTCAAAAGTTCTTGTTCATTATTATCCACTTGCAGGTCGGTTGACAATTAGCACAGAAGGGAAGCTTATAGTTGCTTGCACTGGAGAGGGTGCAGTGTTTGTGGAAGCTGAAGCTGATTGTACAATAGAACAATTAGGAGACTTAACAAAACCTGACCCTGCGACACTTGGGAAATTGGTTTACGACATCCCTGGTGCTCAAAACATACTGCAGATTCCTCCTCTGGTGGCTCAGGTATGCGAATTCTGTGGCACTGATTCTCAATCGTATTGATGATGATGACTTGGGTTATATCGACTCTAAGCAGGTCTAGTTCGACTCTAAACAGGTCTATTTTGAAATTTGGTTTCTTTAGAAAATTGCAATCATTCGCGGTATACATTGGAACAAGTTTGTGATAATTTAAAACAATAGGAAGAATGGTTTAAAACTATGCAGCAGAAACAGATATTCCTTTCAGTTCTTATGGTATTTGGCAAGTTTCTTTTTCAATTCTTTTAACCTGAAGAGAATGATCATAGTTGAATGCCAGAAGTCTGTTTTTAAGAACAGGAAAGACTATGCCATTTCTTGCTTTCTATTCAATAGAAAGCTTCATTTTTAGCAGATATGAACTTGGTCGATCACACATGTAAGGATAGAGCAATAGTATCAGGTCCAACATGGCATTTTCGTTTCACAGATATTGTTAATTTGAACAGAGTTCTCAGGACAAGTACATGTGTTTCGGATGGTAGAGCATATATAGTTCGCAAGACTGAATTTTCTATCGGGGATTTCGTCAAAATTTAATCTTGCTTCACAGGTAACGAAATTCAAATTCGGAGGATTTGTTCTTGGCTTGTGCATGAACCACTGTATGTTCGATGGAATCGGTGCCATGGAATTTGTGAACTCCTGGGGCGAAACTGCCAGGGGCTTGCCGCTGACAGTCCCTCCGTTCCTGGATAGAAACTTACTGAAAGTCCGTAACCCGCCTAAGATAGAGTTTCCACACCATGAGTTCGCGGAGATTGAGGACATATCAAAAACAAGCAAGCTTTATGAAGAAGAAATGCAGTACAGGGCCTTCTGTTTTGATCCTGAGAAGCTTGAAAAGCTCAAGAGAAAGGCCATAGAAGATGGAGTTTTAACCAAGTGCACAACATTTGAGGCTCTTTCAGCCTTTGTCTGGAGAGCTAGATGTCACGCACTAAGAATGGTGCCTGATCAACAGACAAAACTGCTGTTTGCAGTAGATGGAAGGGCTAAATTTGTGCCACCATTGCCAGAAGGATATTGCGGTAATGGAATTGTCCTAGCAAATGCTGTGTGCAAAGCAGGAGAGATACTAGAGAATTCACTGTCCTTTGCAGTAGGGCTAGTTCATGATGCAGTTAAAATGGTTAATGACGATTACATGAGATCAGCCATTGATTATTTTGAGGTCACAAGAGCTAGGCCTTCTCTTGCTGCAACTCTTTTGATCACAACTTGGTCTAAGTTGTCCTTCCACATCACAGACTTTGGATGGGGAGAACCTATTTCATCGGGGCCTGTGGCCTTGCCTGAGAAGGAAGTAGTTCTATTCCTGTCTCATGGTAAAGAGAGGAAAAGCATAAATTTGCTTCTGGGTTTGCCAGCCTCTGCCATGGAAGTTTTTGAAGGATTAATGCAGATTTAAACCATTGAAACATCCATTGATTTGTTGGTACTCCCGCAGAAGTCTTTATGGATTTTCTTTATTGAAGTGAATTCTGTATTTTGTATTGCTAAAAGAAGTATGGTTTTCAGCGGTAAAGGAAAGGAGCTACTGAGACAATTCCGTACATAATGAGAATGATTCTTGGAGGGGATATGTCAGATGATGGAATGAAATACTTGTTTCCCAGAATCTCTATTCCTTTCTCCGCTAGTTATGTAACATGTCAGTAATCTTATTATTCAACGATTGAATAAAACAAGAATAATAGCATCTGAATCTGAACCTGAATCTGAATCTGATATTGGTTTCCCCCTATTAAAACTTGCATCATCACAAATTCCTATTCAGTGTTTGTAGAACAGACAATGAAGAGAAAAGCGCTATCAACTTTCTACCAACTCTACCACTTACACTTCTCTTTTCCAATTTCTTATCTAGAAATTCTATTCACCATCTTCCAAGTCAAAGTTGAAGAAACTCAAAGCAGAGCAACATTTCCAAGTTAAGATTTCTAATCTAAGTGTATGAAAACGTCATATCAAGCTGACACTGAAGTTTCAAAGTCTAAGTGGAACTGTATCTCCTGGTTCTTCACTTGGTTTCAAACTCACCCACAAACGAAGATTGAAAATATGCTAACCCTTCATAAGACCTTTTGGAGGCTCACTTGTATTAGAGTCAACCAGGTTTTGGCTTGGGTTGCCCCACGTCGCGAATTCAAATCCTATTCATGTAATTTGAGAAAGGGACCGTAGTATTGCTGCCTTGTGAAGGATTAGCATACCAAATATCTTATACAATTACCACACTACACTTACGTAGCTTTGACGTAATGGTCCTGCGGTTTCATTCCCACGTTACATGACTGAGATTCGAACTCGCATCATGGGGCGACCCAAGTCGAAACCTGGTTGGCTCTGATACCACTGAACCCCCCCAAAAATTTTGTGAACCGTTAGCATACCAAACATCTTGTACAACTATATTGAGTAATTCAAGAAGAAAAGATATTCGTTAGTGGTTTTTTTTTGGGTAAAAGGGATAAATAAACCAACAAGCTACCACCTTAAGAAAGCAATCAAATGCTGATCATTCCAAAGCAAGGCCTTCATCCCTAGACTCGGAGAATCCCAAACAATCCACCAATGATTGTTAGAGGACCCTTGACGAGCTACAAAATCTGCACATTGATTTGCTTCCCTCAACACATGAGATAAAGAGCACTGCCAAGTTCTCTGAACTAAGGATCGAATCTCCACAACTAGAGGCAAGAAGGGGTGAAAGATATGACATGGCTTGTTAACAAGAGTCACTACATCTAAGGAATCGGACTCTACAAGAACATTTTGATATCCCTAATCCTATACAAAGGCCAAACCATGACGAATAGCTTGGAGTTCGATAACTATATTAATCGTATGACCAATAAAGCCTGAGAAACCAGAAATCCAATGGCCCATATCATTATGAATGATTCCACCAAACCTAGCATCACCCGGGTTACCCAAGGAGCTCCCATCAACATTAGGCTTAACAAAACCAGCCGTGGGAGCAATCCAAGAAACCCATCTATCTAACCGATAAATCGGGCATTGCTTATCGACCCTATAGGCTGTTACACACTCTTGCAATAAGGACTTGAACCAACGACATTGACCAAAGATGGATATAGAAGAGTGTTGAATAACATCAAGAGTCCATGCACGCCATATTATCCAAGCACAAGCAATGAAGCTCAGATGGAGTTGATAGATAGGTGCGCATCCAAAACAAACTTATCACACTACTCATCCAACTAGAGAAGAAAAAAGCAATCAATTGGGATGCGCGACCCAGAAAGCCGAACTTGAGATGCCTAGATGCAGTCTCTTAAGGCATGGATAATAGTTTCTGGACCTCTACTACAACGGGAGCACATTGGAGAAGTAGCCATGACTCTGTGAAAACACAGATCATTAGTGGGGAGAAGATGCCATCGAACTTGCCAAAGGAAAAAACGAATTTTTTGAGGGATCGACAGTTTCTAGATGTGAGCCCACCGCTTCAGAGGATGAGGAGGGAAAGGCACACGAGTGAGAAAATCATGTCCAGATTTCACCGAGTAAACTCCTGAGTTACTGTCCCCCCCCGAAATAAGAACATCCGAGAATCCAGCATGAGAGGAATAGGCACAGTAAGGATTAACTTTTGAACCTCATCAGTGAGATTAGTACGAAGCAAGGATAAATTGACGCCTATAGATACTGATAATACATCGCACACCCTGAGATGTATATCCTCTCTGTGAACATGAGAGACAAGATTGCCAAGAGGCTGATCCCTTGCCCATCTATCTTTTCAAACCAAAACTGACTCACAATTTCCAATCCGCCAGACAAAACTATCCTTCAAGAAGGGAACAGTTCGCTGGATAGCTCACCAAATGGGAGACGCTTGGGTATGGGAAACTTTGGCAACGATATGCCGGCCACACAAATATTTCCCTTGCAGAATTTTAACATAAAGTTTATCCATATTAGAGGACAAAGCACAAACAAGCTTACCAAGCATGGCAATATTATTTTCCCGAGCCATACGAACGCCTAGACTACCAAACTTTTTCGAACTACAAACAGTATCCCATTGTAGGAGATGAATACCAGGATTATTCCCCTTTGAGTTCCATAAAAAATCCCTACAAGCTCTATCCATCACATTACACACTCCAGTAGGCAACCAACAAGTCTGCAAATAATATAATGGGATAGTCAAGAGCGTAGACTGCATTAAGGTATGTTGGCCTGCCTTATTTAAAGTTCTGGCTTTCCAGCCTTAGAGCTGATTCTAAATTTTCTCAACAACTTGCTTGAAATCTTTCTTCCTATTGGTACCATGTAAAGCAACTCCAGGATACGAACCGAGATCACTGGTCAGATGTAAATGGAGATGGCGTCTCAGAGCTTCATGATGACCACGAGGAGCACTTGGAGAAAGAAATGCTTTGGATTTTTTCTCATTAATAGCCAGTCCTGAGTAAGCACAAAAAGTCTGCATGACATTTAACACATTTCGACGATCACGAAGCGAGCCATTGGAGAAAAGCAGGGCATCATCAGCAAAGAGCAAGTGAGAGACAGTTGGCGTAGTACGAGCAATCTTTACGGGGTGCCATTGGTTTCAGGAGACGCTATTAATGATAAGTAACGAGAGCTTCTCCATACAAAAGACAAATAAATATGGAGATAGCGGGTCCCCCTTGCAAACCACGCTGAGGAGAAAATGAAGAAAGTTTGGAGCCATTCCACACTATAGAAAGCTGGGAGTTTGTAACACAAGACATAATAAGAGAAATAAGCAATGGGGGGAATCTGAAGTTCGATAAAGTTTGTCGTAGGAAACGCCAGTCCACTCTGTTATAAGCCTTGGCAAGGTCAATCTTCAGAGCAAGAAAACTGTCTTTCCTCTTAGATCTGTGGATTGTATGCAACACTTCCTTTGCAAGAACAATATGCTTAGAAGTCGTCCAACCAGGGATGAAAGCACCCTGCATTGGATTAATAATGGCATCTAACAGGGGTTTGATACGTTGAACTAGTACCTTTGTGAGAATCTTATAACACACATTACATAGGCTTATAGGACGAAATTGATTCATAGAGACTGAGTTCTCCTCTTTAGGAATTAAGACCATCAAAGTTTCAGTAATATCAGGAGGGCAGTAGCCTTTAATAAATGCTTGCGTCACCATCGCAAAGGCAGTATCTCCTACAAAAACCCAATACCTTTTATAAAAGATTGGTTGGAAATCATCCTGGCCTGGAGCTTTATAATCACCCATGGAGCTAACCGCAGCAAAGACCTCCTCCTTAAAGGTAGGAGTAAGTAGCGCCTGCACAACCTCGCTAGATAGACATGGATGAGCTAGAATTTGAGGAAAAGACAAGGTAATATTCTCAACAGAACAAAATAAAAGTTTGAAAGAACTGGAGCATCTAACTTTGGAGTTCATGTTCATCCGTGACCTAAGAACCATCAGCACTGTGAAGGCGTTCAATCCTATTCCTCTTACGCCAGCAAATAGTCATAGCATGAAAACAGCAAGTATTTTTATCACTGTGCTGTAGCCATTTCACCTTCAATTTTTTGTACCATAATAATTCCTCCTGCTGAAGAATTGTATTATATTATGGAATCAAATCCTGCTCCAGTGTAGTGAGGAATTCTAAATCCCTCTTAACAAGGTACCGTTGAATACCCACTAGCATGGCTCAGACTCGGTTTTTCCTCTGGAAGATATCACCAAATATCTCCTTATTAAATTTCAACGTAGCTTCTTTAACATTCGTGAGGGCCTCTGGTATGGAACGGTGAGTCAAGCTCTAAGCTCCTTCCAGAATAGAATGAAATTGTTGATGCGTGGACCATGCAGCCTGAAAGTGAAAAGCAAGAGTGGAGATAGGCGGAATGTAACCATAGAGTCTAAGAAGAATTGGATGGTGATCTGAGGAGGTGCGAGGAAGATGATGAAGAGTGGCCTCAGGGAATAGTAATCGCCAATCAGTAGAGCACAATGCATGATCCAACCAAAATAATGTAGAGAGAGCTCCATGAGATTTTTTACAAAAGGTAAAAGGAGCTCCCTTAAATCCAACATCAATCAATGCACAGGAATCTCAATTAGCTCTGAATTTCGCAGCTCTATTTGGGCAAAAAATACCTCCTCTCTTTTCACTAAAATAAGCATAATCATTGAAATCTCCAATAAGAAGCTAGGGTCTATCAATGAGCCTATGAATCCTCAGCATCTCCTGCCAAAAAATACACCTAGGTGTTGCTTGGGGGCTGGCATAAATGGCAGTTAAATACCACAAGTTACCAAAATGTTCCGAGGCAAACAAGTGTATAAATTGCTTGTAGGACACCAAGACATGAAGAGTAATAAAGAAGGGTTTTTAAAGACACCATATGCAGCCAGAGAGTCCCACCGAATCCACCCAGATAATGCTAGCAAAGCCAAGAGATTGAGAAATCTTATCAGTCTTTTCCCCTGAAATATGTGGTTCCATATAATGAGTATGTCTGGTTTGTTGCTTGGAAGAAGGTCTTTGACAGCACGTGTAAATGCTGCTCTAGCTGCCCCTCTGCAATTCCAAGATAAAATATTCAACTTCTGATTCATTAAAACAATGGGATAAGAGAATGGCCAAATCAACTCAATAATGGCCAAATCAACTCAAGCAATACTGCTTGGGACCATATCCATATCGACACACTGTTGGAAGCCATTGTTCCATTGTCATCGTTCATATCCTGTAAATGGATTTGCTTAGTGAGCATACTGTCAAGATGAGGACATCCCAATCTTAGATCAGGTGGTTGAGAATCATGCACAATTGGGAGCTGCTATTGAGCCCCCTCCCCATATACAATAGCAGTAGAGTTAGTCAATCTAGGGGGGAGAGGTAAGGATTGAAAAGCCTGTCGAAAGTTAGAAGCTACATTCTACACCAAGTTCACATCAGGAACATGACTCAAGGTGGTAGGAGGATTATGATCATTAGGCCTCGTAGAGGATGGAACCTGGAAAGAGAGGTCAAGAATAGAATTAGATATCTCACTAGCTCCCAGTTGCAATTCCTTCATTGCATTATGCCTAGATAGGGCCCTGCTGTTTCGCAACTGCAAAGCTTTGTCTTGTTTACAGGAAGACTTTACAGGACTTTCAGCTGTGTGTCCCATCTAAAAAGTGAACCATGATGAATGGTCCGACTCATGGCGCAAGGTTGCATGAGCCTGCAATGCATTGTCATCAGAGTTGTCATTTTTTAAAGGTGCAAACCGATTGGTTATAGATGATCCAGTAGGTTCAATCATCGGATGTTTAGGACATTGGTTTCGTCTAGTTTGTTTTTGGACGACCATCTATGAGCCATACCCACCATTGGCGGCAGAATTCACATCCTTATGTATAGACTCCCGCCTATTGTCTACCATCATTGCTAGCTATGGTGGAATCCATAAGTTATGCCTCCTGAGGGGGACCCTCGGTAGAAACCACATTACTTAGGCATAGATTTTCCTTATGGCCATACTTCCCACACTTGAAGCAAATAGTGTGAAGGCCCTCGTATTCTACATTATAGGTACGACCATCAATCTCAATTTATCCAACAAGCGGTTTATCCAAGTCGACCTCGACACAAACCCTTGCAAAGCGGCCCCAATTTGCAAGAGTGGTATTTTTGTCCACCTTAAATGGACGTCCCACACCAGACACGACTGCCATGAATAAGTCCTCATCATAGTATTGTACCGAGACCTCTGGGAAGCTAACCTAAACGAATGTAGAATCAACAGAGGTGTGGAGTGCAGAAAAGTTTGGCATTCAGGGGCATACAGTGAGATAATGATCAAATATCAGCCAAAGGCCACCACATAGAAGACTATCAAAGTCAATCTGCAAATCAAATTTAACCAAATAGAAGTCATGGCCGATATCAAGAACATCAAAGCCACTAGTGGGCGACCAAAGTTTTTCAATCTGTGAGTAGAGCACCTTGAAGTATATTGCCCGACCTAGGAGTTTTACTATCATCGCCTGTCTCCAGGGAATTTCGAGTTGAGTCATATAGGTGGGATCAATATGAAAAACAGGGAAAGCTGGATTGTCTTTTTCTTTGTTTAACACCTTATCCTTCTAAGATACAAAGCTCGTTCCACCAAGACCATTCCTAGAGAATGATGGACCTATATGAAAAGGTGGACCTGAACGGTCAGGTGGTTTATCAGGAGGTTGATTACGTTTGGGGGGTCTGGACTCGGTGGGATAAAGACGTTCATAAAGGTTGGTGACCATCGAGGAACTTACGAAAGAGGAATGTAAAGTGTTTGTGAAAATGACTACTAGAGTGGCAACCCTACCCCTTTTGTGGTTTCAATGCAGGTGTTTTTTAGGATTTAACTATTCAATTTCTCTAACAATATTCGTTAGTGGTTTAAAAATTCATTTTTTTACCTTCTTACTTGTCTTTGACTACATTCTTACTTTGTTACATTCAACCATTAATTGTATTACATGTGTTGTGCATTTTGATTTGATTTTACTTTAGTCATCTCCTCCTTTACGACATCGTTTCTTATTCTTCTTAAATCTCCTCTTGTTCATCGTCTTCCTCCTTTCATCACTTCTCTAACTCATCCTCCCATAACAATACCTTCCACTTTGATGACGTTGACCACAACATACGAATACTCTTAAGAACAATCTTCTGCGTTATCTACCGACCATTGAATCAAAAGTTACATAGCAGTTTTTTTTCGATTAATCAATTGTCTGTCCAACACTACTATTGGGTACTTTAATACGGATGGATGGGACTCTAGTTACTCATGTGAATGGAATAACATGTTTCTTGAGTTGAAAACATGGAAACTAGGATGCATTCGAGTTGTCTCTGGTAGTTACAAACGATAAGCAACAATGCCAATACGTTGAGCTATTGGAAAAGGGCTGAAATAAATAGATCCCAGTTTTTGGTTATTTTGATTCCAAAGAGTATGCTGGCAATATAGTTGCAACTTTACATAAACTAAATCACCAGGTTGAAATTTTCTATCTGTTCTGCATTCGTCAACAATTGCTTCATTCGATTATGAGTATGTCTCGTAGGAAATTGGATCAGTTTAATGACTGCTTCTCTTTCATAACCTAATAAGCCTCTAACTCTTTACTTAGAATAGATGAGTCTCGAGTCGGTCTGGGTCTAGGCTTGAGCCTGAGTCTGAGCTTGAATCTGAGCCTGACTCATAGACTGATCCATTGAAAACATATGAATCTAGAACCATAAGTTAGCCCATTGTCATCGTTATTTGAATTTCTAGCTCGATACGGTATATGCAAAAGATAAGTCTACCTACCATTCTACCAAAGATAACCAGCAATGTCATTGATGAGGGAAATTACTGGTCATACAACATAAACAAGTCTTCATTATGCAATTCAACACCCTCCTTTAATTGAATAATATGTTGTTCCCATTCTCTATTATGTACTAATATATTATAAAATAAAACTAACACTAGTTTACTCAAATAATTCTTGAAAATTACATTCATCAAACTCTAAAAAGTTGCTCGAGCATTCATCAATATAAATGATATCATCAAAAATTGATAGTAATCTTGATGAGTTTTGAATGATGTTTTGTGAATATCATTACGATTCATTTGAATTTGATAATATTCATTCAACCCTTAAATCCAATTTCGTAAAGTATTTGGCCCCACTAAGTTTATCTAACAAAACCTCAATCAAGGTATTAGAATTTATCTTCAATAGTGCATTTATTCAAGGATATAATCCACATAAAATCTCGAAATACCATCCTTCTTCTTAACCAAAATAATAGAAGAAGCAAAAGAACTTACACTTTCTTGGATGATTCCTTGCTTAAGCATCTCTTCCACCAACTCTTAAATAGCTTATTTCTGCACTCTAGCATATATGTAAGGCCTTAAGTTCATTACCTTTACTCCATCTTTCAATTGGATTATGTGATCATGTTCTCTAATAAGTGGCAGTCATGTGGAATCTTTAAAAGCATGTTTATATTCTAGCAACATCTGATATAACTCCTCTTTTTATTGCTTTAGCAATGAGCTAGGCTAACTTATACACATCGTACTAAGATTCATTTATGATCTATTTCCCATTAACTTTATGAATTTAGCGGCAATTGTTATTGTTTAATGTTTTCACTATTTCATATTTGTTTCAGCAGAGAGCAAGTAATAGAGAGGAATATGCAAAGAGAATTTTGTGTACTTCGTATTATTATTCTATCTATTGGTATGTATAGAGGAGAGATATATACAGCTCTTATGCATAAGAAAGAATAAAATAACAAACTTCTAACAAATGTGAAACTAACTGACAACCTAACAGATTAATGCTGAGTTGGTAATTTGCATGGGATCCTACAACCCTCCCCCTCCCCTTCAAGCTGAGGAATGTTGCACAAGCTGGGAATGTTGATAATCAAACATTCCCAGCTTGTGTATGAGGTCCTTGTGCTGAGGAGTGGACAATGCCTTGGTTAAGATGTTGACAAGTTGTTGTCTGGTTAGTAAATAAATTAAGTGAATAAGGTCTTTAAGAACCTTTTCCTTAGCAAAATGACAATCCAACTCAATGTGTTTGGTCCTTTCGCGAAAAATTAGATTTTTGGCGACGTGAAGAGCTAATTGATTGTCACAATGTAAAGCAACAAGTTTTAAATTTAGGACCCCTAATTTTGTTAATAACCGTACAATCTAAGTAATTTCAAAACCTGCATGAGCCATGACTCTATATTCTGCTTCCGCAGATGACCTAGAAACAATACTCTGCTTTTTTATTTCTAGTTAATGGGAGAATTACCAAGTAAGACCAAGGATCCTGTGACTGACTTTCTAGTAATTGGACAAGCAACCCAATTTGAGTCACTAAAGGCTTGGAGATGTAGTCGATCTACTACTCTCGGAAGAATACCATGTGAATAGTGCCTTTAAGATAGTGGAGAACATGTTCCAAAGTGAGAACATGAGGCTGATTAGGTGCTTGCAAGAATTAACTAAGAGTTTGCACAACAAAGGAGATGTCAGGCCTGGTGTGAGAGAGAAAGTTGAGTTTCCCAATTACTGTTTTGTAATGAGTAGCTTTTGGAAGAGGTTTGCCAGAATCTACCGAAAGCTTAAGATTTACAGGAAGAGGCGTAGAGACAACAAACTTGTCGAGAAAACCAGTGTCTTTGAGAAGTTCACGAGTAAATGTCCGTCTAGTTAGAACATTTCTAGTAGGCAAAGGGATAGCTTCAAGGCCTAGAAAATAATAGAGCTCCCTTAAATCTTTAATGCCAAAAGTAGAATTCAATAGAGATTTGAGTTCATAAACCTCGGTAATGTCTAAGCGAGTGACTAAAATATCATTGACATAGACAGCAACAATAGTGAGATGATCAGTAGTGCGTTTTAAAAATAGAGAATAATCATTTTTAGACAACGTATAACCCAACAGCTTGAGAAAGATCATCAATTTGACAAACCACTGCTGTGAGGCTTGTTTAAAGCTATAAAGGGATTTCTGAAGCTTACAAACTTTCTTGAGTGGGTTAGGAATGCCTTTGGGCATTTGTATATATATGTCTTAATCCAAATCTCCATGTAAAAAAAGTGTTATTCACATTTAATTTAAATTTCCACACTTTAGAGGCTGCCACAACAATAACAACTCTAATAGTAGATAGTTTAATAACAGGAGAAAATGTTTCATGGTAATGGACCCCTTCCTTTTGAGTATCACCTTTGACTACTAACCTGGCCTTACGGCGTTTAAGTGTACCATCAGATTTGAGCTTTTCTTTGTACACCTATTTGTTAGAAATAACCTTCCTTCTAGGAGGAAGATCAGTGATTTGCCACGTATTGTTAGCATGTAAAGCATCTATTTCTTTGTTCTTAGTTAAAACCCAGTTTGGATCTTGAGAAGCTTCTTTATAAGAGGTGGGTTCTATATATCTAGTGAGAAAAGAATGAAAAGCAATAGACAGAGAATCAAGTTGAACCAAATTGCAACAATAAATAGTAGAAGGAGTAGTGAAGGTCGAGGTTGAAGAAGCAACTAGGTTTAAAGCTCTTAAAGGAAAATGATAGATGTAGTCGAGAAGGTAAGCAGGTGATTTCGTGATTCTAGTGGATCATAGAGTAAACAGAGAAAAGGAACTATGAGAAGGAAAAGTAGAAGAGACGAAAGTAGGGAGCTCAGTATCTGTGGAAGCGGGAAGTTGTGTATGAGATGGAGACTCGAGATTAAGAAAAATGGAGTGAGGTAAAGGTGAATTAGGTGAGGTTGAAGATGAGGAAGTGAACTGTTTGTATGGAAAGAAGTGCTCATAGAAAATGACATATGTGCTGATAAGGACTTTTTTAGTCTTGACATTGCAAAGTTTGTAACCTTTTTTTACCAAGTGGACAACCAATAAAAATGCACAGGTCCAGCTCTAGGGTCGAATTTAGTTCAGTGAGGTTTTGAGGTGGATGCAAAACACAAACAACCAAAGGATTTAAGGTAAGAATTAGTAGGTTTGGTTTTGTGGAGTCGTTCACAAGGTGTCTTAAAATGTAAAACTAAGAGAGGCATTATGTTTATAAGGTAGGTGGTAGTGAGAATGCAATCCCCAGAAAATTGCAAAGGGGGATTTGATTGAAAATATAAGGCTCGGGCTATTTCTGGAAGATGTTTATGCTTTCGCTCAACTCTTTCATTTTGTTGAGGTGTTTCAACACAAGAAGTTTGGTGAATAATGCCTTTATGAGCAAAATAAACAAGAGCATCTCCTTCTGTGAGCTCTAAAGCATTATCAGATCTAATCACTTTGACACGAACTTGACAATGATTGTCAATGTAAGGAAGAAAAGTTTGTAGAATGGGGAAAGCATCACTTTTATGAGAAAGAAGAAAACTCTAGGTAAACCTAGAGTTATCATCCACAATGGTCAAGAAATACTTGTATCCATTATAAGTGGGAGTATGATAGGGAACCTAAATATCAATATGTAATACGCCGAAAACATGAGAAGCAAGAGATGAACTAGAGGGAAAAGAACTTCTACACTGTCGTGTTTGAGGACAAACTTGAAAATTTTTATTCGATTTAGAAAGAGTAAGCATACGTGCTATATGTTTCATAACAGGATAAGGCATATGACCCATTTTACAATGCCACAAATCAACAGTGTTATGAACATTATTAATAGAATTACAAAGGCTACGATTGATTCTATCAACATATTTATTAGAATGACAATAGCAACACGAGGACAAGTAGAATCAGTATATGTGCAAGACAAATAGTAAAGCCCTCTTTACTCTTTACTAAGGTCCAGCAACCTGTTCATCAAAGGGTCTTGAACATAACAAGAAGTTCTGGTACAGATGAGGTTAGATGCAAGTTGTTTAGTGAGTTTGCTGGCTGAAAGTAGGATGAAATGAATGTCTAGCACATGAAACACGTTTTAAAGAAGTAATCGTCTCTCAACCTGACATCTCCAATATGTTAGCTCGTGCTTTAGTGCCATTAAGAATAGTGATGTAACAAGGATGAGTAATAGGAGAATATGTAGTGAAAAAATTCAAATGAGGGGTAATGTGATCACTAGCTCCACTATTAATGATCCAAACTCAATTAAGCTTTGAAGTTAAGAAACAAGAATTACTACCTGCTAATATGGCGGTAAAAGCGTCACATTTCTCTGAACTAGTAAATTCGGGCTTGTGTTTGTTGAGGAGATCTATTAGTTGGTTGTAAAGATCACTGGGGAGATCTGATTAGAACTTGGTGAGTCCTGATTAAAATTTTAGAACTTGAAAATGATTCCACGGTCTGAGCAGTAGCAATAACTCATTTATTTCTGTTTTGCAGCTTGTTACATTTATCAATGATATAGCCTGGTTTTTTGTTATGGTTGCAAGACACATTTCCCTTTCTTTCTAAAGTTTTGAACGTAGAAAGACCTCTTTACAAAAACTGCTTGCAATGACCTCTAGTACTTTTCTGTTGAGTCATTAAGGCTGAGGGATTAAAACATTTCTGTTGGCTAGATTAATAAGCTCTCTGCTAGCTTATCAAAGCTGAGGACTCAAAGGGTAAGGTTTCAGAGATTTGTTCAATATTGTTATGCCTTTCCTCCTGCAAGATCAAATTATATGCCTCATTTATGTGTGGTAAAGGCTTCATCATCAAAATGGTGCCTCGTGCATTCTTGTAATCCTTTTTCAATCCCATCAAGAATTTCATAAGTTGTTGATTTTGTAAGAGTTTTGCGATTATTGGTGCAACCTTACATTTGCAGGTAGGAATGTCGATGAGCTTAATATATTCATTCGATAACTTCTTGAGTTTAGTGTAATACTCATAAATAGAAATATTATCCTGATTACATGTTGTTATACTTTGCTGCAACTCAAAAATTCTCGTTCCTTCACTATTCTTATATCTTTATGTCAATTCATCCCAAACTTGCTTTGTAGTTGAACAATACAAAAGACCGTCTAAAACGTCTTTAATGATAGACCTTAATAATCATGATATCGCCATACTATTGCAACGAATCCAATAAGGGAACATAGGAGAGTCAGAATCAGGTTTGGTACATGTTCTATCGAGAAACCAATTTGTTCCTCGTTAAAAGAGAAATCTCACATTACTTCTTCCAATTCCCATAATTTTCTCTAGTAAGAATCTTGGTTGAGAGCTTATAGTCAAGATGATCATCAATTGACAAGTAAAATGCATGAGAAAGATCAAGAGTAATTGAAGTCACAAGTATACCAGAATTTATTTCAGTAGACATCATTTTAGTTGAATTAACAAAATATGCAATCTATGAGTAATATTAGCTAATAGAGTAGAGGCAGAGAAAAAATTGTCGCAAAATTTTGATTAAAAGGTATAATGTGCGCTAAATGATTGATGAAGCAAATCAATGCATCGAAAAAAAGAAGAGCTAAAATGAAATCAGATTCTTCAAAAAAGAAACGAATTAATTTGATAAAAAAAAGTACTCCAAAAAATTGGTAGCTCTGATAACATGTCATTGTTTAATGTTTTCAATATTTCAGATCTGTTTCAGCAGAGAACAACAAGCTGTAGAGAGGAATATGCAGAGAGAATTTTGTGTACTTCATATTATTATTCTGTTCTCTGTTGGTATATACAGAGGAGAGATGTATACAACTTTTATGCACATGAAAGAATAAAATAACAAACTTCTAACAAACGTGAAATTAACTCTGAACATCCTAACAGACTAATGCTGAGTTGGTATTTGCATGTGCTCCTGCAACAGCTATAATAAGAACTGACAAATCACTTCATTTCTTTCCAATCATTTTCCACATTTCCTCCTTTAACTTTAGTAATTTTTGCATTCCCTCAACTCTTTAGCTCAACTAATTTGCCTTTCCAATTAAATCTCATTACATTAGTATTGTAATTACACACTATATCATTGAGAGTAGGCAACCATTGCACTCCCTACACCATATCAATACCTCCAATATCAATAACCAACGTAGTATAGTATATTCCTGCCAACTCACGATCCAAGTGAATTCCTTACATCTTTAATTGTATTGAAGTTGTAGTCCTCCTCCTACCATAATCATCAATGGATCTATCTCCTTTATGCCATTCTCAAGTACCTCCATCAATTTTCTATCCATAAAATTATGTATACTACTCTCACCTACTAATATATGAATGATATTTCCTTTATATTGTCCTACTACCTTCATTTGCTAAAAGTTAGAGGAGGTGGTACCGACCATCGCCTATAAAGAAATTGTTGGTTGCTTCATCTCTTATTGTTCATCGTCTGTCTCTTCTTCTCCTACATCAACTGTATATATTTGCATTCTTTTCTTCCATTGATGGCTAAGACTATACTTCTTTTCACACCGAAAGCATAAACCTTCTACTTGCTTTTCTTGTAGCTCTTTATTGCTAGTAACCTTTGCAACCTTTGTTTACCATTTTTTATATGATTTCATCCTTTATGTTCATTTCTATTTGAATTGTTGACCAATACTCACTCTAAAAATTCTATATCCACTCATATTAACCTTGTACCACCTTTGAGCTACTAATTCATGTTTTTTTGGCTAAGTTGTTCGTTTATTACAAACTTTTTGGTGCCCAAATCTTCACCGGATAGTCGATCTTAAGTTTTGAGGCCTTTTAAAAATGTGCTTAGTAGATAAGGTTCTAGTGTTACCAATTTATTAGATAGAAGATCAAATTTAGCATAATATTCTTGACATTTCATTTTTAGCTCAACTCATTCAAATCTCCAATAAGATATTCAAACAAATTGTCCTCAATCCTCTACTCCAAAGCCAATAAACATTCCCCCTAACTTGATTCCTCAACTGTTAATCTATTCCTTAGGTGCAATTGATTTAATCTATTCCTTAGGTGCAATTGATACCACGCTAATGCTTCTCCTTTTAAGCACATGGTTGCCATTCTAACCTTCATTTTATGAGGGGTTTGTTTAAATAAAAAAATTGTTCACATTTGTATACTCAATTCCTCAATCATTCACCCTTGAATACTGGAAAATCTATCTATGGGACATAGTAGGTAGAGAATACGAGTAACTACCATGGATTCCTCCACCTTCAACTTCTAATGCTTTTCGATCAGCCCTCTTGATCCTTCTAGTTGCCTCTCTTCATCATATGCAACATCTAGTATTTAAATTTGTATAATATTTTTTCATACCATAACTCCATTTAACTTCATATTTTCCTCTAGCTACTTCAAATTATGGGAGTTGTTGGAGTTTTGGTTGTTCCAAAACTTGAATGTCCATCATTGTTGGCCATCATTGTTATTACTCAACTTTATTATCCCAATAACACCCATAAAGTTATTACATTATTATGCTCTTATTATGCTCATAATGTTCCCTTTTTCTTTAATATCTCTTAATTTTTATTGTCTGCGTATGAAATGGTTTTTCCTATAAAAACCCCTCACGCATCCGCTTCTTCACCTAACTCCATTGTTAAGCATCTTCTGATTTTCTCTAAACAAGACACTTCCATAAAAGACATCTTTACACACGTCTTGTTATCTTGTCTATTATGTTTTGTCTGGTGTTTTAATTCTCGGAGATAGATCATACTCTACCTTTTGGAGTGCACTAAAACTGGTTGAGAAGGCGTTAACTTTAGAGTCGGATCCTATTGTCCTATTGCACCATAGATGGGGAATTTCCAACTTAAAGCAATAATTTTCATGATACATTGCATTCAAATAAGTTGTTCCAATTCTAATTATTACTGTTTTTTTCGATAACATGAGCTACAATATCCCCATATCTATTAACACGTTGGAATCTTACATTTTCCATATCTTTTGACAAATGTAAGTAGTCTTCAACAACTAATCCTAACATTGATGACTTTGCAGACCCCTTGTTCAAAGTTTCACACAACACTAAAGCATATGATTCAATCACCACTTTTGAAGATTTTCTTTGTTTTCTTCATCCCAACATCTCCCTCATTCCTATCTATGTTACTACTTGTTCGTAATTGACATTAAAATACTTGATCTCAGCCATTACTATCTCTCCTTTATGGTCTCAGACAATAAAATCTACACTCGTCAAACTTGTTTATGAAAAACAAGCAACATCTGTGTTAGCCTTTAGTCATCCTTCCTTTTGCTTAATCCATTTTGTTCCATTTCTATTTTCTATTTGCAATTTGTATGAGCATCCTCTCTCCTTCCTCGCTCGTGGAGGGTACGTACAATAACTCATAAATTACATGTTTCAAATAAATTATTTAAAGATTTATTGATTAATAATTAAGTGACAATATTAAGTAATTTTTGCAAATCCTAGCGTGTCTCTACTTTTGATTAATAATCTCTCTAAAATTGCGGTAAAAGATATATAACTTTTTTATAGTTTAGGAAACTTTTAACAAACTCATTAATCTTTAGAATTCTTGAAAAAACATTTCATAATTTTCATTATTCTAAAAAAGTCTTTTCTTTTAGACATCGATTATAAATTAGCAAGGAAATATACGTGTCATAAATATCACTTATATATTGTTTACATAATGATTCAACTTTCTTTTAAACTTTAATCAAACTAACTAAATTTGACTCAAACTAATAATTATTTTAATTATCTTAAATTATTAATTTAAGTTGAACTTAATTGGGTTAAGTTTAAGAACTAAGTTAAGTTATCATATTAGTAATGTTTGATTGATTTATATCTTATGTTCATATTGCAAGTCTTTTGTCCTTATTTTTGAACCAAAATCTAAGAAAATGAGTTTTTCTAGAAGACTGAAAATTAGTAAAAAAATTTTAAGATTAGGAAGATTTTTAAGATTTCTTAAAATAGATATGAATCTTATATCTTTTACCTTATTAAACTTGATCTAAAATAAGAGTTTATTATAATTATTTAAATCATTATTTTGATTCAAGTTTAATAAGTTCAGGTCAAATTTAAAAGCCTGGTTGAATTATCATATTATTAACATTTAATTGATCCATATATGATGCTTCTACTACATATATTTTATTATTATTAATAATGATAATTTAAAAGAAATTTTTTTAAAGTTAAAAATATCAGCATTTTAAAGTTTGCAAATTTTTAAATTACTTAAATTATAATGAAAATCTTTATTTTTTATCCTTAAAACTAAATTTCTTAATTTGCTTCTTGAAAATTTTAAACACCATCTTCTAACTCGTGCACATCTTTCGATTTACCTTCTTAAAGACGGCTAGAGGCGACTCCTTTGAAATCCAAGATTAGGCTCGTCGGCTGGTGGTAAATTAGTGGTAGCTAAGGAATTAGCGAGTGGGGATACTTAGGTTCTCAAAAAAAAAAATAAAGAGAAATTTTACATTTTCATAAGGACACTTAAACATAACTGGACCTTCAACATCTGCCACCGTCCCAATGCTTCGATCAGCAAACGGTGATTGTAGTCTGTAGAATCACTTGCTATATATATATATATATATATATATATTCAAAAGATATATTTTCTTTTTAAAATTTTTCTTAAATAGAATAATTATACGAGAGGAAACTAAATCCAAAGTTTTATATATAGGTATCCTCATTGCTTGGCAAGACTGCTCATATACTTGACCTAATTCATTCATTTCGAGTCCACACAAATGCTAATACGACATACGATTAACAGCCTATCCACTTCACCTTGCAATAATGGTTAGCAACAAAATAGTTACTACTTAGGTTGGAAAAATAGAAATAATTAAAACATTTTCCTTTAATTTTTTTTACATTTTCTATTTAAAATGTCAAATTTTTAGTTTCCTTATTTAAAATGTAGCTCTCTTCATACTCCATCAACTTCAAAGTCGATTTAGCTTTTGAGTATGTTAATTTAACCGATAATAAGTTATGTTTCTATATAAGATATCCAATAAATGTTTAAAATAAATATAGTAAAATCATCATGCGATATGATCATAAAATTATAGATGATTTCATTAATCTAACTTCCATAAAACATCAAAGTAGATTACGATAATCCTCTAATGTTTTACTATATAGGAAACAGTCTACATCGCTACATGCTGATAAACCAAAACTTGTCTGTACATGTATGTTTCCTCTGTAATGATCAAGTCTTACGGTTTTTATTTTATTATTAATCTCAAAACGAAAGCATTTTGAGACTAACTGTACGTGGGAAAGGCTAACTAATTCACTGACTCATTTAGCTTTAGCATTGGAGAAGGAGGAAGGATCCGGTAAGCCCCATACCTTTTGCTGTTAATCAACTCTAAGCTTGATCGGCGGGGACTGAACATGACCAGCGGCGAGCACCCACTTACCACCTCATCGCCGTTGTCGATCTCCGACAGAACTTTGTAGAATAAATCTACGTCGCAGGGAAGCAACAAAGGACCTTGACTGTTGTAGCCGTACTCCATTTCAGCGTCTTCAAGCAACATCCTGAACAGAGGGTGGCTAGCGTACTTGGTCTTCACCACAAACCTTTGTTTCTGGGGTCCTACGTAGACCGAGAAACAACCCTCTGGAGTTATTTTAATACTCTTTTCGTTATCGTTCTTCTTCCTGCGACTACCCTGATGATTATGATGATCTTCTTCATCCATTGACGACTGCGTTCTGGTACAGTTCCACGAGTTGCTCCTTGGCAAGGTGTTTGGAGATTTCTTTCTGCGAATTGCACCCATTGAACGACACCTATCCCATGCCTTACGGAACAGTTTTCCCTTCCACTTACCCTTCAGGATATCCATTGACATTTGAGCAATAAAGGATTGATATGGAAACCGATATATAAGTTGAATTGAGGTATATGTGTAGAAGAAGACAGAAGGTGTATAAAGGTTTTAGAGAGAGGGGAAGGGTGAGACTTGAGAGATGTATAAGGTGAGGGTTTAGGTTTGTTGGAAGTTGCAGAAGAGAGAAGATAAAGATGGAAGTTGGGAGAGAACTGAGCCTATCCCTAATCAAAACATAGGCTTTGGCCAAGAAATTAAGCATTTACAACTTGGAAGGTGGTAATATTATATTTATGCTTATGCTAATATATTTAAGAGATCTCTTGATTAGTATTAAAATGGAATGTTCATGTTCAAATAATTTTATTTATAGGAATTATTTATGTTTCTTTTTATATATATGTAAAGAGATCTTTTAATTATAAGTGAAATTTAGTTACTTTTTATTATTAAAAATTTTCACACTTAAACATCTATAACGTAATCTTCTAATTATGTATAGAATTGAATTAATTTTCATTTATATCTATTTTATTTAACAACAGCAACAATAATAACATTCAGTAGATATTCCGTTGAGACGTAAGATTTGAAGATGTTTAATAATATGCAGCCTTACTCTTAACTAACAGAAAAACTCTTTCCAAAATGTATATCCATTTTATTTGCCAAAGTAAATAACACGTTCATACTAGTGCAATTTCTTATTTTACTTGTTGATATAAATTGAGTTACCTTTTTATATTTTCTATAAAAAAAATAGTAATAAGATATGTGTGTTTGTTTGCAGGAAAAAAAGGAAATCATGGAAGAATATAATAAAGACAAATATCAAGTCCGTGATTTTGAATGTCCTTTGATTAATTATACTAGTGGACAACAAGGGAAGGTTAGAATAGAAAAAGTTAGAGACTACATTTCAATGAATCTTCCCATTAGAATTTCTGATTCAACACCAAGACATATAATCTATTTAAAATAATGGTAACCTTAGTGAAAAGCAATCGCGATGATATTGTGCCCATATAAGCCAAACGGACACTTTGACTGGAGGTGTTAGTATGGAGGTCACACCTTGAAGTGGGTTTAGGTGATGTGTACGCATTATTAACACACTTAACTTCAAATTATCTAGGTGAGAAAAAGAAAATGAGGAGATACTTCCCATGACTTTTGTGGAAAAGGTTATAATTTCCAATGAATGTTAAGTCAATGTCTCTAGTATTTAATAACACAAGGTGTTGTCTCAATTGAAAAGTATCAAAGCTATTTATTTATATTGAAGTATCTGTTGTTTGAGGCTATGCTTTTATTTAAGTGAAACATGTGATTACAATCACTTGCTCAAAATCATGGTTCATTGATCAATTTATACTACTCTTTTATTCTGTTTTTAATTTATTCAATGCTATGTGATTTGTCATATTTTGACACAATACGAAGAACACGAATGATTTTATCATATAAAAGTTGAGTAGTTAGAGACGTCGGTTTTTGAGCTAACCCGTGACCCTGTCTGGCCTAATAATTTTGGCCCGTGGTTCCGTTAATTCGGATCAAAATTAGGTCTGACCAAAATTGACATTTCTATGAATAGTTTAATAAAAAAAGGTTATTCCCTATTTGTTGTTCTTGTTATTTTGACCCAAAAGATAACTCGTGTTATATTTAAAGAACAAATTTAAATTTTACATTACCGTAGAAAGGAGTTTTTATTAATGATTAAAAAATTAAATTGGCATGGTTGATTTAATTACAAAAATTTTGAATCGTCTAATTGTTTATTTTAATAACTCTTTTTATTAAAATCAGACAAATTTATTAATTGATTGACCAATTTTAATAAACTAATCTATTTTTATAAATTAGAATAAGTCATTTGATTTTTATTTAACAGTCTTCTTCTTCAATTAAACTTCAATTTTTCATTGTGTAAGGATATTTTCCTTTCCAATCATATTTAAAAACAATTAATGTTGTTTAATCTTTTATTATATATGGTTTTTATTAAAATCTAAACCGATTAAATTTTTTAAATCTTATATCTCTTATGCCATTAGTTTAATTTTCAGTCTAAATTTAAAACAACGATTTCTATAATAAAATCATTAATTTCTCTTGCATTTGTTAGAAAATCGTCTTTTTTTTTACCGACGAGGTATCTTAGGCGGGTCTCAATTATAGGAAAGCACCTTTAAGTCATCCACACTTAAACTAATATTTGCTCGAATTAGATAAGTCCCTTATAAGAGGTAAAACTCTAACCCTAAATTTTAAATAGCTAGGGTTTGTTGGAAAGTCTTCTTTAGTTGTCTCTAATGTGAACGGAGGGTCTTCTAGTACCACAAGTGGAAACTTCATGTGCATGGCCTACCATTGATTATTTCCATCGTCAACCATGGCGGCTGGCCCTGGATTTCGACTTTTGAATTCTTCATCAAAATTCTAAACGGAAATGCTTGAAACTTTAAATTTTTACAAATGGTACAGATGATATTATTATAAGTAATCGACAAACGGCGACATATCATAAAGTTTCTTTCCTAGTACGTACAAATAAATCACATTTTGGAGAAAATGATGATGTTTTGTTAACATCCTCTTTAGTCATTAAAAATGACGTCCTGCAAAACTCTTGCTAGATTTCAAACTACGTGTGTCAAGAACATGTCTAATTTGGCTGCCTTAGAATCTTCGGTGAACACATTAAAATGCTTTAACCTATTCAGCAATACCTGACAATTTGGACAGCAAACATGTGCGGTTAAAGAGGTTTATATATATTGTAACTGTAAGACAAATTTACCCTTCGGGTCAAATTTGTAATTTTCCTATATCATGGATAGTTATTAATTGTAATTTTAATTTTTCAATAAAATACCAGTTATATTACACAATATGATCTAGATAAAGGTAATACAGTGGCCTAATAAATGATCTAGATTAATGGAATAAAGTTCGGGTAAAAAATGAGTCCCTTTTAGTGTAGATCTAATCCATATCGACCTTGTGATGGGAAAATTCGATATGGAAACTATATAAATAGGTTATGGTTTCTTGCAGTTGCTCATATCATCATTCACGAGCATTCATAACTCTGACCCATTAAGAGAGCTCGTGTTTTAAGAAAACTGCAGAAAGATCTAGACTACATACCGGTGAACGTTTTCTATAAAAATTCTGGGATGATTCGAACTCGTTTGACAGTTGAAAACAGCTTCGGAAAATATGATGGAACTAAAATTAGGTATTCTATATTTCTTCGTTTTTAATCTTTTCACGATCGATATTGAGTACATAATAATAAGGTTTTTTCTTCGTATTAAAGTAACAACCTCTTCTGTTAATCTCTAAACGACGAAATAATCACGAGTACACTCTCGATGTGTTTCAAAAAAATCGAAGAACTGACACCTGCAACTTGCTTGCTCTTTGACTAAAAACTGACGCCTGCAACTTGCCTGCTATTTGACTAACTCCTGCTCATGGCTAACTCTAAACGGAACTTCTTTGTAAGTACACATGGTCCTTGTCCTTCCCCGATTCTCCAAACCCATTTTTAATTAATGTTTGGAGATCCAAAGATCTATTCAAGTGGTCACCTCTTTGGCTTGGCATGGCGGGGTCATTTGTCTACATATAACTTGGAATGGAATTGTGACATCTAGAGAAGAGTCTACCACGGAATGGCACGTCGAATGCTTCCCCCATTTCCCTATCATCCTATTCCTACGGGCTTAGCTTTCAAGTTTCAACTCTATCGATGTCTATAGATTAGTTTTGTTTTCTATGTGCTTGTTGGCATACCTGACGACCTTTAATTTAGCCTACAAGGAAAATTGCTTGATGGCATATACGAAATTATTTCTTAAATTTTAAAAATTAAATTCTATCATTTTCATAGTCAAAGGTTAAGTGATTAGGCATTATGGTTAAATGGACGTGAATTCATATTAAATCATGTATGTACAGAAAAAGAAAGTGGTAAGAGTCATAATATTATCTTATTAAGTCCACAATATATTCTAAAAAGATCTTCATGCTTGTTAGGTGTTCTAAAAAACATACAAGTTAAAATTTTAAAATGAAGTTAAATATATCTTAAAATTAAGGTGTAATTTTTAACTTTTTATTTTAATTAATTTTTTAGAATCTAAATATTAAGTCAAAATTTTAAATTTTTTAGTCAAATCAATCCAAATCCAAGATGGTATAATTCTATACATATCATTTTTTATAATGACCACATTTAATAATAATTAAATTGAATTTGTTAATTAATCGTAAATCTTTAATTCAATTGATAATTTACTTAAAATATATAATTCATAAATTATTATATATATTTGATAATTTATGTAATTCGAAGTCAAAGAAAATAATGATTACCAATTTTACAAATATAAATAATAATGATAATCACACCGTTTTGAGTTTTGAAAAGGATATCTCAATAATTACCAAATATAAAATTATCAATGATAGCAAATGTCACAAAGGCTCCAGTCTTTTCGCATCCCATCTATTGACTTTGAATGGCATTCACCGTGGTTCCTGGCATTTGACTTGATGAGAAGCTCCCTACAGGTTAGAGATTACTTTAGGAGCCGAACCAATATGGCAAGATTCAAAGAGCATTATCATACAGCCAATTTCAGGATTTGGGTTTATATTTAATGACTCGTTTAATATATAATATTTTGAGACACTTTTAAATATATTTTTAAAGATTGCTTTTACTTAGGCATTCTAATATTTTTTGTATGCTATATTTAATTAGAATATTCGAGCATTAGATAAACTTTTTTTATTATAGAGAGTTAAAATAAATTCAAAATTTTCTAATATATGAACAAATACAAAATGACCACCAGTTAATGTTGGAATATAAATATAATGTATGTAACAAATTGCAAAATTATATCATAATTTTCTGCAATAAAAGGTAAATTGTGTGAATACTAATTTTTATTTTTAAATATATAGTAATTTTATCACATATTCAAATTACAAAGTAAATCGTTTAATAAGTAAAAAGAGAAATTTTAATCAAGCTAAGACTCCATTTCAATCCTCTCGATCACATCCACGTTACTTACGCACAACTTATCTCATGTTTATATAAGCAAGAAAAAGGTAAGAATTGGCCCCTCCAGAGGGAAGTTGGAAAAGGAAGAGATGGATTAGATCATCCGAATTTTCAATCGATTAAGTGGGTATGCAAATCCTTAATTAGATTCATTGTCTTCCAACCAACGTCAAGCCGGAACTTTACTTCCGTTATGATGGTGACTTTCTCTTTTATGTTCGATTTAAACAAGCTACTGGGATGCTCAAACCAAAAGAACCGGAAAGACTAAACTTCAACAACTGAATCTGTCAGGAATCTTACATCGGATAATTATAAGAGCATTCATTAATTTATAATAATGTGCAAACCTTCCTTCTTGAGCTAGCTTTTGGAGGTGAGTTAGGCACTTCTAACATGGTATCAGAGCTATGTTGTCTCGATGGTTTGGGGCGGTGCCCAGTTATGTCCTTTTGCCCAATATGTCCATCAGATGTCCAGTCCTGTTCTGGACTGAGAGGGGTGTGTCAGGAATTCCACATCGGACAACTACAAGAATATTCAACAATTTATAATAATGTGTAATCCTCTCCCTCTTGAGCTAGCTTTTGGGGGTAAGTTAGGCACTTCTAACAGAATCATTAAGTGCAATAATATTGACGACTGGTAATTGCAGTGAAACTCATAATTCTTATTAATGACTTTTAATCAGGATATTAATTTTTTTAATCTTTCATCTTCACCAACTGAATTGGGTTCATCTTGTGAATAATAAATAATAAGTTCTGTCGTTAGTTAGTTAACTAAACTTGTTCAGAACAAACTTCAGGCCGTTGGCAGCCAAATGCAACATAGTTAAACGAATCATCAAGTCAAAATAATACAATGATATTTTCCATTCAATTACTACAATAAAATTTGCAATTTCTAGCTAGGTTCGTCTCATATATAATATAATACAAATAGAGAAAAGGTCAACTAGCCACCTTAAGAGGAAGTTTCAGTAATACAAGAAGATTCTTTCGATGTTCTTAAGCGGTGATGGTCTTCATTGTGAACTTTCATAATGACTTCTTAAATTTATTTTAAAATAAGCACATTGAAATGCTAAGATTTAGTCGGTGGGCATAAAAGGACCGGCACAGGGAGGACTCCCTCGTTCTAAATAAAATATTCGACTAGGGTACCGAGTTTGCAGACTGCTCTAACAGAAAAACCGACTTGCAGAAAGTTCGTACATGCTGTGGATCTCTACACCGGAGACGACTAATTACAAGGTTGTTTCCAGATTTTGACTTCCTCAATAGTGATCAAAGCCGTAGAGCTCGCTCTTAGGAATGGTTAAGTTGGAACACCCCGTATTACTTGTTCTATTTTTGTTATTTTAACGTTGTCTTAATCTATTTTATCCATATATTTATGTAAAACCTATAAAATATATAGATGAGATGAATTGAAACATCGTTAAAACAATAAAAGTGGAACAGATGATCGTATCTTAAGTTGGAAGCTACTTTCTTATGATCATGATGATGGGTAGAAACATATTGAACTTGAGCTAAAAATTTTTAAATAATTTATTGAGAATAATATGATTTACTAACTATTAAACACAAATCATTTACTCAATATACATGTAAAAATAATATCTATTAAATTATCATTATAAAAAATAAATAAAATAAGACACTTTAAAAATAAACAACCGTTAAACAAGTGAAGTAAAGAGTCGTCTAGTTCTATTTTTATTTTTTTAATTGTAATTTTTCGTTTTTTTGGTTTTCAGTTTCTATTTTTCTTTAAATAAAAACAAAAATCTATTTAGTTATTAATGTCAATGTAGTTATATTTTTATCATTGATAATAATCACATATTAAATAAAAACTTAAAGATAAATTTTTTTGTTAGATAAATTTATTTTAGTTTCTTATATAATATTTATTAATAAAATCATTTTATTCTATCAAAATAAATAATTTAAAATTTAACTTTTTATTTATAAATTAATATTTATTTTAAATATATTTTAATTATTAAATCAAATTTTATTTTAAATTTACATATTTTGAAGATATTTTAAATTTAATTATCTTTATTAATAATTATTAAATTAAATTTATTTATTTAATTTAATTACAAAAATTAAATAAAATTATTAAGTAATATTAAATTATTCTTAATTCATATTAATATTTAATTTCAGTTAATTAAGTATAATATTAAATTAAATTATTCATAATTCTTCTTAATAATTAATATATTATATAATTAAATAATATCTATTTAGTTAATAGTAAATCAGATTAGGGAAAACACAAAGTTAGAAAACAAAAATCATTTTTTATAGTTTTTATAATTTTTGAAAACTAGAAGAAGCTAAAATTAAGAACAGAAACCAAAAAATAAAAAAGCAAGTTTTTTTGATTGAATTTGTTTTTGGAAAAATAAGTTTTTTATTGAATTTGAAGACAAAAACAGAAAACTAGAAATAAAAATGAAAACAAACAAGTCCTAAGCTTTTCAAATTTATCTATTTTTTGAATGGATTAAGAAATTTTGTGAATAGTATCTTACTTAATTGGGTGATTTTTCTCTTATTTGTATGTATTTATAATTAATAAAAAATTGTGCTTGCTGTAAAATTGTGGTAGAATCCAATCTTGCACGTAGTGAACTATATACGAAAATTTTTCATTTTGATTTTTCAAATTCAAGATCACTTAAATTCTATAAAATAATTAACACATAAATCATAATAAAATATGAATCTTAATTTATAGCTTATTCTAAAGCTTAATTTTTTCTCTTGTCATTTTCCTTGAATCGTTTTTAAAATAGACCCATATCAATCATCATAGCTACACACGTATCCAATCTTTGTCAGTATTTATAGAACATATTGAGAGAAGACTATGGCTTAGTTTGGGGGAGCGGTGGCGGTTGACAACCTGCTGAAATCAACCTGCTGAAATGATAAGTACTTATTCTCAATAAGTACTTATATGTTTGGGATTGCTGTTTTGGTAACTGCTGAAATGTGAAAATAGGTGTTTGGTAAGTGCTGTTGCGGTTGCTGAAAAGAGATAAAATGACTAAAAAGCTCATTGATTTAATAAACTATTAATTGTTGTATAAATAATTAA
>JANZXP010000006.1:34879766-34907139 GCA_027576715.1 Erythroxylum flavicans
GCCAAGACCTGTTTCTTTTCCCTTAAGTTCCTTCCATAACTTCCAATTCTTCTTGAGTTCATCCCATTTATTTTTCAGTTGAGTTTTGTCATAAATCTTGTTTGTTGCTGCATTAAAATTGGTAACCAGATTGGCCCACCCAATCCTATTGAAGTGTGAAGTAGGGCGATTACCCGTTTCTACTTGAACTTTACATGCATCTATGAAAATTTTTGTTAGACGACTATCCCATTGAGCCTTTTCTAGATGTGTAAGATTCTTTTGACTCGCCATCTATAAATAACAAGTAAAAAAATTAGAATGATAATAATTGGTGTGCTGCAACTATCATAAAGCAATATAAAAGCTACTACAATAAGTAGTTATTACAAAAACTCCATACCAAATTAAAATATAAAATTTACTGAAATAAAAGGAAAAAAGAAAAAAAAACAATATAACAAAAGTCTTCAAAAATTGCAATATGTGTACAGGTGAGGACTGGGAAGTTCTGATGCAAAGAGTTAAAAAATAGAAATAGCCCCCACTTACAAGCTACCAACAATCAATGAGAAACAAAACCTGGCAAGTATATCACGTAATTACCAAACCTTTTCCCAGCCACAATTTCCAAATTTTAACAATTAACATATTGAGTTATAATTGAACTAGTTAACTACGGAATTGACTGATATCACCAAGTTTAGCTTCAATAAGATATTTGTGCTAATGGTCTACTGTAGATATCAGATGGAGATGAGAATGCAGTAATAACATATAAATTCCTTACCTACATATCTGTCTGTCACGATGATAAGTACTTTTCCTATACTCATTTTAGACATTGCCTTTCTCAACATTCACACAAATGAACCACAAGCAAAAATACATATATTTATATGTAGCTATCAGATAATAGGCACACTATTTCAGCTTTTGTCACTTTCTTTTCATTTGCGCTTTTATGGGTTTTTGTCTTCTTCTCAATATGAAGACAAATATGTTCGGACTATAAGAATAAAAAGCTATAAATGCCTTTTATGGGTTTTTTCAAGAACAATTGCTTTATTTGTGTGGTTCATTCGGTGTCTGGCTATCTTCTTTCTCTATATCAATATCGTGTAGATAACGAAAAAAGTTGCAGAGTTTAGGGTCATTATATTTCTCACCTTGTGGTTGAGAACGCCGACGACAAAGAGGGACAGAAAGTGGCGTATCAGAAACTTCACAACATCCTGGGAAACTTCACGAGGCTTTGTCTCTATCTCGCCTGTCCAAGATCATTCTGCCAGTTTTATTAAGGAAGATAGACGGAGATTTAAGGAAGAAGGAGATAAGAGTTTACCTGGATGAGGAGTTCGAGAAACACAGGAGTCGGCCTTGACAGGAGCATTAAATTAAGCTTAAGGGTATAACGTAAATTAGTAATTATAATAAGGTTATTAATGGAAAAAAAATTTCCACCGCATAAGCACTTTTCCACCACAACCCTCTTTCTGCTTATCAATTTCTGCGGTGGTACCGCAGTTTTGTCCAACCTGTGGTTGTCGCCCGCAGATCCAAACACGTGACTGCGTTTGAAAACTGCGGTAGATAAGTACTTATCCCCACCGCACCGCAGATCCAAACGCACCCTATAACTATTGCAAAGATGATTATGCAAGCAGTATTAGCTCTCTTAGAGTCTAAGCTTATTTATAATAAACTTTGAGTATTTTAGTAATTTAATTAAAATTTAACTATAATTTTAGTTAAACTTTAATTAGAATTACAATTAATTCTAATTAAATATGAACTGAGTTCAAATAAGATCTAACATCTCATATTGATCCTTATTTATCAAATATTTTATTCTAAAATTTTACAACCAAGTCCAACTTAACTGAAATATATTTTCTCTCTTCAACTCGTTCTTTGTATATGACATATTAGGTTTCTAAATATATTGACAATGGATATAAATTATAACCCTAAATCATATTTATGATAAGATAAATTAAACACCTTTAATTTATCTATAATGATTTAATTAAAAAATTTATATCTATAAATCAAGATTGACGTCTAATAATGCATCATGACTACTCAAATATTTAGAAATATTAAAGTGATTTTGACCAAACTTTTCGTGCATGATTTTTCTATATAATTCAATCATTTCATCATACAATATTTCAATTAGACATAAAGCATAAAATTAATGTCTACTTTATTTGATTCCAATCATGTTAGTTCTTTGTCATTAGTAATTTCAATTAATTAAATTTGAAAACTATTTTCAAAATATCATTCCACCTTGGCTAAGGATTTCCTGAACCAATACTAATAGAGAATAATGGAATATTCTCCTTAATCACTTTTGAGTGATGAATTCTGTATTGATCTGTAACAGCCCAGACCACCTGTCCACAAATATTGTCCGCTTTGAGTTGGCCATCGGGCCAAGGCCCTCACGGTTTTGCTCTTCCCGTACCCGAAAAAACTTGTCTATGGGGAAAAGGTATCTCTACCCTTATAAGGTGTACTTCGTTCTCCTCTCCAATCGATGTGGAATCTCATAATCCATCCTCTTAGGGCTTAGCGTCTTTGCTGGCATAACGTGTTAGGAACCAACTCTGATACCATTTGTAACAGCCCAGACCACTCACCCATAGATATTGTTCGCTTTAGGTTGCCCATTGGGCTAAGAACCTAAAGGTTTTGCTATTCCCGTACCCAGGAAAATGAGTCTATGGGAAAGAGGTATTTGTACCCTTATAAGGCGTACTTCGTTCTCCTCTTTAACCGATGTGAGATCTCACATGATCACTCAACTACCTCTATATAGTTCATGTTATATCTGATAACTATCAAATGAGCTACCATTGACTAAAATATGTCATAAGTAATATCAAAACATAGCAAGTCTTATATAAGATAACTTTGGAGATCTCAAGTCAAAGGATCACTAATACAATCATGACAATTAGAATTTTTATAGACATGCAAATAATGTTCCAAATGGATTTCTAATATAGGGTCAGTTTAGTGAACTTGTTCTCTAACTAGCACCCATACATTTATTTAAGTATCCTCATACTTATAGTTTATAAGATCGACTACTTCTTTTATAAGGAAAAATATAACGTGTGCTAATCTTTTTACGCTCTACCAATGTTTAGTCTTAATAGAACAATGACTAGTAATAATTTATACATAATACATAAATGTAATATGAATCTCATAATTGTGATCTCATCAAAATTTTATTTGCATTGTATATTTATCCTATAGCCTTTATTATATACATATAAATATGTATAAGACAAAGAATATCTTTAGATAATTATGTCATTAAGCTACAAATAACTAATTGGTTGTAGGGTATAAACTAACAATCTCCCACTTGTACTAAGTTAATCATTTAAGTATCTTATACCATATCTCTATATGATGATCATGCTATTACTAAGATAATAGTTTAGCGAAAAATTCTACAAGATTTTCTATGGTGAGCACTTACGTAAATCGTACAACTTTTATCTTAACTATCATCACAATTAAAAGAAGCAGTCTAAATACATACTTGAATCTTTGATGAGACCTTAACTCCTTTTGCATGCAAAATGACTTTAATGTTCTGCAGAACATTATTTTATGATCAATGCAGGGAACTATCCAAGTTCATTGAAAAACTCCTTGATCCAATTAATCATTTCTAAATTCTACTAAATGGAAAATGTGTTTTAGCTTTGTTAGCAATTAATTCTACACTGAATATTTTCAATCTGAAAATAAAATTGTTCCAAGTAAAATATATCTTAATTAGGATTTACTTCTAAAGTTAATATCATTTTAACCTTGAAGTCAAATATTGACTTATATATAAACTAATGGATATCTTTAATACTTCAAAAGTATCATATATTTCAAATCCTAAACATCTTCAATACATTATCTATGTTCTTGGAGTAAAATAGATAAATAACTTCCAATATATTTCTATAGATCTAATTCTCAGAGCTAAGTTGTTACATTTTTCATATCTAATATAAATTGTTCTTAGATAATTATATTTTCGACAATTGAAAATACTAATTATTCTTCTACCAATGAGGAAAATGTCTTTATATACTTCCGCTGAAGAGGATAATTATACTCCCACTGACCTTCTTATAAACATTATAAATTCAGAATCATCTTCACAATAAACTCTTAGAATTCATCATAAAAGTGAATCTTTCAACATCTGGTAACCTTTTAAATATATATCTAATGTATCAATAAAGGCACTACTTCTAATTGGATGTATTGTTATAAGATTTGAACTTTTCAACTTTCATTTTACTTATACTACTTATCTTGAGAATCATTCTCCTATAAGTATATATTGAGACAAATAATTTGTTCAATGTGTCTATATTATTATAACTAACCTTTTAGATATCTCATAACTTTTTATTATATAATTTAGTTCTAAACTTATTAGAAAATATATACTTTAACGAATCATTACATCCTAAAATTAGTAATTTTAACCTTTTTAAATTCCTAACATTTCATATCTAATATCCAATTTAATTAAAAATTTCATTAAAATTTGGCATAATTAAAATACATGATATTGATATTATCGCCAAAAGAGCAAAACAACCCCTAACGTTTCAGGGTGCTCAAAATGAACCATAAAGTTTGCAAAACGTTCAAATTGAACCCTAACGTTTAGAAAATGTTCGAAAAGAACCCTAACTACTAACGGTGTTAAGTTACCGTTAGTTATTTGCTGACGTGTTTTTTTTTAAATTTTAAAGTGGGACCCACCATTTGATAATGTGGAGTTTTTAAAAGAGGTGGGTCCCACATTATTTATAATTATTTTCTTTGTTTAGCAGTGTAGGAAGGAATGCTACGTATGAATTTTTATTTTCAGTCATAAATGCAACGCTTCATTTTTAAACGCAACAATTGTTTCCCTTTAGTTTTGATTCTTAAACGCAGAAACATAAATATTGCCTGTTTGAAAGCTTTTTTAATAAGAAGAAGATTAAAAAAGGAAAGCACTACAAGGAATTTGTTTCTCCATTAAAAAGAAAAACAAGATCCTGGAAAGCAGATGCAACGAATTCACGCCATTCTGTTCAGCTCCAGCAAAATGGTTAGAAGCACTATTTGAAGGAGAATAAGATGAACCATTGAAGCCAGAAACATGTGCTCGTTAGAATGCCAAAACCTTGAGAGTTAGCATTTGTATCGATTTTGGTAAACTAACTGAAGTGAAAGGAAAGGACAGAATCTGTGCTTGATAAAATGCCAAAACCTTGGCAGGAGCTCAAGGAACATCAAAGGCAACACATATGTGGGGGTAGAGAATAACAGAACATAACCCATTTTTTAATAGTAAAATTATATTAATTAAATATTATACAACATAATGTAAAAGTAAATAATTTTTTTTAAAAAATATTTAATTGATATAATTTAAAGTTTTTCCTGATTAATCACTTTCTAAAAAGTAATACCTACATGAATATATTCATGGAGCACACAACAAATAGTATCAAAACTGCATATGCTGAACTGGTTTATTTTGACGGATGAATTTCTAGGTCTTATAACACAAAAGCAATGAATTGGAGAAAACAAAGTTTGAACATGACATGAGTAGTAAATATTATATGACTGTCACTTCTTAGAAAGGCATAGAATCTCTCAGGTGTGTTTCAACCTCTGGAACAACTTGTCAAGGGCTTTAATGGACAACCCAGATTCTCCCAAAGCCTGTGAAGCTTTCATTCGCATCATCAAGCTTCTTTGCTAAACTCCCTACGTTGTCAGAACCCATCATCTCTTTGAAACTCCTCTCCACCTCTGTCACGTTCACATATCCATCCTTGCCTCTCTGCTCCACCCCAATCCCCAAACTTCCTCTCCTCCACCACAGGTTCCTATTTATGTACTACTCTGTGTGTAGAGGCCACAAACATTGGAACTCCGGTGACCACCACCTCCAATATCAAGTTGCACCCACAATGGGTCACAAACGCCATTACCGCATCGTGATTAAGCATCGCCACTTGTTGAGCCCATGCTGAACGTTCTAGAGCTGTTAAAGTAAATAAACACCACATTGTTACCCGATTGCTTGTCAAGCCATGAAAGGTAATGGTGTTGAGCTCCAGTTTGACCAGTAATCAAAGGACCGATGTAGTGAATTGGTGGGGTTTTGCCATTATGGACATATAAGTTGTTAAAAAGGACTTTGAGGGCTTTTGGTTCAAGATCGTCAAATATGTTCACCATTATTCCTTTGTCTGAAATCATCTGAGGAAGAAGCAAGCATTGCGTGTTGCTGATTCTTCAAAACGATGCCTCTCCTGTATATACTACGTTTAATAATCAAAACTAAGGAAAAGAGGCAATCTTCAAATTCCAAAACATACCCCAAATTCATCTACAACATCTATGCTGAGCCAAAGTCTGGTGAAGAGTCATTTCTCATAAATTTAAGGTATGGACAGCTCCAAATGCTCTGAAGTGGAGAGGGGAGATTTTGAATCGCTTGAATAAGAAGGTCACTTGGCTAAAAAGGTACGCTTCCGAAATAGAGAGGACGACCCTCCGCCGTCAGGCCCTCGCATTAGTTATCGCACAGCGGTCATAAATAGTCCCATAGAAGGAGCGGAGGCAGATGAGAAATTTATGTGGCCGGACAAAGATCCAGTGGAATTTGAGGAAGGAGATATTATCCTATTGTCAAGGGAATCAAGCTCTGGTATTGAACTTTCTCAAACTTTCCGAACGCGATTGGATAAGCAATGGGACCAAGCAGTAGTAGTTAAACTACTTGGAAGATGAATTGGATACAGGATGTTGTGTAATCGACTGAAAACGATGTGGAATCTGCAAGGACCTATAAAAATTGTGGATTTGGAGTATGAGTATTATCTGGTGAACTTCATTGAGAAAGTTGACTTCCTTCGTGCGTTAATAGAAGGCCCTTGGGTAATACTAGGAAATGTACTTTCAGTACAACGTTGGAGCCCAAGCTTTCGACCATCTCAAGGAAAGATTACATGCGCAGTGGCTTGGATATGATTTCCGAAGCTACCACTATCTCGCTATCACCTGAAAATCTTAATAACATTAGGAAACCTTTTAGGGCATACCATTAAGATTGACGACGCAACAATGAATTCCCAGCGAGGTAAGTTTGCAAGCGTAGTAGTCGATATTGACATAAGTGTTCCCCTCTGCTCTAGAGTTTATATGGATGGGGAGGAAATCAAAGTAGCATACAAAGGTTTACCACAAATATGCATCTCTTGTGGCCTGGTTAGACATGATCCACTTTCGTGCCATACAAGAATCTTTACGCCTAGCGAAGATCAACAACCAGCACATGTACCAGAGGGAGGTCAGATGAGAACAGAGGCAACCCCTCCGATGGTAGCCGTTGCTCCGAGGCCAGGCATAGTAATCGAGGCATATGACCTATGGATTTAAGTGAAAAGACCGATTAGACGGACAACACCCAGGGGTCAGGAACAACAACCTATCCAGGATACAGCAAAATTGACAGAGGGGAGAGGATCTTGGCTCTCCATACTTTCCTATAAAGAGACGTTGGAGAGCAGTAAAACTCACTCACAAGTTTCGAGAATCAGTAAGCAACCAGACCAAAAAGGGCAGAAACTAGACTAGGACTATATCTGTCACCAAAGGTAAGAAGATAGAGACTACCGTGTTACAAATTATGGGCCAAACCACAAACAGGCTGGACAAAGGCACCACTTTGAAACAGGTGGAATAGACTTAACAACTGTAAAGTCCAAAAGGACAACACACAACTATAAAATTTAATTAGCACAAGGAAGTGGTCTATGCTGAGCAATCTCCCAAGTTAAGGGATGCGAACGACATGGACTGTGGAGAACCAGGGGACGGAATGGTGGCGATGGAGAACACAACATATAGGCAATCCGAGGAACATTACACCACTCCCCCAGCCGACCCGCCAGACCCAAACCCAATAACTGCTTATTGTAAAGAAGACACAATGATGGAAACAACTATTGCTAAGCATAATTTTGTCGAGGAGGTAGTTCCTCAGACCTCAGAATATAGCCATCTAGGAGAGCAGAGTACTGCGTATAGACAGGCTCAGCCCTAGCAGGGGTTCCTCCCATCTTACTATGCAATATTATGTCGATTTTAATATGAAACTGTCAAGGGGCTGGAAGAACTACATTTCGGCCTATTCTCCAAAATTTCATAAAGTTGTATAAACCTTGCATAGTGGTTCTCGTCGAGACGTGGGTTAGTGGAAAACGAGCAACTGATATTATTCAGAACATTCAAGAAATGGAGTCTTCCTTTTGGGTGGAGGCCCAGGGATTCACAGGGGCCATATGGTTGTTATGGAGATCATATGTGGTGCTTAAAATCCTCACGACGAATAGACAATTTATTCACACTCATGTCACCACGAGTGTTCAACATTTTTTTTCACCGACTGTTTATGCGAGCCCCCAGGCTAATCTTCACAACTATTTAGGGACTTATCTCAAACGACTAGCACGGGGTACCTTAGGGGTTTGGTTACTTGGTGGTGACTTTAATGCCAAACTAGAAGTGGGGGAAATGTGGTGGATCCTGTGTAGCGCTAGTGGTCAACAAAGCCTTCTTAGACTGTGTACACACCTGTTGCCTACATGATCTAGGATTAATAGGCTCCAAGTTTATGTGGCGTAGAGGAACAATACAGGCGAGGCTGGATAGGGCTTTATGTTCTCCTTCTTGGTTAGAAGTGTTTGAAGATACAAAAGTATTTCACCTCCCTTACATTGGTTCTGACCATAGACCGTTGTTAGTTAACTTCACCGGCATACAAACACGATCATAAGCACCACGACCTTTTTGAGTTCTGTCTGCTTAGTTGGCCAACCAAGGTTTTCCTTAATTTATTACACAACACTGGAAACCGAATATCAACAGCTTCTGCCAATCACTAGATGATTTGTCTGAGTCACTCTTGAAGTGGAATAGAACAGAATTTGGTCATATATTCCATCGTAAAAAACATCTTTTTAGCAAGATTGGCAGGTATTTAGAGGACTTTGGAGTACAAGAATTCCAAGTCTCTCATAGAATTAGAGGAGAAGCTTTGTCATGATCTCATTCAAGTTCTGTATGAAGAAGAAATGTATTGGCACCAATAATCTCGATGTAAGTGGTTATCCTAAGGGGATTGAAATAGTAAATATCATCATATGGTTACTATGGCTAAAAGGAAGCAAGTTAAAGTTTCCCAACTTAAAGATAACAGAGGGAAGATCATCTCTGATCCTTCTTGCCTCCGAGACCTAGTAAGAGACTATTTTTAAGAGATTTTTACGGAAGATAATGCCGAAGTGATTCAATTTCCCGTAGCAGGCATGTTTCCCACTTTTTCCAACTAGAGCCTCGTTGGGATGGTCCATCCCATATGAGTAGAGGAAATAAAAGCAACGTTTTTCAACATGGCCCCGAACAAAGCACCTGGTTTCGATGGATTCAATACCTTATTTTTCATAAACAATGGAATGTGGTTGGTCCAGCAGTGGTGGAGTATATCCAGAAGGTATTCAGGCTCAAAAGATGGGAGTCGGCTTTGAATCAAACAATCCTGGTTCTGATTCTGAAAGTGTCCTCTCCAGTTTCGATCTCTCAATTCAGACTTGTTAGCTTTTGTTCAGTTCTTTATAAAGTTATAACAAAAACTATTGTTAACTGATTAAAGCCTCTTCTGGACAACCTCGTGGCCTTTAATCAATGCAGCTTTGTTCCTAGGAGGTTTATCATAGATAACATTATCATCGCTCAAGAAGTTATTCACTCGATGCGGGAAAAAAAGGGGAAGAAAGGATTCCTAGCCATAAAAGTAGATTTGGCTAAGGATTACGACCATCTTTGTTGGGATTTCATTCTCAATACCCTGCAAAACATTGGGCTACTGGATGCACTAATTAGTTTGATCATGCAATGCATCTCGTTAGTCTCTATAAAGGTATGTTGGAATGGGGAGCTTTCTGAGTCGTTTGCACTCGGGAGGGGTCTCAGGCAAGGTGACCCTTTGTCTCCGTACCTTTTTGTTCTATGCATAGAGAGACCATGGCATTTGATCAACCATGAGGTCTTAAGAGGAGCGTGGCAGCCGATAGTACTCAACAAAAAGGGGCCTCCTATTTCCCATCTTTTCTTTGCCGACAATTTAGTCTTGTTGGCAAAGGCATCAGATACTCAAATTCAGGTTATTTCCACAGTTTTACAGCACTTCTGTAGGGCATCGGGATAGCAAATCAGTTGCAATAAAACCATAATTTATTACTCCAAAAATATATCTCAAACTTGAGCTCGATACTTTAGTCAAAGACTAGGCTTCAAACACACGGAGAATCTTTGGAAATACCTTGATGCCCCTTACTTCATGAACGATCCAATAGGCGTACTTATCAATATATTTTGGATCAAGTCCAGCACAAATTTATTGGTTGGGGTAGCCGCTTCTTGTCCTTAGTTGGTTGAGTAACACTCACTCAATCGGTGCTTGTATCTTTACCCATTTATACCATACAAACGGTAAGGCTGCCTAGACAATTGTGTGATGAGTTGGAGAAAATTATGTGTGACTTCATTTGGAGCTCAAAAGACGGACACCGAAAAGTACATTTGGTAGACTGGGATTCAGTTTGCCAACCAAAAAGTGCAGGTGGACTTGACTTAGGTGAGTCAGACATTTGAATGATGCCATGCTCACAAAGCTTGGCTGGTGCATGCTGAAATAACCATCGAAATACTGGTTTCAAATTCTCCCAACCAAATACCATTTTGATACCACGACGACTCCCCTCAGATTGAATCATCGAGGAACATCATCAGTTTAGAGGGGTCCATCAAACAACTAGAAATTTGAATTTGCGGGTTCCAAATAGAAGGTGGGCAGTGGACAAATTATTCAATTATGGCTTGATGATTGGGTGGAAGGTTGGGGGCCACTAATTCATTTTACCACAACGACATTAATAGAAGGCATGATGCATGCAAAAGGCTAGGAGTACGTCGATGAAAACGGAGGATGGCACTGGGAAAAATTCTAACATTTTCTACCTTCGTCAATCTATTTGATCATAGCAGGGATCAAGGCACCCCAAACTAAATATGGGGAGGACCATATATTATGGGGGCCAATTCCAAATGGTGTATTTACTACTTCTTATGCTTACAATTTAATTGCCAATAGTGGAGTGCAAGCTCAAGGTCTACTTTGGAAAGTCATATAGAAGTGGCCTTGCCCTCAGAGAATTAAATCCTTTTTATGGTTGTTAGCTAAAGGAAAACTATTGACAAATCATCAGAGGGTTGTTCGTCACTTCACTGTCGACAACAGCTGTGACTTTTGTGGAAATAATGAGACAGTTTTGCATGTAGTGAGGGACTGTCCAAGAGTATGCACTTTCTAGTACCAATTTCCCCCTAAGGTTATTAACACAGATTTCTTTAGATAAGAATTGGTTTCATGGATGTTGACAAACCTTCAGAAACTTCACACAGTGAGGACGTTTGAATGGTTTATTATCTTTGGAGTAGTTTGTTGGTACTTATGGTATTGGCGTAATAAATGCCTCTTTGACAGCAATTTCCATTGGCCTAAGGCAAGCAGGGACATTGTGATTGACTATGTGGAGTGGTTGGCCAAGGCTCCACTTATAGCTAACTGAACTACATATGCCCAAGAGAGAATATTTACAAAGGCCATCAGATGGACAAAATCAAAAGAGGGCTGGGTTCGATTGAACTCGGATGGTGCCTCCTAGAGCTATACTCGTATAGCTACAGCAGGCCGTCTAATTCGTGATTGCTCAGGGAACTGACTGGGTGGATTTGTTCACAATATAGGTGTGTGCTCGGCATTGGATGCTGAACTTTGGGGAGTCCATACAGGATTATCCTTGGCTTGGACCTTGGGGTATTGCAGTATAGAAGTAGAGGATGATTCCCTACAGGTGATCAACATCCTATCTACTTCAGTACATCCGAATGGCCAAGAAAGTCCTTTATTAATAACCATTCGAACAATGTTGGCTAGGCCTTGGGAACTTAGCTTCCAACACGTTCTCAAGGAAGGCAATTCTTGTACAGACTGCTTAGCAACACATGGCGTGTCCTTTGATACTGGTATAACAGTTTTTCACTCGCCACCCATGGCGATTATGGATTTCCTCCACAAAGATAAGTCAAGGACCGCAATCCCCAGAATAGGAATATAGAACTTTCCTTTGCTCTGTTTCCCTTGTAATAAAAAAAAACCAAAGGGAAACAATTGCTATGTTTAAGAAGGAAACGTTGCATTTATGAATGAAAAATTAGTACGCAACGTTTAACCTTCCTATGCTGCTTAATGAAGAAAATAATTATAAATAATGTGGGACTCACCTCTTTTTAAAAATTCCATGTCAACAGATAACTAACAATGACTTATCACCATTATTGTTCTCTTCGAACGTTGTCTAAACGTTAGTGCTTAATTTAAACGTTTTACAAATGTTATGGTTCATTTTGAACATCCTAAAATGTAAAGATCTATTTTAGATACCAATGTGAATGTTAAAGGTTGTTTTGCTCTTTTGGCCTTGATACTATATAAAAGGGCATGTCAATGGGCCGGGCTATGGTGGCCCATAGTCAGCCCGTGGCCCGACAGGTTGAGATAGATGGGCCCGCCAGCAGGAGCGGACAGGCCGGGGCAACCCGCCATTTATTTTTTAAAGTAAGAAAATTTCAAAATGACATCGCGGAAAAAATAGGCGAACCATAGTCGACTCGTGGCCCGCCCATAACCTGGCCAATTAGGGCTAAAAATGGGCTGAGTCAGGCAATTATTGCTAAGTCTACATGTCCTGTATAAAATTATGCAAGAGTGTAATAAAATATGGTGACTTTTTTTCTATAACATTAAATTACAAAAAACAATCAATAACAAAATGAAATAACGTGATTTTTGTCTACTAAATACTAATAGACGTGATTTTATGTCTACTAAATTCTAATAGGCTTAGCACTAGGATGACAATGAGCTGACCTCTCGTCAATTTTTAAAAATAATTTCTTAAAATTAAAAATATAAAGCAACTTATTTTTTTAATTGGATTCGAGTCAGGGCTATTCAGACCCAAGTTTACTCAAGGCTCAACTCTTTTAAGTAAAACGATATTATTTTGCTTAGAATAATTGAGTTTCGACTCAATTAGAGCTTGGGCCGACCCATTGAAAATAACTAAATTTAAGCCCGTGAGCCAAAAATTTCATCGCTATTTAGGGCTAATTTTTGTACAGTACAGTTCTATGCAAAATTTGGGCCCAATAATAGAAAATGCTCTCTTTTTCTAGCAAAAGTAAGATCTCTTCTATTTCTCTCTTTTTTTGGTCAAAAGTCCTTTACATTGCCAATTAATGATTAAAAATTTCAAAAGATTTGACCGATTTAATTGTAAAAATTTTGAATCGTTCAATTTTTTGATTTAGCTGTCAATTTTCAATTCAATTTACTTTAATAACTTTTGTTGTTAAAATTTGATCAATTTATTAATTAATCGCCCAATTTTTGTAAATTAATAAATTCTCATAAATTAAAATAAATCAATTAGTTTTCATTTAACAATCTTTTTTTAATTAAACTTTAAAATTTTTATGAGTAAAAATAATCTTTTTTAATTATATTTTAAATTCTTTATATTTTAGGATAATTTAAAAGTTCACTTATGATAGCTCATGCCTCTTCGATTTTAGGCCAAACTATCTTGTTGTCAAGGATCAAGCCACAAAAAGGATTTTGCTAGGAGGACCAAGTGAGCATGGTGTTTATTCTCTTCATACACGCAAGTTCTAAATGTGGAACGATTCTCCATGACAAATTGGCACATCAAACTTTGACATCCCTTTCAGGAACTTCCCAAGCTGTTCGTTTTAGTGTTTTTTTGGCCCTCCATATTCTTCGCACATGTCCGATAGGTCATGTACTAGAAAAATGTCCTTTTAACATCTGTCCAACATTCTAGTACTGTATTGTTTGGGGACCAGCTCCATTGCTTTTCTTTAAGTCATTGTTATGATTTGCTTTTCATTGATGATTTTACAAGATTCACAATATGACTTAGTTATCTCTCACGTAAACACAGCTTACTCTCCTTCGGCAAACTCCTCAGGTACATTACCTTCCTCCAAGTCGTTGTGTCCTACTTATTCTGCATTCCTTAGATCTCTCATCCATCTCTTTCCTTAAATCATCCTTTTCTTCCCATTTTCTGAGCAGTTGTTGATCTTACCAAGTACTCCACCCACCATGCTACGCCATCCATCTATAGTTATTTATGTCTGTCGGACCTACCACCATGTCTAAACAAGAAGCTTCTTCTAGTACTCGTACCAACTACCCCAAGCGTGAACCAAAAACTTTTAAGGCTTGTAATTTGGGTTTATAATCGAAGAAAAGTCTATTAGCTCAAAGGGGCTCTTAAAGGGAAACTTAATCCAAACGTGGGTTATTGCCCTATATACGGTGCAAAATAAAGAATGTTTTAATCACGATCAAGTGCACATATATAAGTGTTGTCTCAAAGAGTTTCAAGGCAAAATAAAAACTGTTATGGATGTTCAATTTTAAGAGGTAAATAACCCAATTTATAGAAACTGACAAATTAATATGATGACATTCTAAATAAGGTTTTGTATGATATTTGGTGCGCCCAAAGTGCATCCTCTAAATGCAAAATTCAATTCTTTATATTGGGGTTAACATTCTTTTCCAAAATATTTTTAATTTTTTGGTTTAAAATTTCAACTTGTCTGTTGGTCTGTGGGTGATATTTATGGCTACTTGGTGATGTACCCCTTATTTTTGTATTATGCTTCACCAATTTGGTTTAAAAAAATGGGTATCTTGATTACTAATAATTACTTAGAAATTCCAAAGCTACTAAAAATGTTATACTTGAGAAATCATATGATACCCTTTCTTATCCCTTTAAGTAGTTTATGGACAAACCCAAAAGATATGGGGAAGGGTTCCATAAAATTTATTTCCTAAACATAAAAAATCTCACAATATAAAACCAAAGTTTGCAACATTTCATTCCTAAAGAATAAACTACCAATCCTTTGACATTTTCATAACTTTTGAAAAATTGGTAAGCATCCTCAATGTCCTTTTAGGACCAAAATGTCTTCCATATGCATATTGTGAAGACAAAATACGATGGCAAACAATAAAAACAAAAGAACATCACATAGATTTTACTTGGAAAACCTAAATCGGGGAGGAAACCAAGAGCAGAGGAGAAAACTTCACTATAAAAAGGATGAATACAATGGCAGAGAGCTTAGGGTGACTCACAAAATATAAATCTTACTCACCCTATCATAAAACAAGATATATAAAGTAAACCCTAATTTCAAGTGGGCCCTACATGAGCTGTAATTTAATTTTTCCACAACTGTCATATTATGATCATTTTGAGCCAGACTAAAATAGAATTTGGGTCATAAACTTTAACAGTCTCTACCTTGACACAAATTCTATCGTAAGTAGTCTTCAACCTTCAAAACAAAAAACTATCCACCTCTTCCACTAAACGCCCTTAAGGGCTAACCTCAATAAGCAATACTAACTAAGTCTAAGCAGGGCTTAAACTTGGTTATAGGAAGTGCCTTAGTCATCATATCAGCTGGATTATTATGGGTACTAACCTTCTTCACAACAATATCAGCAATAGCAATGACCTCGCGAACAAAATGATAACGGACATCAATATGCTTCATTCTCTCATGAAACATTTGATCCTTTGAGAGGAAGATAACACTTTGACTATCATAAAAAAATCATAGTAACTTGCAAATCTTGACAAAGTTCAGCAAACAAACCTCTCAACTAAATAACTTCTTTAAAGGCTTTCATAATTGTCATGTAATCGGCCTCAGTTGTAGACAAGGCCACAGTAGTTTGCAAAGAAGCCTTCCAACTGATAGCACAATCACTAACAGTAAACACATATCCTGTAAGCGATCTTCTCTTATTAGGATCATTTGCAAAATCAGAATAAACATACCCAATGATCCCATCTCTAGTTCTCCCAAATTCCAAACCAAGTATCTCAAAATCCGCTGAACTGCTTTCTAATGCTCTTTACCTTGATTCATTATGTATTTACAAACTACACTAACAACATACAATAACATTGGACGTGTGCACACAATAGCATACATGAGAGATCCAACTACACTAGAATATAGGACTCGTGACAAATAATCAATATCTTCATCTAATTTAAGAGATAAAGCAGATGAAAGTTTGAAATTTGCAACTAATGGAGTTGTAATAGGTTTTGCATTTTGCATATTGAATCTATGCAAAACTTTCTCAATATAACCCTTTTGGGTTAAAAACAATTTACTTGCTTGTCTGTCTCTCAAAATCTCCATGCCAAGTATCTTCATTGTTGCACCTAAATCTTTCATCTCAAACTCTCTACTAAGCTGGGTTTTCACCTTTACTATTTATGATTTATCTTTGGTTGCTATCATCATATCATCAACGTATAAGAATATGTAAACAAATGACCCATAAATGACCATTTTATAATAGACACAACTATCATGATTGCATCTTCTGAAATCTTGAGTAATCATGAATAAGTCAAACCTCTTATATCATTGTCTAGGTGATTGTTTCAGACCATATTAAGACTTTTTCAGCAGATACGCAGTCCTCCTTCCCTGTAGCTACGAAACCCTCTAGCTATTGCAAGTAGATGTTATCCTCAAGGTCTCTATGTAAGAATGTTGTCTTGATATCTAACTGCTCAAGCTCAAAATCATACATAGCCACAACAGACAGCAAAGCTCGAATTGAGCTATGTTTTACAACTAGAGAAAACATAGCTGTGAAGTTTACACCCAGAATTTGATTATAACCCTAGCAACTAGCCTAGCCTTGTACCTGGCTTCTTCAACTTCTGGCATCCCTTCCTTTCTCTTAAATACCCATTTGCAACAAATAGCTTTCTTACCTTCAGGTAATCTCACTAAATCCCAAGTACTATTCTTATGAAGGGATTCCATCTCTTCTTACATAGCTATCATCCATTTTCCAGAGTCGTCACAACTAACTATCTCTGAATAGGTAGAAGGTTCTTTAGTGAACCCAATACCATCTACCACATTCAAAGCATAAACAACCAAATTAGCCTCAGTATATCTCTATGGAGATTTAGTTTCTCTTTTAGGTCTGTTTCTAGCTATACAACGTTGTGGTGACTGAGTGGATATCTCGGTATCATCTTTTATCTCTGGACTAGATTGGGGCATAATTCTGGTGTATTCTTGATCCCTATATCAAACTTTACCTACACTTTTGATCTTTGTTGATCTTTTATCACCCGAAACATTAGAAGACAAACCCTTAAGCATAGCAGTTTCATCAAAAATAACATTTCTGTTGACAATGACTTTACTGCTCTCAAGATTCTATAACTTATATCCTTTCACACCTGACTTGTAGCCAAGAAAGATACACTTCCTAGATCTAACTTTCCATTGTCAACATGAACATACACAAGACTCCTAAAAAAATTCTCAAATCACAATAATTATCAGGAGAACTAGACCATACTTCTTTTGGAGTCTTTTTCCTAACAGCAGTTGAAGGAGAGCGATTAATAAGGAAACACGCAGTAGCTACTGCTTTAGCCCAAAACGACTTAGATAAACCAGAATTGGAGAGCATACACCATACCTTCTCAATCAAAGTCCTATTCATTCGCTCTGCCACACCATTCTACTGTAGGGTATTAGGAACTGTTAGGTGCCTCAAATTTCCTTCTGTATTACAGGAGACATTAAACTCATCAGAACAAAACTCCAGACCATTATTAGTACGTAGACGCTTAACTTGTCACCCTATCTACTTTTCAATCATGATCTTCCACTATTTGAAAGTCACAAACACGTCACTCTTTTTCTTCAAGAACACCTAGACTTTTCTGGAAAAGTCATCAATAACTGTCAACATATAATTAGCGCCTCCATTAAAAGTCACCTTGTCTAGTCCCCAGAGGTCGGAATGTATATAATCAAGTGTTCCCTTTATGTTATGAATGCCTTTTTTGAAGCTAACTCTCTTCCAATTTCCAAAAATATAGTGCTCACAAACCTCCAATTTACTAATACATTGTCCGTCAAGTAGTCCTCGTTTACTAAGCTCCACCATATCATTGTGGCTCATATGTTCAAGTCGCATATGCCATAATTTCGTAACATCACCATCAATCGTAAATTGGGTGGTAAAATCTGGATCACCAATAACTGTAAAACCCTATAAGACATGTAAACTAGTAGACTCTTTTTGCCTTTTTATCACAACCATAGCACCTTTGTCAACCTTTATAACTCCACCTTCACCAGTGTACCTATACCCATTGTTATGCAGAGTACTCAAAGAAATTAAAATTCGCTTCAAATCTAAGACATGTCTCACATCTGCAAGTGTTCTAATAATACTACCAAACATCTAAATTCTGACTGTTCCCATGCTAGCTATATTACAAGTAGTATTATTTCTCATCACAACAACATCCATAGACACTGTTTCATATGTTGAAAACCAGTCCCGATTGGGACACATATGAAACATGCAAGTTGTATTAAAAATCCATTCTTTGTTAGAATTAGACTTACCATTAGAAATTGTTAGGAGTTCACCATCACTGAATGCATCCTGTACAACACTATCTTCACCGAATTTTTCAAGCTGCTTTCCCTTTGAATTCTCTTCTTCCTTCTTTTTTGATTTCTAGCATTTAGCTTTAATGTGACCTTTTTTTTTGCAGTAGTTGCAGGCTTTGTTTTTACGCTTAGATTTCCACCTACCTCTTCCATCACCACTAGGATTTCTCTCTTACAATCTCCCTCAAACAACAAGACCCTCAAATCTGTAAACAAGTTGTTTCATCTTCTCTTTAGAGAGTTACGCATCATATACCTCTTCTAGGGTTAGTGTATCATGACTATATAAAATAGTATCCCTAAAAGTGAAATATGATGCAGGCAACGAACATAACAATATTAAAGTCAAATCTTCATCTGAATACTTTACCTCCATAGTCTCTAAATAAGAAACAATATCTTTAAACACATTTAAGTGATCATCAATGGATGTACCTTAGAATATAACCTTTGCTTCAAGTGCAATTTACTAGTTAGGATTTTAATTATACATAACTGCTCCAGTTTCAACCATAACAAAGCGGTAGACTTCTCTTTCAAAACATCATGTAGAATCTTATTCGAGAGGTGAAGATGTATTTGTGATAAAACCTTGCGATCCTTACGTTGTTTCTCCTCCGTGGTCCAAGATGATGGCATCTTATCAAACCCTAATATTGCATCATCCAAATCCATCTGTGCTAGTATAGCATGTGTTAAGTTGTCATTTTGAACTTATTTGATATATAAATCTCTCTCATGTGTTGAAATTATTATTCAAAATTGATGGATTTGTCCCTTAATTGTTCTCAGATGATTTTTAACACTAAAGAGATGAAATTGAATCGAAAAGATGCAAAGGAAACAAATATAACCCGAAAATTCCAGATTGGCAGCAAATTCAGTGACTAAGCGTGGGCACATGCAAGGATGGAATTAATCTGCAGAATCTGTTTTCAAGTTCAAAATCGAGCTTTTCACAATCTTTAAAGATCATATTGTTATCTTATCAATGGGATCTGTAGCTTGAAGTGGGGACAAGGATTATCTCCTGAAGATCACAAGAAGGATAAGAGAAGAAATCAAAAAAATGCATAAAAAGATATTCACGTGTACTGTTCACGCAGCATAGTTTAGGGATAGTTTATGTTTTCTGCATTCTTTTCTTCTAGTTTTCTCTACAGCCATAGTTAGGTTTCAATTTATGCATTGTTTCTCTAAGGATTTCTAGTATTTCGTGTACTGTTCATGCATAGAACCTAGGCTGTTTTCTTCTTCTAGTTTTTCCATTTTCTGCAGAATTTTTCTGCACTAGTTTCTGGTTTTCTTTTAGAATTTTTGTATTTTTTATAAAGGACCAGGGATGGAGACTTTATCTTTTGTTATTATTCTATTTGTTGTTACTTTTGTTACGAGTAGCTAAACTTTTCTTCTTGGTTGAAAGGAACCATGTTATCATCTAGTATAGTAAGATTCTAAATAAAGTTTCTTTCATTGATGGATATTAAGTGTCTTCCGAATTATTTTTCATGATTGAATTGATTGATTTCTAAGGTGCGTAACTAGGAATTGATTTTAATTTATAGTTAGATTAGTAGGATATGACGTTCAGTCTTGCTAATCACAAGTAGCAATTAGGATTATCATCTTTACGTTAGAGTTGGAAATTCTAAGAAGACGCTTAACTAGATTAAATGCATATTGTACATGTATTGTCTTGTTCATTGGTTTCTTAGTTCGTAATGCTATTAATCAATTAAACTTAAGATCATATCTAAGTTGTTGATTAGTAAGAATGTTTAGAATCCATGTTTCTACTCATTTAATCTTAAGAGAAAACAAGCCCCAATGATTGTTTGTTAATGGATTGAGTTTTATATCGAGAATCGACATCAGTTCGATAGCATCGGTGACTTGAAACCAAGGTTTGTTCACTGAATTTTCATATTTTCATATTTTTGTTATTTTTAATTTTATTTAAACAAAACGACGTCATATCGAGAGAAGTGAGTGGGTCAAGGGCCAGGCCGGGCTTACCCGTGGGTCGGGCGGGCTGGGCTATAATTGTCATCCCTATGTATGATCCAAAAAATGGTCACTTTAGGTCCTAATAAATATGATCTAAAATTTTCTAAAGTAAACACAATAGCTAAACATTCCTTTTTATGGTTGAACAATTGCATTGAGCATAAATTTAGAGTCCTTGACATATTGTAAATAAAATGACTATTATTTCTAATTTCTTTGTCCTAGTATATCTCCTACAACTTCTTATTTACATCGTAAATAATTTCATAGGAAATATCATAATTTGGTGGTTATATAAATGGGGCCAATTTTAGTAGCTTGACAATCTTTTTCAAGGTCAAATGGCACATCTTTTGCCAATATCTTTGATAATGGTTGTGTAATTTGAGAAATCTTTGGTGAATCACTTATAAAAATCTGCATGAACAAAAAAAATACAAATTTAATCTAACTAGAACATCCTCCCCAATGCCTTCATGATGCAAAATTAGACCTATCCTCTAACTGAATGATTGCCCTTGTTTCTTTTAAAGGTTGTAAATTCAAAACCTTATAAATTGAAGGTGGTATAACATTAACAAGTGCTTTATGGTTGAGCATAGACAATTCCCCTTTTTGATTGCCAATCATATATAGTAGTGAACATACTTTAAACTTCGCATTTCTTAGGTAATTTTCTTTGAATGATGGCTAATGCATTCTCTTTTACTCTAATCTTCCCTTTCTTTTTTTAAGTTTCTTCTTTCTGGTCTAAATTCTCGATTTGGTATAAATATTTTTTCAATCCCTGATGTGTGGTAAAAAAAGAGAGGGTGTATGAAAATGGGACACCCCGCCAACGGAAGTGGCGGGGTGGTCTTCATCCCGCCATGGTGAGTGGCGGGATGAACACATATCCATACTGCCACAAACCATGGCAGGGTGAGTCACCCAATGGAGGCCACGTGTACTGGGGGGCCACCCCGCCATTCACAATGGCGGGGTAGGCAGACTTTGTTCGGTACTCGAGTTCCTGTGGTGATGGGAGGGTCTTACGCTTTCATTATTCCTGGCATCTCAATTGCTTTCTCAAGTAACAGTAGCAGTACTAGCTCATCACTTGACACACGTGAGATTGGTATCACTCATTTTGAGAATCAAGCAAAACATAAGAATGCTTACATACACATTATGAAAACTATAAAAACTATAGAAGGTAATTTTTGTTTTTTTGTTTATGTTGTTTTCATTTACTATTAACTAAATATATACTATTTAATTATTTAATATATTAATTATTAATAAAAACTATGAATTATTTAATTTAATATTATATAATTAATTAATTAAAATATTTATTAATATAAATTATGAATAATTTAATTTAATATTATATGTTTAATTAATTAAATTAATTATTAATATAAATTATGAATAATTTAATTTTACTTAATAATTTTATTTAATTTTGTACAATAAATTTAATTTAATAATTATTAAGAAATATTATTAAACTTATAATATCTTCAAAAATAAAAAATTCAAATAAAATTTGATTTAATAATTAAAATATATTTAAAATAATGTTAATTTACAAATTAAAAGTTATTTTTTAAAATTATTTATTTTAATAAAATAAAATATATAAGAAATTTAAATAAATTTATTTTATTAGAAATAATTTATTTTTAAGTTTTATTTATATGTAATTAGTATTCGTGATAAAAAATAACTACACTGATGTTAATAATTAAACAAGTTTTGTTTTTATTTAAAAGAAAAATATAGAAAATCACTTAGGAGTCAACTAAGAGGGTGCTTGTTTAAAAGGAACGTGGATGAATCAATGGTAAGGAATCAAAATGTTGGTTGTTTATTTATTATGATTGAATCAACGGTTATTTGACATCTTAATTTTCGGTGTTACTCCATACCTCCACATATTATCAAAGGAATGACTTTCATTCCTTATTAATAGGGCAAGTGTCGTGGGTGTGACAGAGACTGTTACACTCGTGACAATAAATGTCTCGCCTATAACACTAGTTATTTTCTTTCTTTTTTAAAAATTTTTTTAATTAAATATAATTAATTAATTGGTAAAAATATAATTAATTAAAATATATCTACTTAATTAATTATAAGATAATTAATTAAAATATAAAAGCATTAATTAATTACAATATAATTCATTGATTAATTAAAATATATCTAATTAGTTAATTACTATGTAATTCACTAAAATATAAATTTATTAATTAATTAAAATATTAAAAATTTATTTTTTAATATTTTTAACAAATCAACTATGTTAATATTAATGATTCCTTTATGTCAACCGACCATTATATATAATTATAATAATTATATCTATTTCGTTCCTATTCTTATTATTATTTTTTGGTATCAAACGACCGTAACCTAAACAGGGGAAATTGGTTTACATAGCCTGTCTTTTTTCTTATTTCTGTAATTGTTCTTTAGGCGCAATTCTACTTGTGTCCTAATTTTTACGGTGTTACAGTATCTTCCTCATATGTTAGAAACAAGAGCAACAATGGTGAACCGATCTGCAGTTCTATTCTGTGTCGCGATTATATGGGTCTACGCTGAAATTTTGACTGCAGCTCGTGCATACAACGATTCGTCTCAAAAAAGACAAATTACTTGTCGTACTGATCGTTCAGGGCTCATTGGTGCTGCTCCTTGGTGAGCACGATTCACCTGTTAAACTTGATTTCCTTAATTCTTCATTTGTTATGGAGAATCAAGACTAATCTATTTGCAATTTCAACAGGCGGCTATCGGTCCTGACCAATCCTTATGTGATTTTTCCTGCTTGTGATTAGCGTGAAAGTATAAATATACATGAACTTAAAAGTCTACTCATCTAGGATGAAAATTTCGGATTTGAAATACAATGATTTATGTTAAACGTATGATTTATCTAGTTGTTTATTCAGTATGGCCTTTAATAACATCTTGTTTTACTTCTATGTAGGATGAGGGTTCCATATCCTCTCCAATGGGGGAGGCCCACGTTTGAGGCTGGTGATGCTTTTGCGATGATGGCTGCCTGCTTTGTTGCAGTTATTGAGGTGCAATTATGTGAATTAAGTTTTTATCAACACAGTTGTTTGTTTAGTTCGGTATGAGTTTGCAGTGAAATATGGTTGTGGTGCTGGTTATTTCAAGTACTGCTTCCTAAAAGCTTTCTAATTTGCAGTCTACTGGTACATTCATGGCAGCATCTAGATTCGGGAGTGCCACTCCAATCCCTCCTTCAGTACTCAGTCGTGGCATTGGTTGGCAGGTAGCTTCATTTTCTGCGACGCCCGAAGGTGTTAGTTGAAAGGATCTAACCCCCTATTTGATTCAGGATGTTTCTTCACTTGTCCTTTTTTTTCTTACTTTCCAGGGAGTAGGGACTATGATGACTGGTTTGTTTGGTACAGGAAATGGCTGTACTGCTTCAGTGTAATGATTTTGGAAATTTCTAAAAGATGTTTTCGTCTATTCTTTCTGCTAATTCAGTGTCCTAATTATTCACGCTTTGCACTTTCAGCGAAAATGCGGGTCTAATGGGATTAACACGAGTTGGAAGTCGGAGAGTCATCCAAATATCAGCAGGCTTTATGCTGTTCTTTTCTGTAGTAGGTGCATAGTTGCATTCAAACAATGTTGCAAGCAAGAACTCAGGCCTCCATTGGCATTTTAACCACTATAATAATGGATCTCTTGCAGGAAAATTCGGGGCTGTTATTGCTTCCATACCCTTACCGATTTTTGCAGCTATGTACTGTGTCCTGTTTAGCTATGTGGGTAGGTAACCTGTTTTCCGGGTTAATTAACATGGTTGAAACATGAAAATAGAACAAAGAAGAATCATTGTGTCCTGAAACATCTTCTCTTATGTCATTCAATATTTAACTAAACTTTTGTTTGCGGACAGCCTTGGCAGGTCTCGCACATCTTCAGTTTTGCAACCTCAACAGCTTCAGGACAAAATTCATCTTAGGCTTTTCTCTATTCATGGGCCTCTCAGTGCCTCGATACTTCGACGAAATTATTCTAGTAGAAGGTCATGGACCGGTTGGTACTGGTGCTATATGGGTGAGTAAGAAACTTGGATTATCTTAGTGATAGCTGTTTTAAAACAAGAGGTTGAAAATCTAACGAAATTGTTGCTTGCAGTTCAATGATACTATGCAAGTGATATTCACATCCCCAGCAACAGTGGGAATTGTAATTGCTTACATCTTGGACATCACTCACAGTCCAAGGCACCGCTCTACACGCCGGGACAGTGGGAGGCACTGGTGGCAAAAGTTTAGATACTTTAGTCAAGACCCTAGAAGTGAAGAGTTCTATTCTCTACCCTTTAACCTAAACAGGTTTTTCCCTTCGTTTTAAATCCGCAACTCCTGTCTGTGAGCTTCAACCTGGTGACTATTGTCTACCGATTTGATTTAAAAACCACTCATTTCGTTTGTTACATTTTAAGGTCATTGTATCTCTTCTTTGGTCCTTTTCATTATGGTCTTGCCATATGCTCTATCCCATTGACAAGCACCTTTTTCTTGTCTATGGTTACATCGTCATATCCCCTTTTTTCAAACTTCCATTTTGTAGTTTTGGCTTCGTTTTGGTCTTGATCCTGTGCTTTTTTTCATTTAGTTCAACAATCCATGGCATAAGGAAAATTTTTTTAACATTATTCGTGTCCCAAGACTGGATTTTTCTCTAAAAGTTGGTCAAAGGTAAGGCCGCGAGCAAAAGTGATCCACTAGCTCACAGCTCCCCTTCTTGAGTTAGACTAAATGTACGTTCTGAACCTTGACATAATATAATACAATTATATCTAAACGTTTAAATTAAATTTTGGAAATTTAAAACGTTCAAAACAAATTTTAAGTGCCTAATAAATTTAACGAAATTAAATTAACAAAAGTTGAGTTTTTCCTCAGTGATTTTATTTTGTAACAAAAAGTGGGCTACATTGTTACTTGACAAGTGAAATTTACCATCTGAAAGGTACAAAAGTAAGTTACTCACTACCATCCAATTAGCCTTTTTAGTTAATTTTTAAAAAACTAATTATGTGACAATAGATTTTACTTTTTATTTAAAAATAAAAATAATATTATATCAATATTGACATTACATTTAATTGAAATATTTATTTTAATTATTTTAAACTTTTATCAAAACCACAATTTTATTTTAATTATTTTAACACAATTTATTGGGTAATGATATGACACTGTTAAATGAATAATAATTACAATTTTATTAAAAAGTTGGTAAGAATATAATGAATATTATATGAAAAAACTTTTAATACTATAATATTTTCAGTAATTTAAAATAATAAAAATAAATTTTGAAATAAATAAAAATTATAAAAGAGATGTCTTTTTTTATCTTTACTAAATGAAAAAGATTTATTTAATTAATATTTTTAAGAGAATAACTGAGTGAGTTTTATTCTCTATATTACTTTTGAACTTTATTAAAAGTAAAGACTTTTGTCCTCGATAGAATAGACTCGACATGATCTATGTCTTCGATTTATTTTGGAGAAGTGATATAGCGTAGATGAGCACAAGTATACACCAACAATACCGTTTATTTTTCTTTTTTTAAACAGTTTGAGTTAGTGTCCCACTCCCTCATGATCTAAAGTGAAAAGTAAAGAGTTTTGAGTATTTGATAGGAGACCAGGTTTGCGTACATGTAAAAACCTGTGCTGGAGAAGAAATGCCACCAGAAAAGACCCAAACTGGGGGCAGAGTGTGCCCACACACAGCCTTCATTGACGGTTGTTAAAGCCTTTTGCCCTTAACAACTTTACTTAAGACTTAAATTTAAATAATGTTTTAAAAATTAAATCAATAAAGTAAGAGATTTAAATTATAAAATATTTAATTAGTATTAGACTATCATAAAATTGACTAAAGATTAAACAAAATTTAAGAATTTAAAATGTAACTGTAAGAGATTATCGTTATCTATTAATAAGTTTAATTGAAAAAAATAGATTGTTAAATAAAAATTAATTGATTTATTTTAGTTTATAAGAATTTATTCATTTATAAAAATTTATCGATTAATTAATAAACTGATCAATTTTTAATAATAAAAGTTATTATAATAAATTGAATCGAAAATTAGAAACAAAACTAAAATATTTAACGGTTTAAAGTTTTTATAGTTAAATTGGTTAGATTTTTTAACCATTAAATTTAAGGTATACGAGGTAAATTAGCATTAACAAATACCCCACTGTTCTCTCGTTCAGTCTTGTCTCTCTAACTCCATAGTTGCTAAGTATGCATTAGGACCAATGTTACGAATACCGTACTGGACTTAGTACTGGGTTGAGTTCTGGTACGGTACTGTACCGGTACCGGTCAATGCCGGATATAGTTTCGGGTAAGTTTTTAAATTTATATAATAGTCCCTGAATTTTTAAAAAAATTACAAAATAGCTCATTATCTTATTGTACCGTTGTACTGTATATTTTTAACCCTATTTTTAAAAATCAAAATAATAAATAATAATTACAATTAATATGAAATAACAATAATTTTTAGATATTTCACATATAAATAA
>JANZXP010000006.1:34907239-34930661 GCA_027576715.1 Erythroxylum flavicans
GTCACTACACAGTTAAACACTCCTAACCCGATCCAATTTACCAAAATACCCTTCCCATAGGTGAGGGGATGTTACAAGCTATAAGTGTATTGTCAAGATTTCTACATTGTGCTAATTAGGAGCATTTCAAAGTAGCAAAACGTGTGCTGAGATATGTCAAAGGAACTCTTAATCATGGAGTGTTGTTTAAACATGGTCATGGTTTTAATTTCCATAGTTTTTCTGATAATGATTGGGAAGGGTCCATAGATGACATTAAGAGTACCTCAAGATATTACTCTACACTTAGTTCTAATGTATTCTCGTGGAGCTCTAGGAAGTAGGACATTGTCGCTCAGTCACCACTGAAACAGAATTCATAGCTACAACGTAACTGTGAACTAAATCTTATGGTTGAGGAAAGTCTTAGCTGATTTAAACATGAATCTAATGGAGAGCAGTAAAGTTTTTATGGATAATCAAGAAACAGTAGTAATCTCACACAATCTAGTCTTTCATGGAAAAACCAAGCACTTTAATATCGAGCTCTATTTAATTATAGAATTTTGGAAAAGTGGTGATGTATACTTGTTTTATTGCAAGACTTATGATCAAGTGTCTAACATTTTCACTAAGGCCCTTCTAAAAAATAGATTTGAGTTTTTGAGAGTGAAACTAGAAGTTTGCAGCTATTGATGCAAGGAGTGTTGATACAAGTGTGTTGATACAAGTATGCCTCAGTATCTACTAAAATTATGCTAACATAGGGTTGTCATGGCATGATCGCAAGGCTAAAAATGTGGGGTTGTCATAGCGTGATGGCAAGGCTAAATTTGTGGAAACAAATCATGGTGGGCTACAATATGGAGTATGGAAGCCAAAAAAAATAGGGTACATATATAGAAATGGAAGGTTTTAACCATTTATTAAGCTAGATATTTGGCATTTTTTATTAATGGCTATTTTGTAGCTATAAATGGTTTATGATCATCTAAACATGGGTTGTTTTTTATTGAATTTCAGTTATAATTTTTGTGTATTTAGAGAAATTTCAATTTAATGTAATCAAGACTTCCATTTTTATTAGTATTTTTGCCTTGATTAAGCATTTAACTTATACAAAGTTGAAGTTGAGTTCAAATTCCATTTTCTTCTCATTGTTTAGAGATTTTTCAACTAGCCTTATTGTGCCATTAGAATTTCTCTGATCCAGTGTGTAGTTCTACTAGCTAGGGCATTTCTGTGTATCTCGATTTCCTTATGTATGTGGTAGTTGCTTTCTTTCTAAATAGTATAGATACAATAAGGGAAGATAACTCTAATTAGGCTAGAATCATATTCCCTTCTAGCTAAATTGGAAGCCCATTCTATTATTTGACACCAATCTTCTTCTTCAAAGATATTATCCATTATTTATTGAATTTTGGAACAAATTGAATCAATATATGAATATTAAATTATAGATTAGGTGATGATTATGTTTTATTCTTATATAAAATGTAGAGATTGGAGTTAGATTCAATAATGTCTTTGATCCACAGTCTTTCTAAAATTGCTAGCGAACAAATAGTGGATGCATTAAGGATTAGAGTGTTATGCCAGACTAGCTTCTCCTAACTTACCTTAAGGAAGTGATCCTTAATAGCATCCAAAAAACAGGCATTGGAAAAACTACTAAATGAATGGAGTTGCCAAATAGGATACTTAAAATTCTCCTTAGTGGGAGAGTATGTAGGTAAATTACCAGCTAAAAGGATCATTCCTCTATTAATGTAAATCATGGGGTTGTCATGGCATGATGGCAAGGCTAAATTTATGGAAGTAAATCATGGTGGGCTATAATATGGAGTATGGAAGCAAAAAAAAAAAAAGAAGAAGAAAAGAGGGCACACATGTAGAAATTGAAGATTTTAACCATTTCTTAAGCTAGATATTAGGCATTTTTTATTAATGACTATTTTGTAGCTATAAATGGTTTATAATCATGAAAACATTGGTTGTTTTTTATTGAGTTTCGGTTATAATTTTTGTGTATTTAAGGATTTTTCAATTTAATGTAATCAAGACATTATTTTCATCCATTTTTCTTTGCGTTTCTAGTTTTTCCAATTTTATTAGTATTTTTAGCTTATTAAGTATTTAACTCGTACAAAGTTGAACTTGAGTTCAGATCCCTTTTTCTCCTCAATGTTTAGAGATTTTTCAATTAACCTTGTTGTGTTAGTAGAATTTCTCTGATCCAGTGTGTAGTTTTAGTAGTTAGGACATTCCTGTGTATGTCAATTTCCTTCTGTATATGCTAGTTATTTTCTTTCTAAATAACATAGATACAATAAGGGAAGATCACTCTAATTAGGCTGGTATCATATTCCCTTCTAGCCAAATTGGAAGCCTATTATATTATTCGAGACCAATCTTTTTCTTCACAGATATTATCCATTATGTATTGAATTTTGGAACAAATTGAATCAGTATAGGAATATTAAATTATAGATTAGGTGATGATTATGTTTTATTCTTGTATAAAATGTAGAGATTGGAGTGAGATTCAATAATGTAGTTAATCCACAATCTTTTTAAATTGCTAGCTAGCAAATAATGGATACGTTAGGGATCAGAGTGTTATGCTAGACTAGCTTCTCTTAACTTACTTTAAGGAAGTGATCCTTAATAGCATCCGGAAAACAAGCATTGGAAAATCTTCTAAATGAATGGAGTTGCTAAATAGGATACTTAAAATTCTCTTTATTAGGAGAGTATGTAGGTAAATTACCAACTAAAAGGATCATTCCTATAACATCCTACTTTCATAAAGCACATACCTGACATTCCAGAGAACATGCAAGCATATACCCTATAGAAGCGGCATGTTAAGGTAGTCACATCACTTATCGTAACATCATTTAGAACATAAACATTTCAGAAAAACTAAGTTCCCTCATTTCATTCATGAACATAAGCATACATTGTCATTCCGTTCCTTACATTTGATTCATAAACATAAATATCCATTTTGTTATTACACTTATAACTTCTGTTTATACAATACATAACATGTCAAAGTTCGCAACTCTATACAATGTGTTCAACGTAAAACTAGGTATTGGACCAAAATATTATATCTAGACGCTTTAGTATCAGCTGATCAGATCTTTGAGCCATTTTTGGTTTCAAATTAGACAATGCTAGGTTGTTCCTAGATTGTCTTAGAGATTAGGTTATCCCGGTATATGAAAATCAACGGTGTAATTTTGATGAGTTTGCGAACTTAGTGAATGAACCATCATAGACGTGTTCACTCAAGTTAAGACACAATATTACAAACACATATAGTCTAAGTTCTCAAACACATCATATTATTTAAACTCAAATCCTAATTATGACATCATTTAATTGTCTACCAAATCACAATATATGTGTCTCACATTTTCACAAACATATTAGAAACACAAACATTTTATATTACTATTTCAATGTAATTCAGTAAATTTCTCACAATAGTTCACATAACACATACATGATATATGTGTATACATATGCAAATGCACATGTGACTCCACTTTTTTTTAATTTTGTTATGACTGAGCGCCTGTTTAATTGGCCCATGTCTGTTGCAGATATCGGGCCCATTTCAGATGCTGTCCCATATCTATCATGGGTACCGAGCTCATTAATCGTTGAGCTTGTGGCTCTGTGCACACATTTCTGAACTTTAAGCTCCTTTTTCACTTTGGTCGCTCCGATTACAACTCCTTTATCTGATCATGCATATCAATGTCATGATATAAATCATTTCATATAATATGATAACAGTCACTTCAATCCAATGTACACAGTCATTTATCACATTCATCAGACCCAAGTCTGGCATTCGATATTCAGTTGAGCATTTATTTCCCAAATTCACATACATATATTAACAATCCCAATACAGTCCCGAATATTGAACTCCTCCAACAATTAATTGTCCAAAATCATCAATATCATAATCATATCCAAATCATTTCAATATATATAGATAAAAGGATTAAAAAAAACAGTTTAAACAGAAACACATATCAAATTGATATCACACATTTAGATTACTCTCAGTATGCTCCAAATTAGTTGTTGCCTTGACGATTTGGTAATGTCGGGATGCTGCGGTCAATTTGTGCTTTTATGTCATACAATACACACATTTTTACATGTTACTAACCTATTTAATCAAATGAGTACTCAATCATACATATGTATATGTGTTATGTTAAATGCATGCTCAACTAACTATCCCAGGTATGTAACCTTATTCATAAGTCTTGCTCATTCATTCATCATAGCTTGAATATTTCTTGTTTGCAGTTAGGTTATGCTTTAAGTAAGTTTGGTTACTCTGAATTCATTAATCATACATTCACTAATCCTTTTCTAGCATTATAATTGCAAAATTTCCTAATTCTCATTCAATCATGCTTAGTTCTCTACCCATATCCTTTAAATTACATTTTCATTCATAAGGACATCTTTGTATGATTAACAACTCATAATTATCAAATTCATCTATATTGATATCAAACAATCAATCCTCAAGTTATAACATCAATTATCAACCTAAACTCATCAAACACTTAGCCAATTGATTTAACATCAAACTAAGTTCATTTTAAGCCCCAATCAAGTCTAAAAGCACCAAGATAATGTAACTTATCCTTAGTTAATTCCATAATCACACAAACAACATGTTCTTCACTTCAAAGCCTTTCCCACAATCGTGTAAGCCTTCCCACGATCATGGGATGAGTGAACAGGAAGTTCACCATTCAATTCCTTCAATTTCAGTTTCAACTTTGTTTTTAGGATAGGTTTTCAGATCAGTTTTGTATGGCCATTATGACATAGAAAATGAGGTATTTAGGCAACACCTTCTTCTAAACAAATGTTTCTATATGTCTTAAGTTTATAACGACATAAAGTTAATGTAGTTTGGTTCAGTATTCTGCGAGTTATACCCAAAATACTAAAGACTATTCTCAAACAGTGATAGCACCCAGTACTCAACTTTAAGACAAATTTCAAAGTCCTTAGGGATATAATCCAAATTCAATTCCTCCATGAAAATTGTAGCCATATGTCTCTAGTTTAATATAAACAATAATTCATCCCAGTTTTATAACTAAAGATCAAGATATGACCAAAATATAGATGCCTATTCAGTGGAAATGCTCCATCTAACATATTCCAGCACACTTCATGATCAACCTTGCATGCAATTCATCTCAATTCATCCATAACCAATCTTTATGGATGTTATGCTCACATATAACTCAATAAAGTAATCAAATACTCACTTGTTTGTCTCAAGATTTCCTCAATCAATAAGCTAAGCAAGTCTTCTAAGCATCAAACGTACATTAAAAATGAGATGGGATTAAAGGGTTTCAATTTACATAATGAAGGGCTACAAAATTTCAGCGAAACTTTAAGGGTTTTAGGGATTACGTAAAAGTGTCGTAGGTGGGAGGAAAGAAGGAAAAAAGATAGATCAAAACATGAAAGATGGTAATCTTACAAGAGTAAGAAACATGGGTAAGGTGTGTGGTGAAGAAGATAGACACGTGTCATGCCAAGTGTCAAGCTAAGAGAAATGCTATGTGTTTTTCTACTACACTCCTAATTGTCACTCCCTTATTAGTCCATTTGTCAGTTAATCTCTAGACCATATGTTATTAACTATACCTCCATTTCTCACTCTTTTATTCAAACCAATTGTCACTCTATTATTAATTCCACATGTCACCATCTCATAGGCTCGTTCAGCCTAAATTCCCATGTATCATTTTATCTTGCCATTTTAACACTTTTCTTGGACTAAATGCACATATCACTTTATCAGTCACTCAACTAGAACAATAAATTCCCAATTCACTAATTATAATTCATCAAGCAAAATTCAAGACATAATCAATACACAAGCACGTCATAATCATTTAACTGTCATGGCATGATGGCAAGGCTAAATTTGTGGAAGTAAATCATGGTGGGCTGCAATATGGAGTATGAAAGTCAAAAAAAAAGAAGGTGCACATGTAGAAATTGAATTTTTTCTTAAGCTAGATATTAGGCATTTTTTATTAGTGGCTATTTTGTAGCTATAAATGGTTTATGATCATGAAAACATGCGCTGTTTTTTATTGAGTTTTAGTTATAATTTTTATGTATTTAACGATTTTTCAATTTAATGTAATCAAGATAGTATTTTCATCCATTTTTCTTTGTGTTCCTATTTCTTGAAATTTTATTAGTATTTTTGCCTTATTAAGTATTTAACTCGTATAAAGTTGAAGTTAAGTTTAAATCCCATTTTCTCCTCATTGTTCAGAGATTTTTCAACTAGCTTTGTTATGCCAATAGAATTTCTCTATCACAGTGTGTAGTTCTACTAGCTAGGACATTCCTGTGTATCTCGGTTTCCTTATGTATGTGGTAGTTACTTTCTTTCTAAATAACATAGATAAAACAAGGGAAGATCACTTTAATTAGGGTGGTATCATATTCCCTTCTAGCCAAATTGGAAGCCCATTTTATTATTCAAGAGCAATCTTCTTCTTCATAGATCTTATACGTTATGTATTGAATTTTGGAATAAATTGAATTAGTATAAAAATATTTAAATTGAAGATTAGGTGATGATTCTGTTTTATTCTTGTATAAAATGTAGAGATTGGAGTTAGATTCAATTATGTCTTTAATCCATAGTCTTTCCAAAATAGCTAGCCAGCAAATTGTGGATGCATTAGGGATTAAAGTGTTATGCCAAAATAGCTTCTCCTAACGTACCTTAATGAAGTGATCCCTAATAGCTTCCAAAAAACAAGCATTGGAAAACTCCCAAATGAATGGAGTTTCCAAATAGGATACTTAAAATTCTCCTTATTAGTAGAGTATGTAGGTAAACTAACAGCTAAAAGGATCATTCCTCTATCGATGTATCTCCATACTTGTCCTTGTACTATCACAGATACCTTGGAGCTTATAGGAAACTTGTTTACCATAGACTTAATTTTAGGCCATTGGTTGATAGGACTAATCTTGTAACATCCCACTATCATAGAGTATATACCCGAACATCCAGAGGACATTTAAGTACATATACTATGACAATGGTATGTTAAAGCAAACATAATCTCTTAAATGGCATCATAAAGAAAACACAATACTTAAAACCTCAACTCTTCACTTCATTCATTCACAAAAGTTTACACTGAAGTCACTAAAACCAATATTTACAACACAAGACAGTTTACAATCCTGTATACAAAACTTCAACATTTCAAAAAAACTATATACAGTCTACAACTCCTCTTATGTCAGCTGACATACCTTTGAGCTATATCTTAATCCAAAATGTTCCTATTTTCAAACTGGCTACTCTGGTCACAACGCCTTTATCTGAACATGCAATTTATGAAATGTATCAAATAATAGAATATGTCATCAAAAACATTTACTTATGATGCACAGACATCGAACCTCAGATCGACATTTAACTTTCATTGAGTATTTAAAAAATCATTCAGAATTTAGAAGCAAACAGAACACTTCTAATACAATCCCAAATATCAAACTCCTTGGACCATTAAAGTCCAGAATTCACATACAGATCATAAATAGTTCAATAATTGGAAGTTAAATAGAAATAAAATCAATCCTAGTGAAATCATTTAGGTTGACTCACAGTATGCTCCAATATATGTTATCGCTTGGATGTTCCAGCAATGTCTGAATGGCATCTGACTTGAGCATCTAAAATCATACAATTCGCACATTTTGTCACTTGGATATATCTTGTTTGCATTTAGGTTAATACCTTAAGTAGACTTGATGATGCTCAATTCATTAACCAAACATTTAATAACTCTTTTCTAGTATCACAAATATTTCACATAATTCCCAATTCTCATTCATTCATTCATAATACAATATTCATAACCTTTGGAATACATTTGCTTTCATATGAAAATTTCATTCCTTTAATACTCCTTAATTCCAAACTTAGATGCATTGTTATCAAACATTCTTTTCCTTAAAGTATAACATCAAAGATCAATCTAAACTTATCACACATTTAACTAACTTTTCCAACATCAAATTATGTTCATTTTAAGCCCCAATCAAGTCCAAAAGCATCATAGTTAAGTACCTTATCCTTAATTGGTTCTACCATTGCACAAATCAAAACATTACCATGTAAAAGCACTGCCCATGATTGTGGAGTACCTCCCTATGATTATGACAGAAGTTGTTGCATTTGTCCACATCTTTTTCCTACACTTTTCTATATTTTCTCAAGACATGTTTCGGGTCAGTTTTGTATGACATAGAAACTTGGGTTTTTAGGCAATAATTTATTCTAAAAAAATGTTCCTCTATGTCTTAAGTTTATAATGAACTATATTTCATACAATGTGGTTTATTATTCCTCGATTTATACCCAAAATACCACAGACTAGTCTCACATAGCGATGGTAACCAAAACTAAATTTCAAGCCAAATTTCAAAACTCTTAAGGACATAATTAAAATTCAATTCCGTCATGAAAGTTATAGCCATATGTCTCTAGTTTAGTATGAATTAAAAATAATCCCATTTGGATATATACATATCAAGATATGGCCAAAATACAGATGCTTATTCAGTGGAAACACTCCATTAAACATATTCCAGCACACTTCATCATCAACCTTACAAGAAATTCATTCCAATTCAAGCATCATTCTCATCCGCCTTAAAGCTTAGATTGTACTTACCTATTATACTTCCAATTGAATATAAAACTTTAGATTAAACCAACTCTCTAATCATGCAAGATCAATCATGAATCTAAGTGAAAACATATTGCTTTTGGACAGCAATATGAAGACCACTTTCAACTGATTCCTTCGCTAATTTGTGAAGGGTTAACATATATATTTTGTGTAACAATTTAGACTAGGTTTCAGGCAAGTTACAGATAAAAGGGAAGAGCAATTTTGGTGGAGAAAGAAGAGTGAAGGAAGCCGCAGAAACTTTGCTTAGTCAAGCTACTAGGTGTCAACTTCTAAGCTTAACATTTGTCCTAAAGCATGTATTACATTTGCTTAATCAAAATGCTGCCACTAATCCACTCCATAAATTGCCATTAACGATTAATCCATATTTCACTTACTAATTGCTCCACTTGTCACATAATAATTGGTCCATTTGTCAGACATTTACAAATCCATTTGTCACACATTTAACTATGCCAAATGTTACTCAATTTTAGGCTTAGTCATCCTAATTTTCCATGTCTCAATTAGTCTTACCAGTTGACATTTTTCCAAGACTAAATGTATATGTTAATTTATAAATCTCCAAATTATGACAATCAATTCCAAGTCGCTAATTATAATCCATCAATTCTTGTCTTTGGTAAACCTAAGTACAAGACATTGGAAAAGTATATTCATATCTGATATCACATTCAATTTCATACCCTGGAATATGTCAATTGAGTTCAATTTGTCTAACTTACAATTTATATGTGTATGCTCATATTATGCCTTTGAATACACTTATGAACTCATGTCATAAATGTATCAATTTCATGCTATTTGCTGACTCTCTCTTTAAGACATTTTGTCCTCGAAATGGTTAACTAACTGACTCCACAGATGGAATAATATTGTCTCATATTTTTCTCAAACTCTCAATTGACTTCTTTTTTCGAATAATCTTCTCCAATCATTCGATTTCCTTAGATTTCTTATCAACTTAGCCTAATGTTTGACCACTTCTACTGGTTTCTCCATACATTTCAAATTATTTACAATCTTAACTTCATGAATTGGTAACACATTCATCAAATCTAACTTGTATCTTTTGAACATAATAGCATAAGTTATAGTGTGGATCTAAGTTCTTCTTACAATAACAATATCATTATCTTAAATTTAAGAATCAAATAACATAGTTGGACACTTTACAATTAACAAAACACATGCACTCTTTATCATATGTTCTTTTTCTCGTACCTGAGTTTCATATTTATTTGACTCAAATATTCACTTCTGATTTGTACCATATTCATTCATTCCTAGCAGTGTAACTTTTGGTTATTTGATACAATTCAGTGAAAGTCTTCTTCAAAAGAAGATTTCTTTTTGCTATCATCTCTATTTTTGATATAATCCTTATCCATCAACTATTTCCATCTTTGCTTTTCAACCATATTACCACAACAAGATCAATTATTATCATATCTCACATGATTAGGATGTTCTATATATTAAAACTCAATGAAACAGTAGGCATGTTCATATACTTTTATGCTTTAGTTCGTACCATCAAGATCTTTACATCTTATCTAGAGATTTATTTTCAAGAAATCACCAATTAATATCTTAAACTAATAATACTTTGATCTCAATTGCTTCTGAATAACATTCAAGTGTTTTATGACCATACAAAAGTTACTTGTCCATAGTAGTTATCATTTCAACACATTCACATAATTTCATGCTTCCACTGTGCTACTCTGAGTCATCTCAAAATTTTAACTATGAGGACCACGACTTAAGAGCATTCAATATATCATAGATCACTCCCTATACCATATCAAAGCATACAATACAAATGTACTCAATAACATCATTCACCAAAGTAATCACATTATCATATATGCATTCACAATAACTGATCAACTTAATCTTGAGGACTTTTACACAAATATCAGTATCATTTATTTCACTTTCTATAAGTATATTCTCCATTAATGAAGCACTCTAAGTTATGAATCATCATGAAATTCTAATCTCAATCCACTTATTTACTCTTATTCTAGATCATAAACTCTCAACATAGTAATTATACAATCATTCCAGTCTAAGTTCAACCTCTCAAGGTAATAATAAATTTTATTTTCTTTCAAATTTGATTGTACACTTTCAATCTTGTCACTCATACTTATGTCTCTATTTTTCTCTCAATCAATCCACAAAAATATTTTCACATCTATATCAATTTAAAGTATATAACCACAACATAATACTGATATCATATTTACTGATATAATCACAATTACAAATACACTGAGCCTTTGTCTAACATATCAAACCATGTAGCATCTCTTATTTCAAAATATCCACAAATTTCCATTTTCTTATATTATAACAGATCATCACTCTTCTAATTTTTTCTAACAGCTCTAACTCTTAACAACTAGTCATATATGTGACTTATGTAAATACAACTCATAGTGGGGATCAGTTGCCACTACATGCTATGACATGTTCAAAATGCATGTATCTTAACACATATTTTGAAAAATGCCCATGTAAGATACTAAATTTGGGCTCTGATACTGAAATTGTAACATCCCACTATCATATAGTATATACTTGAACATCCAGAGGACATTTAAGTACATATCCTATGAAAATGGTATTTTAGAGCAAACATAATCTATTAAATGGCATCATAAAGAAAACACAATAGTTAAAACCTCAATGCTTCATTTCATTCATTCACAAAATTTTGCATTGTAGTCACTAAAACCAATATTTACATTACCAAACATAAGACAATTTGCAATCCTTTATACAAAAGTTCTACATGTCAAAGAAAATACATAATACAGTCTACAACTCCTCTGATGTCAGCTAAAAGACCTTTGAGCTATATCTTAATCCAAAATGTTCCTCTAGAAAATCATAGGAACCTAGGTCTCCTATCTCGTACCTGAAAAGTCACGTTGTAATTTTTGATGAGTTTTGCGAACTCAATATATGAACCATCATTGATGATCTTAGTCTAGTCAAATACACAAATATTACACAACCAACCAATTTCACAACATTTTCCATCTCAATAAAATATAATGAATGTCACACATTTCACATACATTCTTTCAGATCATATATAACCCAATCAATCACATTATCATGACATATCACTTTATCATCACAATTTCAAAAAAGGTTTCATAATCATATATTTCATAATCATAAATATATAAATGAAGATGCATATGAGACTCCAGATTTGTTATTATTTGTTGTGACCAAGTGCCTTTAAGATACAGATACAGATACAGATACAGATACAGATAATGGCCCATTGGGCTCAGTCAAATACAAAAATCATAAAGCAAAGCTCTACGTGCAGAATTATGAGCTTAAAGCTCTTTCAGACTAGCTACTCCGATCACAACGCCTTTATCTGATCACAACACCTTTATCTGAACATGCATTTTATAAAATGCACCAAATAATAGAATATTTCATCAAAAACATTTACTTATGATGCATAAACAGAATCTCAGATTCATCGGACCTCATTCTGGCATTCAACTTTCGTTAAATATTCAGAAAATCATTCAGAATTCATAAGCAAATAGAACACTTCCAATACATTCCCAAATATCAAACTCCTTAGACTATTAAAGTTTGGAATTCACATACAGATCATAAACAGTTCAATAATTGGAAGTTAAACAGAAATAAAATCAATCCTAGTGCAATCATCTAGGTTGAATCACAGTACGCTCCAATATTTGCTATTTCCTGGATGGTCTGACAATGTCTGAATGGTGTTCAACTTGAGCATCAAAAATCATACAATTTGCACGTTCTGTCACTTGGATATCTCTTGTTTACATTTAGGTTAATACCTTAAGTAGACTTGATAATGCTCACTTCATTAACCAAACACTTACTAACTCTTTTCTAGCATCACAATTATTTCGCATAATTCCCAATTCTCATCCATTCATTCATAATACAATATTCATAACCTTTGGAATACAATTTCTTTCATATGAACATTTCATTCCTTTAATACTCCCTCATTCCAAACCTAGATGCATTGTTATCAAACATTCTTTTCTGTAATCTCATTCATTCATTCATAATAAACTATTCATAACCTTTGGAATACATTTTCTTTCATACATTTCATTCCTTTAATACTCCTTCATTTCAAACCTAGATGTATTGTTATCAAACATTATTTTCCTTAAATTATAACATCAAAGATCAATTAAAACTTATCACACATTTAACCAACTTTTGCAACATCAAATTAAGTTCATTTTAAGCTCTAATTAAGTCCAAAAGCATAATAATTAAGTACCTTATCCTTAATTGGTTCAACCAATGCACAAATCAAAACATTACCATGTAAAAGCACTACCTACGATTATGGAGTACCTCCCTATGATCACGACAGAAGCTGGTGCATCTGTCCACATCTTTTTCTTGCACTTTTTCCAGATTTTCTCAGGATAAGTTTTGGGAGTTTTGAATGGCCATTATGACATGGACAATTAGGTTTCTAGGCAATAAGATCTACTAATCAAATGTTCCTCTATGTCTTAATTTTGTAATGAACTAAAATTCATACAATTTGGTTCATTATTCCTCTAGCTATATCCAAAATACTACAGACTATTCTCACACAGTGATAGTAACCAAAACTCGATTTCAAGCCAAATTTCAAAACTCTTAAGGACATAATTAAAATTCAATTCCGTCATAAACGTTATAGCCATATGTCTCTAGTTTATGATGAATTAAAAATAATCCCATTTGGATATATACATATCAAGATATGACCAAAATACAGATGCCTATTCAGTGGAAACACTCCATTTAACATAGTCTAGCACACTTCATCATCAACCTTACAAGCAATTCATTCCAATTCAAGCATCATTCTCATACCATTTAACATGCCTTAAAGCTTAGATTGTACTTACCTATTAGACTTCCAATTGAATATAAAACTTTAGATTAAACCAACTCTCTAATCATGCAAGATCAATCACGAATCTAAGTGAAAACATATTGCTTTTGGATAGTAATATGAAGACCACTTTCAACTTATTCCTTAGCTAATTTGTGAAGGGTTAACATATATATTTTGTGTAACAATTTAGACTAGGTTTTAGGCAAGTTATAGAGAAAAGGGAAGAGCAATTTCGATGGAGAAAAAAGAGTGAAGGAAGCTGCAGAAACTTTACTTAGTCAAGCTACTAGGTGTCAACTTCTAAGCTTAACATTTGTCCTAAGGCATGTATTACATTTTCTTAATCTAAATTCTGCCACTAATCCACTCAATAAATTGCGATTTGCCATTAAACGATTAGTCCACATGTCACTTACTAGTTGCTCCACTTGTCACATAATAATTGGTCCATTTATTAGACATTTACGACTCTATTTGTCACACATTTAACTATACGAAATGTTACTCAATTTTAGGCTTAGTCATCCTAATTTTCCATGTCTCAATTAGTCTTGCCACTTAGCATTTTTCCAAGACTAAATGTACTTGCTAATTTATCAATCTCCTAATTATGACAATCAATTCCAAGTTGCTAATTATAACCCATCTCTAATGTGCATCATGATATGTGGATTGCCATGAGTAATTTTTATTTTCCTTTAATAACTAGAACATAAGTAATTAGTATAAATCCATCTCACCCAGCTAGCTTTTTTGTTATTCATAAGTCTCCAAATACATTTAGCCATAAGCATCCTATTCATGTTTTTCAAAGAGACTATCCCCAATCCACCTTCTCGCTTAGGAGAACAAATGTTGGCCTAACTCAGTTTACCACTTATAGATTGTTAAGATCTCTAGTCTAAAGAAATATTTTTAGTATCCTTTCCAACTCCTTGATAAGTCTGTTAAGAAACATCATATGAGCAACCTAACGTTAATGGATAGTTTTTAGAACATTTTTGTGAGTTGGATCCGACTAGCCATAAAAAGATACTTATTTTTACAAGTTGCCACTTTCCTTTTTATGATTTCAATTATCCTAGAGCAATCAAAGAAACTTGGCTTCTTAAGGAAGATAGGTAAGCCTAAATAGGTGAAAGGCAAGTCTTAGATCTGCATTCTAGTTATCTATTGGAGATAGCCATATTTGGTACTCCAGCTGATAACATCGATTTTTTTCCTTAGGCTAGACATGATGGAGAACAAATGTAAGGAACCTATGATTATGTTTAAGGATTGGGTGTTCAGTCCATAAAGAAACAAGAGATCATCTACGTTAGTTAAACAAAAGAATCCCAAATTTTTTCATTTATAATGAAATTTGAATTCTTTAAAATTGAGGATACTTCTTTAAGTAATTTTGATAAGAAATTTAATAGGAATTTAGAATAGTTAGGGAGATAAAGGATCTCCTTGCCTTATATCTCTAGCTCCTCTAAAAATTAGAGTAGGTTCTTCACTGATCAAGGCACAAAAGGATGTGGTTGAGATACTAGCTCTGATCCAATAAATTTGTTTGGAAAATTGAATGCTTTTAGACAATTGAGGAGAAAATCCCATTCTAATAAGTCAAAAGCTTTATGTAAATCAATTTTTATAAAGCAATTTTTTCTTTTTAGGATATTCTTTAAAGAATTCTTGTGTGAACAATTATTTATCTTAAATTCTCCTTCTACCAACGAAAGAACACTGGTAGTGATTAATGTTAGGTGTTAAGACACTTATGACTCTTTTTGAAAAAATCTTAGAAATCAGTTTATACACTAGGTTGCAATAGGATATAAGCCTAAAATATTGAAGAGATATGAGGTTATCTTTCTTGGTAATGAGACATAAATAAGTTTTGTTCAACTCCTTAAGTAATCTCTAATTACTGAAGAACTCTAGAACACATTCCACCGCAAAATCTCTTGTTATGTTCCAAGTTTCTAAAATAGGCATTAAAGCTATTTGGGCCTTAGCTTTATCTAGATTAAATCAAAATAATACCATTATGATCTCCTCAGGAGTTACTAGTTTGGTAAGCATTAAGTTATCATCTGCTTCTTTTCTAGCTTGTACAAATTACTAGATTTCTTACACTAAAGTAGTACGAGATGATTTAGTACCCAAAAGGCCATAATATAACAATCATATCTATTCTTTTCATGGCATCCTAACCTATATGGATGTTTCTCTAATTATTAAATAGAGCATTGCATTATTAGCGTTCATGTAAGCTAGGATGAAATTGAAGAAGAAGCTGATGTATTTGTCCCCATCCTTAAGCCAGTGAACCTTGGCTTTTCAATTGAGATAAGAATTATAAAGCAAGAGAGCTAGGATGTAGTCTTAAGATTTTGTTCTTCTTGAGCACTTAAAATAGCATCATTAGGAGAATGCAACTTTGCTTAATAACGTAAAGTTAGTGTTTAACATTTTTTACTTGAACTTTAGTGTTAGGAAAAGCCTACCTTTTCAGGACTTTAAGCTCATTTTTAACCTTCTTAAACTTACACATTAGCTAAAAAGCTTTACACCCTATAACTTGGCAATTATGCCCCATCTAGATAGCATCTTCAAATCCATCAACCTGTACCATAATGTTATACAACCTAAAAGGAGTGTTTAATTATATGTTATTGATCATACCTTTCACTTCACTGATTAAATGATTTGAGAATAGGGGGACCAAAATAAGTATACCAATTGGAAAATCGATCTAACAGGTGATTACTTACTAATAAATGATTTAATTTTTTCCTATTAAAGCCCAGTCCAACATATTTATTGGACCAAGCAGAAATTTTACAATGAAACTCAAATTAACAATGCCAATGGAGGAAGTGAGGGTTCAAAATTCATTTCCTTTTGTTTATCTATTGATGGAAAGGCCTTTAGCTTCATCTACCTTGAGAATGTAGCTCCCCTTTTAAGATCTAAGGCTGAATGATTGTGGCTTGGATTTTCCTCAATTCATTCTAAAAGAGATGTTTTCTTAGAGCTAAGATTAGTTGTATAAATTGTCTAGAAAAGGAAAGGAGAGGAGTCTCATAGTATAACATTAAAATGGATCAATTAATCAGAGCTATAAGTTTTAGAAATTGTAATGATGTAAAAAGAGAGGAGTCTGATAGTATAACATTAAGATGGATCAATTGATCAGAGCTAAAAGTTTTAAAAATTGTAATGATGGAGGGATTGAAATTTAATATAACCTTCCATTAAACTGATGCATATGGTCTAATATGTAAACCCAGTTGTTAACCAAAAAACCAAGTTTATCTTTACACTTCATGTTTCCTTTGGATTTGGAGCTTGATATAGTTTCACTACAGCTTGCTTCAGTCAATGGGATAAGTATTAGGACTTGGGTTAAAATTAAGCTGAACTAGGTTACTATCTTCATTGCCTTCTTTATAGTTTTGCTTGTTCATATTCGCATCATCATTTGCTACTTCCTTGTTTATATAGGTATCTACCTTACTGGTGTTGGATCTGAAGTTTTAGCTCTTTCCTCGTCCTATATAGTAGTTTGATCCTCATCTCAAATACCTATTATCTCTCCATTGGATCTAGTTCTAAACAATTTCCTTGTGGGCTTCCATACTCTTGATGTGGAATTTTTCTAAATGTAAGTCAACTAAATGACATGGTATATAAGTGCACCTTGCTTAATAATCCTTTTTTATGGTTAATAAATGATGAAATTTTAAGTCTTAGGAGACTTTAATACACTCTCTTACATAACCATCACATTCCAACTTAACTGTTAAACAATCTATACATATTGGCTTCCTAAGTGCAATAGATAAGTAACCTAAACCTTCCCTTATCCAATATCAAGTAGAAGACTACGAAAATTAATCCATACTAGAACTTTTTTTATTGTGTCCCTATCTAAGATCATACTTAGATGTCAATAGAGGAGAAGAAGAAGCTTCCCTATAATGTGCCTAGGGTCATTTTCAAGAATGTGAATGAGATCTACGTCCTTGGAAAATCTGAATAAGAGGCAGTTATCTTCAAGGTCTTTGTCAATTCATGTTTGCTCCATTTGTAGTGCTCTAAGTGTTATCTTGAGGGTATGAAACCTTTTTGTCTACAAAATATTCAACTAAAGACAAAGACCATATATTTGCACCTTGATAGTTGTGCATTAGTCTATGCTTTTATAAATATTTGGCATGTGTTTCTTGCATAATAGTTGATTATTGTTCTAGTTTAGGATTTATTTTATATGTTTTCATTTAGTTTGATTTTCATTATTGTTTTTTATGTTTGATGTTAGTTTAAAGTAAGAATTGATTATTTTTATATAGGAAGGAAGATTGAGCAACTTGGAGATTGAGCTAGAGATCAATGAGGAGAGGAGAGGAGAAGAGGAGACATTATGTTGTAAGATCTCATGATCGTGGGAATCATGCCAATTCCCACAATTGTCGGAAGTTTAATCCGAGACATTATACGAGGCTCAATTAAACTAGGATTTTTGGACTATAAAACATAATTAAGCCTCCATGGATGAAAAGGGATGAAAACCCTCTGTATAAAGAGCCTCCTTAAGTGAAGAATACAAGTTTTGAGTCTTGAAGAAGGTGAAGATTCAAGGATTATCAACAACAAAAAATAGCATATCAACATTAACAATTCTAGATTTTGGTAAAGAAGAGAAGGAGTTTTATTCAATTTTTTGTCAATTTTATCTCTTCTAATCTTTGTTTAATGGAATATTTGAGTGTTGGTGATGTTAAAAAGACCATGATTGGCTGATTTATTTTTAGAGATTGCTTTTGAACTATTTTGTTACACTCCTATTTTATTGAATTGAATGTAAGTTATCTTTGATGAATGTTGATTTTATTTCTATCTTGCAATAAATCGAGAGAGTAAGGTTTTTTAGTGTAGGTTTGCACAACGAGAATTGGCAACCTATAGACATACAATCATCACATTGATTGATTAGAAAAGAGATCTCGACTAATTCAATTGATAACCCATATAATAGCTTAATAACTAGTTAAATTAGTGGAGTGATTAGGTAGGTTGAGAGATCATTCAATTGACTTCATTTAAGTTGATTAGGACAATTAATTACACCTTAAGAGAGGGTAGTTAATATAATCAGAAATCTTAGGTGAGACACAATTTGATTAATAAAATAAGAGGGAGACAAAATTAGGAGAAAATGATCTCTAGTCAATATATTCTTGAATTCCAATTTTTTGCATTTTGGTATTGTCTATTGTTTATTATTATTCTTTCAATTTTATTTTAATCTGCCAGATTACTTCCATTAAACAACTTCGGTTCTTAAACAAAGTTTGATATGAATTAAGTGGTGTCTGGGCATCAATCCTTGTGGGATCGATAGTTGCCTTCTAACTATAAGTCACGACCCCGTAGACTTGCAATTTTTGAGCGTAAAACTTGTAGATTGTTCTGTATAAATTACACTCAACAAGTTTTTGACACCATTGCCGGGGATTAATTATTTAGCATCTTGTTTAGTTTAGATTACTTTGATTTAAGAGTTTTTGATACTTTTCCTTGTGTATTTGTATGTGCATGAATTTCCCAATATCAAGAGATGCGAAAGAGAGTTAAAAAGAGCGAAGCGTCTAAATTTTTCATAAAGAGATATGGTTAAAGAAGGAGAGCAAGGATAATTGGAAAGGACACTAATGGATTTTATAAGGCTAGGATTTAGTCCTTAAGGAGTTACAAGGCTGGTGGTTTAAGCAAACAATTTTGAGATTAAGCCGGCACTCCTCAATATATTGCAGAATAGTGTGCAATTTTACGGCCTATCTAACGAGGATCCGAATGCCTACATTGTCAATTTTTTAGAGATCTATGATATTTTTCGATTCAATGGAATGTCTGACGATGCAGTTAAGCTAAGATTGTTTTCTTTCACGTTGAAAGATCGAGCGAAGGCTTAGTACAACTTTTTAAATTCGGGACAAATTACTACTTGGGAGTAGCTTACCCAATCATTCATCGCAAAGTACTTTCCATTGACCAAGATGACGAGGATAATTAAGGAGATCACTAATTTTCAGCAGAATGATGGGGAATCTCTCTATGAAGGTTAGGAGAGATTTAAAGAATTGCAGAGAAGCTGTCCCTACCATAACCTTCTGAGGGAGTTCTTGCTGTAGACATTTTATAATGGCGTAAATTCGAGCATGACAGGAACTATTGATGCAGCTGCCAGAGGTTCATTGATGAGGAAAACTATGGAAGTAGCTTATGATCTTTTAGAGGAATTGGAAACCAACAGCTGCATAGGGTCTAGCGAGAGGAGCAGATAGGGGCAAAAAGAATAAAAAGGTATGATAATTATTGACTCGTTACTGCTTTGCATGCTCAAATTATGGCCCTTACGAAGCAGCTGGACAATATGCTAGGAGCATCTACCTCTACAGTTAAGGTGATGCAAGTGCAATGTGAGTTGTGTGGATAGAACAACCATAACTCAACTGAGTGTTTTCTATTAGGAGTCGGTGGTATCGAACAGGTAAATTACCTGGGCCAGCCACAGAGGGGTAATAACCCGTATTCCAATACTTATAATTCGGTGTGGAAAAATCACCCAAATTTTTCTTGAAGTAATAAAAATGTAGATAGCCAAGCGAGATCGCAAGGTCCTCTGGGATTTCAAGAAGATCAACTTGGATCGATGGAAAGCAAAATAGAGAAGTTTATAGAGATTTTCGGTTCCATACTAGCAGCTCAAAAAGAGAATTAGAAAAGAATGTTTGCTTGCCAGGAGGAGAGTCAAAAGAGGATGAAGGAGAAGTTTGATCAGATTGTGAAGAACCACGCCTTATCGATCCATAACTTGGAGGTCTAGGTAGGTCAACTTGCTAATGTTTTATTTTTGAGAAGTACAAGTAGCTCACCAAACAATATTAAGGTCATTCCAAAGGAGCAAGTTAAAGCTATTACACTTCGAAGTGGCAAGCAAATGGAAGAACCAAGTGTGAAAAAGGATAGCTAAGAAAAAGAGAAAGGTAAGGAGATAAAAGAAGAAAAGGAAGAAGAAAGGCCTTATGTACCACCACCACCGTACAAGCCCAAACTCCCGTATCCACATAGAGTAAAACAACATCAAGTGGACACTCAGTTTTCCAAGTTTTTGGAGAAACTAAAGAAGCTACAAATTAATTTGTCATTAGTGGAAGATTTAAAGTGCATGCCTAAGTATGCAAAGTTTTTGAAGGATATACTCACGCACAAAAGTACTTGGGAAGACAATCAGAAGATAACGTTGATGAAAAATTACAGTTCCATCATCTCAAGCCAAATGCCCTCGAAATTACAAGATCCAGGAAATTTCACTACTTCATTTGTTATTGGTGATTTTGAATTTTCTAAATGTTTATATGATTTAGGTGCAAGTATTATTTTAATTCCTTTGTCTATTTTTAGGAAATTGGGACTAGGAGAAGTCAAGCCAACATCCATATTGATTCAACTTACTGATCAATCCAGAAAAAGGCCATTTGGAGTTATGGAAGACGTATTGGTAAAAGTGGACAAATTTATAATTCTCGTTGATTTTGTTGTGTTGGATTTTGAAGCTAATAAGAATTGTCCTTCGATTTTGGGTAGGCCCTTTATGAATACTGGTAGGGCATTAGTTGATGTGCGTGAAGGGAAACTTATGTTGAGTATTGGTGATGAACAGGTTGAGTTTAATATGAAAAAATCTTTGAAGAAGCCGGTGGATAATAATGTTTGTATGAAAATTAACATTGTGGATGAATGTGTAAAGGAGATTAAAGAGGAAGTCGATAAAGTGAAGAAAGTGCACAAAGATGAAAGTGTGAAGGAAGAGGATTTATATGAGAAAGTTGAGTTAAAGATTAGAGAGAACTGATACACCTACACCATTAGAGAAATTAGAGAGGATTGATACACCTACATCACCTTATATTGTTAAACCTCCCATTTTAGAGCATAAACCTTTACCTTCCCATTTAAGATATACTTTTTTAGGGAAGAACCATACTTTACCCGTCATTATCTCCAATGAATTAGATTGTGAGCAAGAAGAGAAAATGATGGAGACCATTAGGAAGAGGATGAGAGCTGTGGGCTGGCAAATTTCTGATATTTGGGGTGATTAGCCCTAATGTAGTGATACATAGGATTAAACTAGAAGAAGGATGTAGAACTGTGAGGGAAAGGCAAAGAAGGTTAAATCAAAATATACAAGAGGTTGTAGAGAAGGAAGTGATGAAACTTTTGGATGCAGGGATTATTTACCCCATTTCAGATAGTGAGTGAGTGAGTCTAGTACAGTGTGTGCCGAAGAAGGGTGGCATGACGATGATAGAGAATGAGAAAGGTGAAAAGATTTCCACAAGGACCATCACAGGTTGGCGAGTATGTATTGACTATAGGAAGCTAAATTTGGCCACCAAGAAGGATCATTTCCCTTTACCTTTTGTGGATCAAATGATTTAGAGGGTGGCTGGTCATTCTTTTTATTACTTTTTTAATGGATATTAGGGTACAATTAAATATTTTTATACCTAAAAGATTAAGAGAAGACCACTTTCACCTATCCTTATAGGAAATTTTCTTATTGGAGGATGCCTTTTGGTTTATGTAATGCACCTGCTACATTCCAAAGGTGTATGATAGCCATATTTGCAGACATGAATGAAAACTTTATCGAGGTATTTATGGATGGTTTCTCTTTCTTTGGAGATTCTTTTAATCATTGTTTGCTAAATTTAGATAGAGCACTTCAAAGATGTGAGGAGTCTCACCTAGTTCTAAACTAGGAGAAGTGTCATTTCATAGTCCAAGAAGGAATTGTACTAGGCTATAAGATTTCATACAAAAGGATTGAAGTGAATCGTGCTAAGATAGAAATGATTAAAAAGTTACCACCTCCCACCAACATAAAGGGTATCTGAGCTTTCCTAAGTCATGTAGGCTTCTACCGATGGTTTATCAAGGATTTTTCCCTTATTATAAGACCCCCTAACTTATTTATTAGTCAAACATGTGCCTTTCATTTTTGATGATGATTATTTATATTCTTTTAACAGGTTTAAGAAGGCACTCACAACAACACCAATTTTGACGTCTCCGAAATAGTCTCTTCCTTTTGAGATTATGTGTGATGTAAGTGACCATGTTGTTAGTGTATACTTAGCCAGTAGAAGGAGAAGAGGTTGCATGCTATCTATTATGCAAGCAAGACGTTGATGGGAGCACAATTGAATTACACAACTACTAAGAAGGATTGCTTGTGATGGTATCTGCTTGTGAAAAATTTAGATCATATCCATTAGGCTCATAAGTTATTGTTTTTACAAACTATGTAACATTACGTTACCTATTTGCAAAGAAGAATGCCAAGGCATGGCTCATTCAATGGGTACACCTGCTCCAAGAGTTTAACATTAAGATTAAAAACAAGAAAGGAGTAGAAAATATCGTAGTAGAACATTTATTGAGACTTGAAGAAGGATATCATGAAGAGGAAGAGGAAATTGAGGAAAGCTTTTCTAATGAGACCTTAATAATGGTAGATAATCCTTTTTGTAACATCCCGTTTCCGTATAACGGGTCGGACTAAGGAAACGGGTATATGAGAGATCAATCAGAGAAATTAGGAAAACACATCTCATGCTCATGCATTTGTGAACAGTGA
>JANZXP010000006.1:34930761-34943137 GCA_027576715.1 Erythroxylum flavicans
ACCTTGAGGTCTCGAGTTCGAGTACCAAAGAGGACAATACCAAGGTTGTGGTCGCGTGCAAACTTGAGGTATGCGGGGCCCAGTTCGCCCCGGTACGCAAAACACGGACCCAACAGGCAAGGTCCTTAAGGAAAAAGCAACTGGTATTGAACAAATTATGAAGAGGAAAACATGTAGAAAAATCAAAAGAAAATGGCCTCAAGCCCTTATCTCCACTCTATGTTAGTTACTTGGAACATTAAGAGCATGAATTGCCCTAAGAAAAATAAATAATTAAGGATTATCTAATCATGAATAAATTCCATATTGTAGGGCTCTTAGAGACTAATTGACTTTATTTCTTAATTTTATAAGAATTTATCAATTTTAAATTATAAGTGCATGGTAAAGTTGTAGTTAGCACTAGCAAATATAGGTCGATCCTATGAGGATTGTAAGTAATAATATTAAACTTTTTCGTATTATCTAACCGTCAAATCAAATTGTCAATTTAATTAAAAATTAAACTAAACTAAGTAAACTAAGTTTGAAATAATAATGAACTCAAACAGAGAAAAATACTATAAAAATTCAATATCAAACAAATAGTACCTAGGTGATGAATCCTATAACACTCTCTATACGGAACCTACAACCTTCCACACATATATCAACCAAATACCTGTACACGCATTCAAGGTATACAATTCTATTAAATTATTTACATATACACATTAAAAAACTCCCCCATGCTTAACATTATCATTTTATAGTAGTAATACATGATATTTACATGGTAATCCAAAAGAAAAAATATAATTTCCTTTCTTTATCACATGTGCAATCATCTATAACTAAAAACACTTTCAAAAGTACTTTTTCTTCTATCTGTTAGCCTTGTTCCCTACAAATGTTTCCTGTGCCTCACTCTTATGACTTCGACCTACATGGATTAACACTCCTGCTAAGCTTGAAAGCTTAGTGGGGAAACACTTAGTGTGGATAACCACTCATAACAATCATTCGTCAAGCATATACATTCATGAACATCGTACAAATATAAATAATAATGGCATACTTAATCAAATAAATAATACAAACATGTTTCAATATTTTTTTCATATACCAAAAATTCACCTTCAAAACTCAAACATTGATATTCAACACTCAATGATACAAATTATCAATACAAATGCAAATGCTCATTCATATACCATTTGTTTATGTTGTCATACTGTATTTGTTATTTATATCTCTTTACTTTACTTTTTATGATAGGCTTGCACATTTTCTGTGGGTGTGGATAATGGGTGCTATGGATATCTGAGGATATCAAATTGTGGATACCTAAAGGTATCGAACTGTGGATACCTGAAGGTATCGAATTGTGGACACTGATGGTGTCAAACCGTAGTAGTTGCACTGTATTCCTATAAACATGCCTATCTATCCATAACCAAGATAATAGAGCAGGCACTATAACCTTTCCTTTAATCATTTGCAAATTTCACAATTCATATATTAACAAATAATATGATATACATTTCAAGTCATAAAATCTATATCTGTGTTCATGTATGCAAGTTATAACTAATCACCATTAGAATGGTGTCAAAATCACACTTGTATAATCATACTATACACATATGAGCAACACATACGCAAACAAATCATTTATGTACTTGTAAGTTCTCTTTGGAATGCATTATACTCAATTTTAATGTAACAACCTACTACCATAGAATATACACACGAACATCTAGAGGATGTTCCAGTACATACCCTATGACAATGGCACGTTAGAGCAATCTCATACACTTATATTATATGGCATCATATAGAATAAAACAATACTTAAAATCTCAACTCCTCATTTCATTTCTAAACAAAATTTACATTGCAGTAGAACTTTCATTTAAACAAATATTTACATCATCAAAGCATCTAAGAGTTTACCACTCTTTATACAAAAGATCTACATGAAATGAGAACTACATACATACAATCCATAACTCCTCAGATGTCAGCTGACAGACCTTTGAGCTATTCTTTAGTCTAAAATCAACAGTATTAATCTGTATTAGAAACTATGTCACCTCTCTCCTACCTGAAAAGTCACATTGTAATTTTTGATGAGTTTTACGAATTCAATGAGTGAACCATCATTGATGTATTAACTCATGACAAATACACAAATATCTCACATGCATCCAAATTCACAACATTTCTAATCTCATTAAGACATGTTAAATGTCACACATTTCATATACTCTTTCAGAACATGCATATTCCAATCAATCACTTTATCAACAATTACACAAATATAACATATCACATTATCATCATAATTTTAAAAATGGATTCATGATCATATAATTCATAATCATAAACGTACAAATGTAGATGCATATGAGACTCCATATTTGTTATTATTTGTTGTGATTGAGCACCTTTCAGATATAGATACAGATACGATCCGGTACCTATTGTGGGTACGGGGCTCATTAATCACAGAGCTAGGCTTTACGTGCAGATTACTGATTTTTGAGCTTAAAGCTCTTTTAGATTGGCTACTCCGGTCATAACCCCTTTATCTAATCATGCATATTAATGTGATGAATCAATTAAAAAAATATGCTAACAATATCATTTATTCATGATGCACAGACATAATCTCATGTTCATCGGGTCTTAATCTGGCATTCAACTTTCCTTGAGTATACAGATATTTTTCAGAATTCAGATGCAAACAAAACACTTCAAATACATTCCCAAATATCAATCTCCTGGGACTATTAATATCTGAAATTTATCACAATCACAATCAGATCATTAATAGTGTAATAATTGGGAATTAAATAGAGATAAGTCAATCCTAGTGAGAAAATCTAGGTTACTCACAGTACGCTCCCGATTAGCCATTTTTTTCATGATTCAGAAACGTCTAGATGGTGAAGTTCAATTTTGTATATCTATCTTCATGCAATACATACATATTTTACATATCATTAATTTTTCAATCATATACTTATTCAATCATTCACATGTATATATATCATGTTACAATGCATGCTCAATTGACTCTTTGGGTATGTATCTTTATTCATAATTCTTGATCACTCAAACATCATAGATACCTTAATTACACTTGATCATGCTTAATTCATTAACCATACATTTACTAACTCTTTTCTAGCATTACAATTATTCACATATTTCCCAATTCTCATTCATTCATTCATAATGCAATATTCATAACCCTTAGAATACATCTGCATTCATAAGGACATCTTCCTTCCTTTAACACTCTTTAAGTCCCAACTTAGATATATTGATAACAAACATTATTTTCCTTAAGTTGTAACAATAATTAATATCTTTAACTTATCAAACACTTTAATCAACTTACCAAGCATCAATCTAGGTTTATTTCAAACCTTAATCAAGTCTAAATACATTAAATTAGAGTGACTTGTTATCATATGATTCAATAAGTGCACAAAACAAAATTTACCATGTCTAAACCTTGCCCACGATTGTTGGGTACCTCCTTACGATTGTAACAGAAGCTACTGCATCTGCCAATAGTCGTGGGATGGGTGGAATGATTGTGGCCTAGCTTTTTCCTGCACATTTCCAGATTCTCACACCTTGATACCAAATTCAAAGCACCTTTATAATAGTCCATTAGTTATACCTCAATTGTACACTAATTATACTTCAATTCCTTATCAAAATCATCTTCAATTCTAGCTCAAACTTAATCAATTAACAGCTTACAATTCATTGTCTTTCATACATCGAAACTAAACCAGAAACTATCATTTTCTAGAACTTATTCCATCATCAATACCATACAGATTTCATTCCAATTCATTCATCTTCATCATACTATTAAATCGTGTCATAAAGATAAGATGTTTACTTACTTTTTAAGCTCCAATTCCACATCTAAACATCAAGTTAATCAAGCCCTCCATGCTTGCAAGAAGATCACAAATTCAGGGTACAATTAAGTTGGTTTTTCGACAAGGATGGAAGATAGCAATCAGCTGATTCTTCAGCTATCTTGTAAAGGATAAAAGGCTAGCTTTGATGTAGCAATTAAGCAAGGATTAGATCAAAATATAGAGAAGGAAGCTAGGAGTGATTTTCAGTGGAGAGCAAGGAAAAAGGTGAAAACAAAAACTTTCCACCTTAGATTCATAAATTGCAAGATGTCTTTATCCTTCATTGACACATGTCATTTGGCATGTCTTCCATTTGTCCATATGCTGCCATTTTTCTCTTAGTTATTAGTCCACATACACACATTAATTTGTCCATTTGTCACTCTATAATTGGTTCATTTGTCAATTAATTACTAGTCCATTTATCACTTATTTATCTCTGCCAAATGTCACTCAATTTTAGGCTTAGTCATCCTAATTTTTCATGTCTCAATTAGTTTTGCTGCTTGTCATTTTTCCATGACTAAATGTACATGTTAATTTATCGATCTCCCAATTGTGACAATCAATTCCAAATTGCTAACTATAATCCATCAGTTCTTGTCATTAGTAAACTAAAGTACAAGACATTCAAAAAGCGTGTTCATATCTTATATCATATTCAATTTCATATCCCAGAATATGTCAATTGAGTGCAATTTGTCTAATCCACAATTTATGTATGTATGATCATATTATGCATTTGAACATAATTATGAAATCATGTCACAGATGTACTAATTTCGTTTCATATGCTGACACTCATATGAGTCATTAGTCTAATACTTTAGATCTCTCAATCATTTGAGAGACGAGATGCTATAATTCTCCCCCTCTTAAAGACATTTCGTCCTCGAAATGCTTAACTAACTGATTCCATAGATGGGATCATATTGCCTCATATTTTCCTCAATTTCTCGATTGACTTTTTCTCTTGAACGTTTTTCTTTAATCATTCGATTTTCTCATATTTCTTATTGACTTATCCTGATGTCTGATCATTTCTACTGGTTTCTCCACACATTTCAAATCATTTACAATCTTAACTTCCTAAGTTGGTAACACATTCATCAAATCTAACTTGTATCTCTTGAACATATTAGTATATAATATAGAGTGGACCTAAGTTCTTCTCGCAATAGAAATAACATTATCTCAAATTCAAGAATCTAATAACATAGTTGGATATTTTACAATAGATAAAATATATGCACTCTCTATAATATGTTCATTTTTCTTATGCCTGAGTTTCATATCTATCCGACTCCAATATTCATTTCTGATTCGTGCCATATTCATTCATTCCTAGCAGTGGAACTTTTGGTCTACTTGATACAATTTGGACAAAGTCTTTATCAAAAGAAGATTTCTCTCCGCAATCATCAATATTATTCATATAATCCTTATCCATTAACTATTTTCATCTTTGCTTTTCAACCTTATTACCACAACAAGGTCAATTATTATTATATCTCACATGACTAGGACGTTCTATATATTAAAACTCAATGAAGCACTAGGCATGCTTATCTACTTTTATGCTTTAGTATGTACCATCAACATTATTACATCTTATTCAGAGATTTATTTTCGAAAAATCACCAATTAATATCTTAAGCTAATGATACTTTGATCTCAATTGATTCTGGATAACATTCGAGTATTCTATGACCATAAAAAGTTAATTCTCCATAGTAGTTATCATTTTATTGCTTTCATATAATTCCATGCTTCCACTACGCTACTCTAAGTCATCTCAAAATTTTAACTATGGTGACTCAATCTTAAGAGCATTCAATACGTCATAGATCACTTCCTATACCATATCCAAGGATATAATACAGATGTACTCAGTAACATCATTTGCCAAGGTAATCACATTATCGACTATGCATTCACAATAGTTGATCAACTTAACTTTGAGGGCTTTTACATATATCACTATGATTTATTTCACCTTCCATAAGTATGTTTTCCATTAATTCAGCACTTTAAGTTACGTAACCATCATGAAATTCTGATCTCAAATTCACTGACATAACCTTATATTAAATCATAAACCCTTAATACAATACTCAAACAACCATTTTAGTTCCAAGTTTAACCTCTTAAGGTCACAATAAATTTTGATTTCTTCTAACTTTGCTTTTTCACTTTCAATCTTGTCATTTCTATTTATATATCTATTTTTTCCTCAGTTAATCCACAAAAATATTTTCACATCCATATCAATTCAAAATATATAACCACAACACAATACTGACTTCATTTTCACTGATATAATCATAATTATAAACACACTGAGTCTTTGTCTAATATATCAGACCATGTAGCATCTCTTATTTCAAAATATCCACAAACTTTCATTTTCTTACACTCTGATAGATCATCATTCTTCTCATTGTTTCTAATAGCTCAGAATCTGACAAATATTCATGCATGTGACTTATATAAATGTAACTTAGACTAGGGATTAGTTGCCACTGCATGCTATGACATGTTTAAAATGCCTATATGTTGACATATACTTTGAAAAAGGCCCATGTAAGATACTAAATCTAGGCTCTGATACCAAAATTGTAACACCCTACTACTATAGAGTATACACCTGAACATCAAGAGGACATTCCAGTACATACCCTAACACAATGGCATGTTAGAGCAATCTTATACACTTATATGACATCATACAGAATAACATAATACTTAACTCCTCATTTCATTTATTAACAAAATTTACATTGTAGCAGAACTTTCATTTAAGCAAATATTTACATTATCAAAGCATCTTAGAGTTTACCACTCTTTATACAAAAGATCTACATGAAATGAGAACTACATATACATAATCTATAACTCCTCAGATGTCAGCTGACAGACCTTTGAACCATTCTTTAGTCCAAAATCAACAATATTAGTCTATCCTAGAAACTATGCCTCCTCTCTTGTACCTGAAAAGTCACGTTGCAATTTTTGATGAGTTTTGTGAACTCAATGAGTGAACCATCATTGATGTGCTCACTTATGGCAAATACACAAATAGCCCACGTCCATCCAATTTCATAACATTTCTTATCTCAATAATACATATTGAATGTCACACATTTCATATACTCTTTCAGAATATGCATATTCCAATCAATCACTTTATCAACAATTACACAAATATAGCATATCACATTATCATCATAATTTTAAAAATGTATCCGTGATCTTATAATTCATAATTATAAATGTACAAATGCAGATGCATATGAGACTCCACCTTGGTTAATATTTGTTGTGATTGAGTGCCTTTCAGATATAGATATAGAAACTGTCCTGTACCCATTGTGAGTACCGGTCTCATTAATCATAGAGCCAGGCTCTACATGCAGATTACAAATTTCTGAGCTTAAAGCTCTATTAAACTGGCTACTCTAGTCACAATGCCTTTATTTGATCATCATATTAATGTGATGCATCAAATCACAAAATATACTAACAATATCAATTATTCATTATGCACAGACATAATCTCATATTCATCGGATCTTAGTTCAGCATTGAACTTTCGTTGAGTATACAGATATTTTTCAAAATTCAGATGCAAACAGAACACTTCCAATACATTCTCAAATATCAATCTCCTCGGACTATTAATGCCTGGAATTATTACAATCATAATCAGATCATTAATAGTGCAATAATTGGGAACTAAACAGAGACAAGTCAATCCTAGTGAGAACATCTAGGTTACTTACAATATGCTCCCGATTAGCCATTTCTTTTATGATTCAGAAACATCTGGACAGTGATGTTCAATCTTGTATATCTATCTTCATGCAATACACACATATTTCAGACATCATTAATTTGTCAATCATACACTTATTTAATTATTCAAACGTATATATATCATGTTACAATGCATGCTCAATTGACTCTCTGGTTATGTATCCTCATTCATAATTCTTGATCACTTATACATCATAGCTTGTACATAGCTAGTTTTCAATTAGGTTAATACCTTAAGTACACTTGATCATGCTCAATTCATTAACCATTCATTTACTAACTCTTTTCTAGCATTACAATTATTTACATATTTCCTAATTCTCATTCATTTATTCATAATGCAATATTCATAACCTTTGGAATACATTTGCATTCATAAGGACATCTTCCTTCCTTTAACACTCTTTAAGTCCCAACTTAGATATATTGATAACAAACAATCTTTTCATTAGGGTATAACATCAATTAATATCTTTAACCAAAAACTTTAGTTAACTTATCAAGCCTTAATCTAGGTTTATTTCAAACCATAATCATCTAAATACACCAAATTAGAGTGACTTATTATCATATGATTCAATAAGTGCACAAAACAAAATTTACCATGTCTATACCTTACCCACGACTGTGAGGTACCTTTCTACGATCGTGACAGAAGCTACTGCATCTGCCCACGGTCGTGTGATGGGTGTCATGATCATGCCTACCCTTTTTCTTGCACATTTCCAGATTCTCACACCTTGATACCAAATTCAAAGTACCTTTATAATAGTCCATTAGTTATACCTCAATTATACATTAATTATACTTCAATTCCTTATTAAAATCATCTTCAATTCTAGCTCAAACTTAATCAATTAACAGCTTACAATTCACTGTCTTTCATGCATCGAAACTAAAACAGAAACTATCATTTTCCAGAACTTATTCCATCATCAATATCATATAGATTTCATTCCAATTCATTCATCATCATCATACTATTAAATCGTGTCATAAAGATAAGATGTTTACTTACCTTTTAAGCTCTAATTCCACCTCAAAACATCAAGTTAATCAAGCCCTCCATGTTTGCAAGAACATCACAAATTCAAAGTATAATTGAGTTGGTTTTTCAGTAAGGATGGAAGATAACAATCAGCTGATTCTTCAGTTATCTTGTAAAGGATAAAAGGCTAGCTTTGATGTAGCAATTATGCAAGGATTAGATCAAAATATAGAGCAGGAAGCTAGGAGTGATTTTTAGTAGAGAGTAAGGAAGAAGGTGAAGAAGGTTCCAGTAGAAACTTGCCACCTTAGATTCATGCAATTCAAGATGTCTTATCCTTCATTGACTATGTTATTTGACATGTCTTTCATTTGTCCATATGCTGCCATTTGTCTCTTAGTTATTAGTCCACATGTCACACATTAATTGGTCCATTTTTCACTCCATAATTGGTCCATTTGTCAATTAATTACTAGTCCATTTGTCACTCATTCACTCATTTATCTATGCCAAATATTACTCAATTTTAGGCTTAGTCATCCTAATTTTTTCCATGTCTCAATTAGTCTTACCACTTGGTGTTTTCCAAGACTAAATGTACATATTAATTTATCAACCTTCCAATTATGACAATTAATTCCAAGTTGCTAATTATAATCCATCAATTCTTGTCATTGGTAAACCAAAGTACAAGACATTGGAAAAGCATATTCATATCTCATATCACATTTAATTTCATATCCCGGAATATGTCAATTAAGTGCAATTTGTCTAATCCACAATTTATGTGTGTATGCTCATATTATATATTTGAACATAATTATGAAATCATGTTATGGGTGTACCAATTTCGTTTCATATACTAACACTCATATGACTCATTAATCTAATACTTTAAATCTCTCAATCATTTGAGAGACAAGATGCTACACTTAAATTCCAATGTTCAATCAACCAATTCAAATATGGTGAGTCCTAATTCATTTAGTTCTAGGTGTTTGAAAATTTTCATACACATTGATAAAGGTTCAGATAAGATGCAATAGAAAATCAAAAACAAAAACAATACCACGGTCATGGCAGACACTCTCTCCATTTATACCACTACTTTTTCCTTAATATGAATACAAAAAAAGCCAGAAATGGCTTTTGAGGTCTTCTAGACATTTTTTCCCTATGTCTATAGTTTCTATAGCACAAATAATCAGACCATTTTAACTTCTAAATCATGAGATATAGGCAAAATATCAGAAGCTGCTCTAAAACAGGGGCAGCATCAGGTTACCTTTTTTGATCTCAATTTCCAAGGTCATAGAGCTATAATTAAGTTAGAGTCACTTTTAGAGATATTTATCTCTATGTATTAGGTTTCATATACAACTAAAATCACACAAGTTAGAGGTCTGTAGGCTGAGTTATGACTCAAACAATGTGACTGACTCAAACAAACCCTAGACATAATTCCACTACACGATACTCTCTTTTCATATACAACCAAGTTCATGCAAAGTAAAACCAAAATAATACCAAAGAAACATACCAGTAATAATTCCACATCCAAATGAATCTTTATATCCATTCAATCATACACAAATATAGAAATCAACTAAGTGAAGTCCCAAACCTCAAAATTGACAAAATAGGTTTTCTATTGCCTTTCCTTCTCTTCCCCTTTGACTTTGCTTGACCCACCAACTTGATTTCCACCTAAGATTGGCTTGATTTCTTATATACGTTGGTGAGCGGTGTTTTATGTTACATTCGTGGTCTCATGGATGTAACATTTTAATTGAGACCATGGCTATAACATGTTAATTATTGTAACTATGAGACAATGCTCACTCTCCATTTTTATGCTTTATTTTGTCTCCTCTTCTTGTAATCTTCTTCTTCTTCTTGCTCAATAAAGACAATAGGGTATGAACGTTGAAAAAATGGCTCAATGAGTATGTTTTTGAGTCACTTTAGCTCTTTAACTTCTAAAATGTACCTAAAATCAAATATGAGATGAAGTAAGTGTCCTAAGCATTTTAAGGCATTAATCACTAAGTGTAATGGGTTAAATGTGTCAACATTTAAGCACATATCAGACTCACTAAGTTTATTAACATCAATAAGCTTAAGGTTAGGATTCATGACATAATACATTTTAAATTTGACTTTTTCATCCCCAACCTTTAATATTAATTTGCCTTTTGCCAACATCGATAATTGAATTAGTAGTAGTTAGAAAGGGTCGACCAAAGACTAGAGTTACCTCTGCATCTTCCCCTATATCAAGAATGAAAAATCTATTGGGAAGATAAACTTATCAACCTTGATAAGAATATCCTCTATAACTTCCCTAGGATATTTTACTGATCTATTTGCTAGCTTCATACTTATCATATTATGTTTTAGTTCACCTAGTCCTAATTTCTTAAATAATGAATAAGGAATCATATTAATTTGGCATCTTGGTCTCCTAAAGCCTTATCTATTTTTAAACTACAAATTTCACAAGGGATAGTAAAACTCCTTAGATCTGTAAACTTCTCTAGTAGCTTGCTTTTTAAAATTTCTAAGCTCCTTACACTTAGTGTTATAGTCGAGATCTCCTCTAACATTCCCTTATTTGATAGTAACTCCTTTATAATTTTCATATATTGCTGCATTTACATAAGAACTTCAACAAGGGGTAAGTTGCGAAGTTGCTCAAACATTTTAAGGAACTTACCAAACAAGGTATCCGTTTGATCTTTCTTTATTTTAGTAGTATAAGGGATGATAGGTTGATATTCCTTGACTTTCTTAAGGTGACCTTCACCTTCAACTTTAAATTGACTCTTCCTATCCTCATTCTTAGCTTTAGGTTCCTTTTCTTCTAGAAGCTCTTTTCCACTCCTAAAGGTGATTGCCGTTACATGTTCTTTAGGATTTGTCTACCTAGTACTAGGAAAACTCCTTTGTGGTCTTTCAGATACTAACTTGGCAGTTAGACCGATTTGAACTTCTAAGTTATGTATAGAAGCTTCTTCTCATTTATGTCTTGCATCAAAATCTTGAGCCATCTTTATCATCATCTCTCCTAAAGCTGGCTTCTTAACTTGAGATGGTTGTTGTTGAAATCTTGGTGGAGGGTTATTCTTTGATTGCCCTTGATTCCCTCAAGAGAAATTAGGGTGATTCCTCTATCTTAGATTGTAGGTATTGCTATAGGGATTGTTTGGGGGTTTAAGAGCATTCCCCATATAATCCACATTCTTGGGTTATAATGTTTGACAGTTTTGAACCATATGTTCTAGGCCACACACCTCTTGTTGCATAACTTGGCATTATGGATTCACTGTTAGTCTATCAATTTTTTTGCTTAGAGCTTCCACCTAGTTCATCAACTGCGCCATTGCATCCACTTCCTATTGTAACATCCCATTACCTATGAGAAGGTTAGAATGGTAAATAGGAGTGTTCAGTGAGAGGCAAGAGATGCATTTTTATGTTCATGCATAATATGACCTGCTCATGCAAGTGAATAGTGAACTTTTCTGCACATGAATTTAAGTGTACATGCATTCATGAATAATTCCGGGTATAATTGGATTGAATTGTGAATTTTTGAGAATTTTGAATGTTTCTGCATTGAAAATATTATTGGTTAGTAGAA
>JANZXP010000006.1:34943237-34962723 GCA_027576715.1 Erythroxylum flavicans
GCATGAGATGTGTTAATTTACCACACCTGGACCCGTTTCTTTGGTCCGACCCGTTCTCTGGAAACGGGATGTTACAGTATACCTCATGTTAATAATACATCATGAATTTCACACATTTCATATACTCTTTTCATAATAATTTAATTCTCATTCTCAGTCAATAATATTATCAAATGTACATATACATGGCACATCATTATATCAACATAATTCAAATTTTGTTTTCAATCATTCATATAGTACATTTGAAAATATATTGCAAAGGTATATGCACATTAGACTCCACATTCGTTTTTATTTTGTTGTGACCAAGCGCCTATTCACTGTCCCTTATCCCTTGTGGATACCAAGCTTTTTTCACATTCTGTCCCGTACCCATTGTAGATACCAAGCGAATTAATTGCTAAGCCTGTGGCTCTTTATGTGCATTTTCTAAGCTTTATGTTCTTTTCAAACTGGCCACTCCGGTCTTAATCCCTTTATCTGATCATACATATCTTGTAATAAAATGCATGAATTCACATATCACATTTTCAATATATTTCATTCACAGTTACTTTTCATATTCATCGGACATAAGTCCGACATTAAATTTTGTTGAGAATACACTTTCCATATTCACATTTAATTAAGAAACACTCCCAATTTATTCCCAAATATCAAACTCCTCGAACTAATCAATGTCTAAAATTGTCACAATCATAGTAATAATAGTTTAATAACTAAAATTAAAATAGAAACAAATCAAACATAGTGAGATAACATCTAGGTTAACTCACAGTATGCTTCAGATAGCTATTTCTTCGACGAACTGGAAATGTCTAGACACTAGCACTCGACTTGCATGTCTAAACCATGTGATACACACATTTACACATTCCTAAATTGTTCAATCATATTTTTACTCATTTATACACATATTACATGTATTATATTCAATGCATGCTCTACGACTTTCCTGGGTATGTGTCCTTAATCATAAGTTTTGATCATTCAAACCATTCATTTATTAACCCTTTTCTAACAATATACATTCATATAATTTCCCAATTCTCATTAATTCATACCTAATACATTATTCATATCCTTTGGATCACACTTCATTTATAATAACATCTTCATTCCTTTAAAGTCTATACTTAGATACATTGATCATTCTTTTCCTTAACTTATAAGATCATTTAACAGCTTCAACTTATCAAACCTTTAACTAACTTCAACATATAACTTAGGTTCATTTTAGACCCCAATCAAGTCTTTACGTACCATAGTAAAGTATCTTATCCTTACTTGGTTTAACAATTACACAAAATTAAACTTATCACGTCAAAGCCTTACACACGATCATAGTGGATCTTCCCACGATCGTGACAAAAGCTAGTGCAACTGGCCATGGTGATGGGATATGTACCACGATCGTGACAGAACCCAAATAATCAGGCCATGATCGTGCATTTAAGGCCACTATCATGCACTACATTTTTTCCCCTAATTCTCCACGAATTTCACCTACTTAGGAACATCACTAACACCTTAAATTTTCCAGAATTCATTTTCGACTATACAACCTTATTTAAATCAGAATTATATTCCAATTCCGCATCAATTTCATCTTTAATTCCAACTGAAAATTATTCAATAGATAGCTCACAAATCATTGTCTTTCATACATCAAAAACCAAACCAGAAATATCATTAAAGCATCATTTTCTAGAACTTATTTCATCATCAACATCATATATATTTCATTCCAATTCATTCATCATCATACCATTAAATCATGTCATAAAGATCAAATTTCTACTTACTTTTGAAGCTCTAAATCCACCTCTAAACATCAAGTTAATCAAGCCCTCTATGCTTGTAAGATTATCACAAATTTAGGGAAAAATATGTTAGTTTTTGGCAAGAATGGAAGATAATAATCAGTTGGTTCTTAAGCTATCTTGTAAAGCATAAAAATCTAGCTTTGGTGTAGCAATTAAGCAAGGATTAGATCAAAATACAAAAAAGGGAGATAGGAGTAATTTTCGATGGAAAGCAAGGAAGAAGATGAAGAAAGTTCCAGCAGAAACTTTGCTACGTTAGCTTTATGCTGTTAAGTGTAAGGTGTCTTAATCTTTTAATGACATATGTCATTAAGTAAGTCTTTCCATTTGTCCACTAAATATGCTGCCATTTGTCTCCTAATTATTTGGCCATTTGTCACTCCATAATTGATACATTTATCAATTAATCACTAATTCATTTTTCATTTATTTATCTAGGCAAAATGTCACTCAATTTATAGGCTTAATCATCCTAACTTTTCATATGTCAATTAGTCTTTCCACTTGGCATTGTTCCAAGACTAAATGTACATATTAATTTATCAATCTCTCTACTGTGACAATTAATTCCGAGTTGCTAATTATAATCCTTCGATTCTTGTCATTGGTAAACCAAAGTACAAGACATTGGAAAAACATATTCTTATCACATTCATTATGCTCAGTCATTTATCACATTCATCTTAGTTTCATATCCCAGAAGATGTCAGTTGAGTGCAATTTATCTAATTTACAATTTATATGTGTATACTAACATTTTGCATTTAAAAGCAATTATAAAAAAAGCATGCCATAAATGTATCAAATTCTTTCTGCATGCTGCCACTCATATGACTCATTAGTCTAACACTTATAAATCTCTCAACAATTTGAGAGACGGGATACTATAATTCTCCCGCTCTTTAAGACATTTCGTCCTCAAAATTCTAAACTAACTTATTCCATAGATGGGGGTAATGTTGTGTCACGTTTTTCTCAAACTCCCAATTATCTTCTTTTCTCGAATGAGTTTCTCCAATCATTTGATTTTCCTAGGTTCCTTAACTATTTATCCTAATGTTTATCCATTTTTACTAATTTTTTCCATATAATTCACATCATTCGCAATCTTAATTTTCTAAATTGATAATATAAACATCAAATCTAACTTGTACCTTCTAAACATAATAGCATAGAATATAGTGTGGACCTAAGTTATTCTCGCAATAGCAATAGCATTATCTCAAATTCAAGAATCCAATAATGTAGTTAGATACTTCACAACAAAAAGAACACATACACTCTCTATAATATGTTCAGTTTCTTATGCCTCAGTCTCATATCTATCCAACTCCAATCTTCACTTCTGATTTGTTCAATATTCATTCATTCCTAAAAGTGGAACATTTGATCTATATGTTATAATTCAGTGAAAGTCTATATTGTTCTTGTAATCCTTATCAGTTAACTATTTTCATCTTTGCTTTTCAACCATATTACATGAATAAGATCAATTATTATCATATCTCATATGATTACAATATTCTATATATTAATGCTCAATGAAGTTGTAGGCATGTTCATTGACTCTTGTGCTTTGGAAAGTACCATTAAGATCATTACATCTTGTTCAGAGATTTATATTCGACAAGTCACCAATTAATATCTTAAGTTAATGATATCTTGATCTCAATTGATTCTAGATACATTTGAATATTCTATGTCTATATAAAAGTTACTTCTCCTAAGTAGTTAGCATTTCAATACATCCACATAAATCCATGCTTCCACTACACTACTCTGAGTTATCTCATAAGTTTAATTATAGGGCTAAGATTTATGAGCATTCAATATATCATAGATCACTTCCTATACCATCTCCAAGCATATAATACATATATGCTTAGTATCATCATTTGTCAAGGTAATCACATTATTCGATGTGCACTTCCAATAACTGATCAACTTAAGTATAACTGATCAACTTATGTATGAAATAAATGATAACTGGAAGATGAAATAAATCATCTTCCAGTTATCATTTATTTCATCTTACGTACGTATGTTCTCAATCAATTCAAAATTATAGATGCGTAATCATCATGAAATTTTTTATCTCAAATCCACTATCATAACCTTATTCTAAATCATAAACTCTTATCAAATTAATTATACAACCATTCCAAGTCTAAGTTCAACCTCTCAAAGTCATAATAAATTTTGTTTTCTTTTAACTTTATTTGTACACTTTAAATCTTATCATTTTTTATCCATATCTCTACTTTTCTCAGTCAATTCACAAAAATATTTTCACATCCATGTCCATTCAAGGATATACAACCACAATGCAATACTGATATCATATTCTATAATACAACCATAAATACAAATGCATTGAGTCTTTGTCTAATATATCAAACCATGTAATATTTTTTACTTCTAGATATCCACAAAATTTCATTTTCTTATACTTTGACAGATCATCATTCCTCTCATTATTCTAACGACTTAGACTCTTAACAAATGTTTATGTGTGTGACTATATAAATACGACTCAGACTATGGATCAGTTGCCACTACATGTTGTGACATGTTTAAGATGTACATAACTGAACAAATATGCCCATGTAAGATACTAAGCCTGGGATCTGATACCAAAGGTAACATACCACTCTCTTAGTGCATATGCTTGAATGTATTGACGATTATTCGAGAACGTACTCAACAAGGATGGCACGTTAAGATGATCAAAACAACTCTTTACAAAAATTTTAGACATAAAACACATTTTAAGTAACCATTATTTCATTTTAGCCCATCTCATTTACAAACATGACCAGTCATAAATGTCATTACATTTCAGAATTCACACATACAATGTACAAAGGTTGAGAATTCTTGATATAAATAGTTGTAGACATATACAGATACAATTGATCTCGGTCGCTAACTCATGTCCAAATCCAGTAGCTATGCTTCAATAGTCTAACTTAATCTCTTCTGAACCTAAAATCAATAATGCAATTTTGGTGAGTTTTATGAACTCAGTGAGTGAACCATCATTGATGTGCTCACTCATATCAGAACTCAATATCACAAATACAAACAAAATTCACAGTATACGTCATCTTAACAATACATCATGAATTTCACTATATAATCTTTTTAGAATAAGTCAATTCTCATTCTCAGTCCATAACATTATCAAATGTACATATCATCTTATCAATATAATTAAATAATTGTTCTCAATCATTCATATAGTACATTTGAAAGTATATTGCAAATGCATTTGCACATGAGACTCCACATTTGTTTTTATTCTGTTGTGACCGAGTACCTATTAACTATCTCATATCCCTTGTAGATACCGAGCTCTTTTCACATTCTATCCCACACTTATTGTGGATATCGGGCTCATTAATCACTGAGTTGTGGCTCTGTATATGCATTTTTTGAGCTTTAAGCTCTTTTCAGACTGGCCACTCCGATTATAACCCCTTTAACTGATCATGCATATCATGTAATGAAATGCATAAATTTCACATATCACACTTTCAATAGCTTTCATTCAATTCAGTCACAGTTACTTTTCATATTCATCAGACATAAAATTGACATTTAACTTTTTGTTGAGAATACACTTTCCATATTCACATTCAATTAAGAAACACTCCTAATACATTCCCAAATATCAAACTCCTCGGACCAATCAACATCTGGAATTATCACAATCAAAGCAACAACATTTTACTAACTGAAATTGAAACATAAATAAATCAAACATAATGAGATAACATCTAGGTTAACTCATAGTATGCTCCAGATAGCTATTGCCTGATGAACCGGCAATGTTTGGATGTTGATGTTCGACTTGTGCATCTAAACCATATAATACACACATTTACACATTTCTAAATTTTTCGATCATATTAGTACTTATTCATACACATATGTAAGTATACTATGTTTAATGCATGCTCAATGACTTTCCTGGGTATGTGTCCTTAACCATAAGTTTTGATCATTCAAACCATTCATTCATTAACCCTTTTTTAACAATATACATTCACATAATTTCCCAATTCTCATTCATTCATACCTAATACATTATTCATATCCTTTGGGTTACATTTACATTTACAATAACATCTTCATTCCTTTAACACTCTTAAAGTCCCTACTTAGATATATTGATACCAAACATTCTTTTCTTTAAGTTATAACATCATTTAACAGCTTCAAATTGTCAAACCTTTAACCAACTTATTCAACATCAACTTAGGTTCATTTTAAACCCCGATCAAGTCCTTGTGTATTGTAGTAAAGTACCTTATCCTTACTTAGTTCAACAATTACACAAAACTAAACTTTTCACTTCAAAGCTTTGCCCATAATCGTGGTGGATCTTCCCACTATTGTGATAGAAGCTAGTGCAACTGGCCACGGCCATGGGATGAGTGTCATGATCGTGATAGAACCCAAACAATATGGCCTTGATCTTGCACTTAAGGCCACGATCGTGCACTACATTGTTTCTGGTAATTCTCCACGAATTTCACCTACTTAGGAACATCACTAACACTTCAAATTTTCCAAAATTCATGTTCAATTATACATCCTCGTTTAAATCTAAATTATACTCTAATTCCTCATTAATTTCATATTTAATTCTAGCTCAAAATTATTCAATTGACAGCTCACAAATTGTTGTCTTTCATACATCAAAAACTAAACTAGAACTATCATTGAAGCCTCATTTTCTAGACCTTATTTCATCATCAACATCATATATATTTCATTCCAATTCATTCGTCATCATACCATTAAATCATGCCATAAAGATCAAATTTCTACTTACTTTTTAAGCTCTAATTCCACCTCCAAACATCAAGTTAATCAAGCCCTCCATACTTCTTAGATTATTACAAATTCAGGATAAAAATGTGTTGGTTTTTGGCAACGATGGAAGATATCAATCAGCTAGTTCTTAAGTTATATTGTAAAGGGTAAAAATCTAGCTTTAGTGTAGCAATTAATTAAGGATTAAATCAAAATACATAAAAGGGAGATAGGAGTAATTTTTAGTGGAAAGTAAGGAAGAAGATGAAGAAAGTTCCAGCATAAACTTTGCTACATTAGCTTCATGCAATTAGGTGCAGGGTGTCTTAATCTTATAATGACATATGTCATTAAGCATGTCTTTCATTTGTCCACTAGATATGCTACCATTTGTCTCCTAACTATTGGTCCATTTGTCATTCTATAATTGATCCATTTGGAAATTGATTACTAGTCCATTTGTCACTCATTTATCTATGACAAATGTCACTCAATTTATAAGCTTAATCATTCTAATTTTTCATATGTCAATTGGTCTTGCCACTTAGAATTTTTCCAAGACTAAATGTACATGTTAATTTATCAATCTCTCTATTATGACAATTAATTCTAAGTTGCTAATTATAATCCATCAAATTTTGTCAGTGGTAAACCGAAGTACAAGGCATTGAAAATGCACATTCTTACACATTCATTATGCTTAGTCATTTATCACATTCATCATAGTTTCATACTCCAGAAGATGTTAGTTCAGAATAATTTATCTAATTAACAATTTATGTGTGTATGCTAATATTTTTCAATTAAATACAATTATTAAAAATCTTGCCATAAATGTATCAAATTCTTTCTATATGCTGCCACTCATATGACTCATTAGTCTAACACTTTAAATATCTCAACAATTTGAGAGACGGGGTACTACAAATAGAAATTTGGGTGGTTCTGCCACTCTGGAGTGTACATGTTCCAATAAGGATTGTTACTTCCCCAACTATATTGTGCCTCACTATAGTTTGCAAAAGTTCCTTGCTGCCTATAATACCTATCTTCCATCATTGTTCTTTCCATTTGTTCTTGGCATCTAACACTTCAAATGTCTCATTCTTACTCTAAGATGTCTTGTTGTGTCTATACTTTATGTCCCAAACTTCTTCTTCTTCTTTCTTATTTATTATTATTCAAAACAAAAGATAGTGAAAAAGCCTTAGACTAAAGAACTAAACTAATTTCCTTCCTAGCAATGATGCCAAAAACTTGATCGGGTGTTTGATGTGTGTAAGTTTTAATAAATAAACATCAACAATCCCCAAGTGCATGGTTCGTTAGCATAATACCTAAACTATCGATCCCACAAGGAGGGATAATCTAATCCTAAAATGTAAGGCTAGAAAATAATACAAAAATTTAAATTGCATGAAACTAAAAATGAGAAATTAATTTAATCAATCAAATCAAGTTAAGAAGCAATCACAGAAATACTAATTTCTAAGCATTTGCAACACACCCAAGAATCAACCTAAGGAAATTACCAATTAGGAGAAAGGGAATTTTACCTTTCCTTAATGCTAACCTAACTTGTAACATCCCATTATCTCATAATCAGGGTTAGAACCTTATGATACAGTACACGAGAGTTTATTGAGAGTTAGAAGTACATTTCATGCATCATATGGCATATTCATACATATGAATATTGTTGACATTCATTAAAATAATTATACATGCATTCATTGACATTTTTCGGGTATAAGTGATATTAATATGATTAAAATGTGAATTGAGGATTATTTGTCTTAAAAATTAGATTGGAGTGTATTAAAATTGATTTAATATTTTTAGTGACATGTTGAAAATTTCTATAAAATTTGGGGTATTTTAGACTAGGAAAATTGTAGAAATAAGAGACAAATGGAAGTGTGACGTGGTAGCCTTACATTGATGAAAATGGGTTACATGTAATGGTTACATGTGGCATTGTTTGCTGGAGCCACCTAGCCACCTAGGAATCACATTTCTGCAGAGGGAAGTTTCTGCATTCCACCAAAACACCACCTTTCTCCTTATCATCCATCACCGAAACACCATGCTTATCCATTCTTAGGTATTTGTCTTATATGCATGATTTTCACATCAATGTTACACCTACCACACTTTAGCTTATTTATTGTTTTCGATCCTCATTATCCTTGCTTTTCTTCACCAAATCTCATCCTCTCTCTACTACTGGAATGTTTGCGAAATTAAGTAAGTTATGCTTTAAGTTTTATGGATACCGTAAATCTCATTTTGATGATGTTTTAATGTTGTAATGGATGCATGCATGAGTGGTGTAGCAAGATAAATGAATGCATGCGTGATTGGTATTAGGAAGAAGCAATTTCAGTGATATGGGTAAAGTGATAAAGGAGTTAAATGAAGATTAGTGAAGTAGAAAAAAGTGCAAAAAAATGTGAGATATAAAATTATGGAAATAGGATTTGTTTTTAGGTTATAATCAATCATGAAATCGTGAATTGTGTATAGAGAATACTGAACTGAAAATTTAGGTATAACTGAATCATCAATGTGAAATGATAAAGAAGTGATACAATTTTGGCAATGAAGTGTGTTGGAGTATGTTATATGGAGTGTTTTTATTGAACATGCATCTACATTTTGACTATATCTTGATCTGTGAATATCTAAATTAGATGGATTTTGATTTATATTAAACTAGAGACATATGGATTTTCATAAAGGAATTGAATTTTAATTCTATCATTAAGGGTTTTGAAATTTACCTTAAAGCTGAGTTCTGGCTAGGCTGTACCACTACCCTTGATAGAAACTATGTCCTATTTTTATCGAATAAATTATTGATGTAAGTCGAGTCAGATAAAGTTTTTTTCATAAAATTGTAGATTATTCTCTTAGCTTTCTAATGGTATAAAGTTTGTAATTTTTGGATGTCAGAATTGAGAGATATGAGTTTTACAAGTTTGAGTGAACATCAGGGGTGCACCAGCATGATCGTGCACAGATCCTTCAAATAGTGCACGATCGTGAACCAACCTTTCAAGCATGATAATGCAAGATCGTGCAATTATAGAAGTGCACAATCGTGCATAAACATGATCGTGCACTAGCCCTCCTTATAATTGTGCACAGTTTGCAATAGTTTGAGCATAACTTATGGAATACTGAACCAAATTGAATGATTTTTATTTTGTGTGAAACTTAAGACACAGAAGAACATTTATTTAGAAGAACTTATTTTCTAAAAAGGTCAATTTCTGGGTCAAAATAGCCATACAATTTTGACTTGAAATCTACCTGAGAAAATATGGAAAAAGTGTAGGAAAAGTATCGTGGTAATGATTTTTCTTCATGGAAATGTTTTGATGGTGTGATGTTTGGACCTAATAATGCTAAGGTATTTTCATATAAGGTATTAAGGCTTAAATAAGAGCTTAAAATGAATTTAGTTGACGTTGAATGAAAGGATTAAGGTGAGTAAAGTGTATTTGGAGTAAAGAATGCTTGTGAAGTGTTGTAAATTGATTATAAGTGTATTAAGAAAACATACCCAAAAATTTGTCATTAAACATGCATAATACATGATACATTCATAAATGTGCTAATGATTGAATATTTATCTGAATGTGCAATATAGTAATGTGAAAATGTATGTGATTGCATATAAAAGTTCACATTGAGAGACCGCTTCTAGACATTACCAGGACTTCAAGGCAATAAGCTAAAGGGAGCAATTATTAGTAACCTAAGGTGGTCTCACCTTGAATGTTTGTTGTTAAATTATGTACTGAATTATTGTGATGTGTATGTATTGAATTCTGGACATCCAATGTCCAAGGCATTTGATGTATAAATAAAACATTAGAAGTGCTACTTGAATGTGAATGTGATTAAATATATGATTCTCAAGTAATATGTTAAATGTCGGACCAAAGTCCGATGGCAATGTGAATGAGAAAGAATGTGAATGTGACTGAATGAGCATAATGATTGAATATACATGGTGCATTCATTACATGAATGCATGAAATATAAAGGCAGTTGTGACTAGAGTAGTCAATGAAAAAAAGCTTAAAGCTCTGACATTTGTGGGAAGAGCCTATGGCTCAATGTGTATAAAGAGCCCTGTATCACTAATGGATAAGGGACAGTATGAAAGAGCCCTGTATCACCAATGGATAAGGGACAGTATGAAAGAGCCCAGTATCCATCACGGATATGGGACAGTGAAAAAGGCACTCGGTCAGCACAACGTAATAAATGAATTCAAGTCTCATAAACATTGCATACACAAATGATATGGATAAATTGAATGATTGCATTATTTTGATGACTTTTCTTGTATGAAATATGTAAAAGCTTATCGATGAATATGTTATACATGATCGTAATGACGTGAAAAAATGAATGGATTTTTGAAATGTGAACAAGTGTTTCGTGATATTACATGATGATAATCGAGATGATATGAATTATATGATAACATGAATTGTTATGTTGCATTACAAGAGTGAAACATCGAGGATGATTACTCAACTGACTTTGCAAAACTCAACCAAATTGTAAGCTTGACATTTTCAAGTTTGAGAGAGCGATGCCTTAGCTTCTAAGACTACTGAGAAGAGATTTTGTACACCTTTTGGATAGAAAACATGGCTCAAAGGTTGGTTAGCTGAGACTAAAGGATTAGTTTTAATTTTTGTTAATTCCTCATATATGTAGTGTACTTTGTAGACAGAGCTATGGACTCTAATAGATTGCTATTTGTATAAACATAGATGATGGTTATAATGCTACATTGTATATAATGGTTTATGAAATGAAATGAGGAAATTTTTGTGTTTTAAACATGGTGTTCATTATGATGCCATGCAATATAATGAAAATGAAAAAGTTAGCATGCCATTTCTGTCGGGCATGTGTACGTTCGTCTAAGGGGCATACGAACATGTGTCAGATGGGAGTGAGGTGCTAAATAACTGATTATAAATTAGTGAATTATTGTTTCTAGGTGATCCTAGGGTTGATTACTCTCTCTTTAGTTATAACCATTAACCATAAATCATAAACCCTAATCCGATTATGGAAGTTCCAATTTCTCAATTAACAACCTATCCAAAACCTTAATTAACTCTGAAGTTCTCTAATAAACTACAGAAAAACTATGCAAGATCTCTCTTTGCACAATTTACCGATTTGATTTAATTCTAATTCTATTAAATTACCTAACTCTCATTAGCCCAATTTCATTGTTTTTCATGTAATTCACCCTCTCAGTTTATTATCGAATTATGCAATTGTAGAATTAAATCACAATAAATCCAAATAACACATAAATAATCAAATTTCATTAATTCAAAGATAAAACTCTTAAGGTGAGTTTAGAACATCTTTTACATTCAAAATCCTATCATCAGACTGTTATTCCAATTGTATACAATAATAAAACTGAAAATAAATAGAAAATACGATCTGAACGGATGATAAGATGCAGCAACGTCAAGAAACTCCTAATTCAGGAAGTATGTTAAGTCAACTTCTTCTCCTCTTCTCCCTTCCTTCTTCTTTTTCTCGATCTCTCGATGAATTCTCTCTAAGGTTTCTCAAAAGTGGCTAATGCAAAAGCTTTCTTCTACCTCTTTGTCTTGTTCTTTAAATATCCATTGTGTTCTGAGTAGCCTTAGGGTTTTTCCAGGGTCTAAAAGGTCCCAAAAATCCTTCAAAACTTGACATTTTTTAGTGTTTATGTGTCTGCCTGATGTAGGCCACGATCATAGGCTGCATCTAAGCCTTCTGTCACGATCATAGCATGCAGGCCCCGATCGTGGACCATATCCTAGGCTTCTGTCATGATCATTGCATGTAGGCCACAAGCATGGCATATTGTTTTGACTCAAATGTCTTTGAAACTTCTTCGTTCTTCAATGTTGACCCTGAAACACTAACAAAAACATCAAGGTTTCTCAAAAACATAATATTAAGCTCAAAGACTTTTATTAACCCATAAAAACACTTAAACATAAATAATTAACAAACTAACATAATTCTAACCTAAAAACATACTAAACGATTGAATTAACAATTAAATACATATCAAACTAAGCCTTAAAACGTGGTGCAATTTACATTTATCAATAGTAACAAAACAATTATGCTCAGGGTTTTATGTCTTCACTTTAAAACACCATTCCTTGTCACAATCAATATACAACTCCCATGGGCATCCCTCGATACATCTAACTATGATTTTCTAACTTTCACTTCTTTTAAACTTGATATTGTATCATGTTCGTACTACGTAATTCATAATAAAATCTTTAAATTCTTTAAATAATCCAAACTCTATCCCTAATCTCTATTGTGCTACCATATCAGACATATTATGCCTAATATTGGTACTATTCTTCGCAATGGTTCACCAGGCTCTTATCCACTTGGATATGCATAATTATCAATAAAACTATAATCAAGTGGGCAAGTTTTACAATTTCTTATCGCCCAAACTACCGTAAGTGCACGAGTCGTGAGTGTAGTATATAAGGTATCGATGACTCGAGGAGTTGGTGAACTAATTGAATTCTAAATAGTCTAAGGCCTAAAAGGATAATTAAAACAAATAAAAACTAAACAAAAAAAGTAAACAATCAGATATGTATTGATTGAAAATGAAATCATAAAATTAACACAAATAAATCAAAATAGAGCACCAATAAATGACAATTGGAATTTAAATAAGGAAGATTAACAAATTATGAGAAACAGGATTTATCCTGTCATTAATGCTAACTTAGTCACTTTTAAGTTAATATGGTGTCGATACTAGACTCTTGAAGGGTAGATTACTCTCTCTCTCAAGTTATAATCATTAAACCCTAAATTATAAATCCTAATTGAATTATGAAATTTGTAATCTCTCAATTAATAGAAAATTCACACATCTAATTAGATCTTAAGTCCTCTAATAGACTATCGGGTCCTCACATAAGATCTCTCTTCGCATAAATTACTGATTTGATTATTTGCATGATTTATTAGATCATCTAACTTTTATTACCCAGTTAAATCATTTTGCTATCGGTTCACTCTCTTGATTTGTTACCGAAGCATGAACATACAACAAATAATCACAATACCCATCATTATTAACAACAAAAGCAACTAGATTAACATTAAATCAGCTATAAATCCCTAAAAGAAGTTAGAACATCCTTAACGCATGATTCATCATCTCAATCCCATCTCATACATCAAATACATAAAATAAAAGATGGATAGAAAGAAAATAACTTGGAATATTAGAGGTTGAAGCAATTAAAGCTCCACCTTCTTCTTTCTCTTCCTTCTTCCTCTTTTTTAGCTTTTTCCCAAAGTGGTAATTTGAGGCTCACAAAAACTAGGTCCTTTTTCTCCCTTCTGTAGTCTTTTTTAATTAGGGTAAAAACTAGGTTTTACACGGGCCCAAAAAGTCTGAAATGTCCTCAAAAAGTTGAGTTTTAGAAGCCAGTTCCAAGCTTGCTATCACGAAGGTCACAATCGTGGTTTAACAAGCCACAATTGTGGCTTGACAAAATGCTCTTTGTCACAATTGTGGAAGACCAAGCCATAATTATGGCACCCCCACAAAGGTTCTTTCACAATCATAGCCCATAAATGTCCACTATAAAATAACCTTATGTTACAAATTAGGCCATCATACACCTGTTCACAATTAGGGGAAATAATAATATCCAAATCAAAGGGAATATTCACTTGAATATAGCTAAATCATTAACACCATAAATTAATCTTAAAAGAAAGTAGATTACTTAGCTGTTATTAACTTTTTATAATTCATGCATTTAAAATTACTCTTAAACATAAACAAATGTTAAGTTATATACAAATGTACTAATAAAGTTCATGTTGAATGATTTAATAAACTTCTCACTAGATGCAATAGGTTAAAAATAGTCATAATTGAACCTCTTATTCTAGAGATATTAAATAAAATACTTATAATTGAATCGCTCATTAAGAATTGAATTCATAAGATAGGTAAGTCCAATTCATGCTTATTATTGTAAGACATTAAAAATTTGTGCATGCGATATACTTCGTAAAAACAAATAAAGTCCTTTATAAACTGTATCCGATGTCATAGTACATTAAAAAGAATACATAAGCAAGCAACTTATAGCTTTTATGGCCAACTTATAGCTTTTATAGGAAATGTTCTAGTTTTTGTTTTTTTTTTCTTAAATAAGGGATAACTTTGTAGTATAGGTTTGTTCTATAGAAAATTAAAATTTTCCATATTAATGTTAAGGTTTTGTTTTTAATTGTTGTCCTTGTAAATATGTAACTAACATAAAGACATTTTGACAATGACAATTCTAAAATTTAATAGGTTGCAAATAGAGATATGATTTGACTAGATGAAGATCAATACCATAAAAGTAGTAAAGAGAGAGTAATAAATTGATTTCTCCCTACATAATGGAATTTTAAATCTTATGTAATTACTATAAGACATCCAACATGCAGCAATATTGAATGTAATACAATCACAATTAACTTTGCAAATTAGTTTTTAACAATTAGTTTGTTTGTTCTTAATATAATGCTCAAAGGAAATTCAATTTCTTATAAATTAGTTTGTTTTATCTTTACAAACACATTCACTTCCAACTAGAAATCTTCGCAACTAAATGATGGAATAAGGGACTACAACATACATGGAACAACTCAACAAGCATTTCAGGCTTAGGTTGAAAATAGGTAACCACGGTGTCAAATAAACATAATCAAACAACCAAGTAAAAGTAAATCAATAAGGAATAGGTGACCATAACATATAATAAACATAAAATAAAAGCCAAACAAAATAATGGACCTACCACAATGTATTGTCCTTATCTTGTTTCCCAAAATTTTGAAAAAGGTATACAGGAGATGATTAAACGTGCTGCTATGGTTGGGCCTGCTACTGTTGTAATTGAATAAGCAGAAGATCGTGCAAGATTTCTGAAAACGTTTGAACAAAGTGAGTGTAATAACCCGTTTTTGATAGTAAGGGTTAGAGCCCTAGCTATTGAGATACATGAGAAATAGCATTGAGAAATTATGAGTTGCATTGCATTCACATGCATATCATTAGCATACATACACATGAATTTTGATTTTTGTACACATAGCAAAGACTGTATATGCACTCAATTGACATATTTCGAGTCTGAAAGATTTAAAATGATCATAATGTGAATTGTGAATTTTATGTCTTAAATTTTGGTCTAATGGTTTCAATTATTAATTTAGAATTTATTTGTTAAAATTGGGAGATTTATGAATTTATGTGTATTTTTGGACTAGGAAAAATGTCAAGTGGTAAGACAAATAATAAATGACAATAGAAATAAGTGACACATGATAATAGAAATGAGTGACACATGGTATTAGGATTTATTGACAAATGGCATAGAAAATTAGGTGACAATTGCCATGGAAATTGAGAGATAAATGGACTAGTTATTAAGAGACAAGTACAACCACAAGAAAATGACATGTGGCAAGAGACAAGTGTCACAACACTTGCCACTCACCACTCATGACACTCATCTTTAAAAGACCATCTTTATTTGTCTTTCATTTATTACTTTTTGCTTCATTCTCTGATCTTCTTCTTTCTTCTCCATTTATGACACTCACCGCCCAGTCCACAAAATGTTAAGTTTGCTATCATCCTTCACTTAACCACTCCAATATTTTAGTTATCTTTATTTTTTAACTAAAAACCTAACCTATTCTACCTTAGAAGATTGATGATTGTGTAATGATTGAAGAGCTAGGTTTACTTAGAGATTTGAAGAGGCTTTGGAGTTAAACAAGTAAGTAAGATCTTATTCTTCATGGCTTGATTAAATGAAACGTATATGATGATATTTTTAGAGATAGATTGAAGGTGTTAATAGTGTTGAATGTATGCTGGAAAGTTGACTGCCCACGATCGTGACCCCCAGTGCATGATCATGGCATGTTTACTTGCCTTCTATCACGATCATGGCAAGGTTCCCCATGATCATAAGCCTAGTTATGGATTGATAATTTCTATTTTGTGTAAATGTTGAACCAACTAATAAAAAATCACTCTAAATTAGTGTATTTGGACTTGATTAAGGCTTAGAATGGACCTAAATTGTTGCTTGATTAATTTGTTAAAGAGTTTAATATGTTTAAGTTGGTAATTGATGTTTTAACTTAGGAATGGATTGATGACATTAATGTATCAAAATCTGGAAATTTATGAATGATATAGGAATGGAAGTTCCAGATTTTGAATGATATAGGAATGGAAGTGTTCTTATGATTGTAAATATGATCTAAAGGATATGAGTAGGGTGTATTAGGTAAGAACGAATGAGAATTTGGATATTACGTGGTTATATAGCGCTAGAAAAAGGATTTGAGAATATGTAATTGATGAATTTAGAATAATTAAGTATATTTGAGGTGTAAACCTAAGTTGCAAACTAGATGTATACAAGCTATGATGTTCAAACGAATGGCAAGGAGATGTGATTAAGGATACATACTCGGGAAAGTCTAATTAAGCATGCATTGTACATAACATGTATATATATATATATACATGTATGTATGATTGGATATTTGATCGCAGGTTTCTGACATGAAAAAGCTTTAATAATTTAACCTCAATATTTCACAAGCTCACGGGTCATTCGTGTAATACCTAAGATGTCGATCCCACAAGGAGGGTTAATCTAATCCTAAAACCTAAGGCTGAACACAATTCACAATAACTCAAAATGAGCAAAACTAAAGCAAGAAATTATTTCAAATAAGCAATTAATTCCAAGAATAAAATTCAAAAATATAACCAAGATAGCAGATGCAATACCCAATCAAGATTTAACCAAGGAACTACCAATTGAGAGAAAGGGAAATTTTATCTGATTTTAATAAAAACCTAACTGATTATGAATTTACTGGATTATCGGTCCTAGGGTTGATTACTCTCTCTTTAGTTATAACCATTAACCCAAATTTATAAACCCAAATTAGATTATGTGAATTTCAGCCTCTCGATTAACAATCTATCTAAAACTAAAATTAGATCTTAAGTTGTCAAAAAAAACTACCAAAACCTAGCAAGATCTCTCTTCACACAAATTTATCGATTTGATTTAATTATTGATCTATTAAATTTCCTAACTCTCGTTAGCCCAATTTAATGATTTTTCACTTGTTCACCCTCTCAGTTTGTCACCGAATTATGCAAGTATAGAATTTAAATCACAAGAAATCCAACAAAAAAGCAACAATCAAATTTCATTAATATCAAAGACAAAATATCCCGAAGGTGAGTTTAGACAATCCTCAACATTCAACAATTCTATCATCAACGGCTATCCCAAATTCTATACAATCATAAAATTGAAACTAAACCAGAATATAGACTTCGAATGGATGAAGGAGGCAGCAACAACGATAAACCTCCTATTCTGGGGAGTACATAGCATAGGCTTCTTCTCTATTTCTCTCTTCCTTCGTTTTTTCCTTAATCTCTCGATAAAACTCTCTAGGGTTTCAACATTGTGGCTAATGAAAAAGCTCCCTCTTTTGTGTTCTTCTTATTCTTTAAATACTTTTTGTGTCTTGAGCAGCTCTAGGGTTTTTTTAGGGTCGAAAAGGTCTTAAAAAATCCCTCAAAACTTGACGTTTTATCTTGTTTACGTGACTACCCGACATAGGCCATGATTGTGGCCTTACAAGCTTGCGACGATCGTGACCTGCATCAAACCTTTCTATCACAATCGTGGCAATCAGGCCACGGTCGTGAGCTGTGACATAGTCTTCTGTCACTATCGTGGCCCATATGCCACGATCGTGGGTTAGTTCCCATGTTTCTGTCACGATCCACTATAAAAAAAATATTAATTAGCCACTAAAATTTATCGATGAAAAACTTACCGTTGCTAAGTAGCAACGAAAAACCAATTTCTGTAGGTAACATTATTGTAAAAATTTTCATTTTGCAACAGATAAAATTTTCGTCAATAAAAGTGAAGGGTAAACATCCCGATAAAATTTTTGACAGAATATAGCGATGGAAAAGTAATTTCCATCGGTAAATTTGGCGAGAAGCTTCCCACAATAACCAAGCGTTGGATTTTACAGAAGGCATAAGTTACTGTTGATAAAATTGCACAGAAATAAAATCAACATCTATCTTTACCAATGGAACATTACCATCGTTAATTAAGGCGAGAATTTGAGGTGGAAAGTGTAAGTTTTGACTTTTTCAACGAACTGTTAGAGACAAAAAAGTCCGTCAATAAATTTCCAACCAATACATTGTTGTTTGGTTATGGGTGAATGTTATTAACTTAAACAAAACAACATCGTCTTTCTCTTCTCCTCTATTTTCTAATTTCTTCTTCAGTGCATTCTTCTGCGTTGTCATTAGTGGTTAGTTAGTTGGTGGTGCGTCGGAAGCTCGTCATCTTCTCCTTCCATTTACGAACTTGTCAAGGTATAATGTTTCACCATTTGCAGATTTGAGTTTTTTTAGTATGTTTGAAAATTTTGTTTTGTATGTTTGAGTATTTTGTGAATGGATAAGAACATTTAAGATGCTTGTGTTAGTGTTAGAAGGTTCAATTTTTAAATTTGCTTGTGAACTTAGGATGATTTGTTGATGCATATTAGGTGTTTGATGAAATGCCTCTTGTTTTTTTTAGTATGTTTGAGTAATTTGTTTTGTATGTTTGAGTATTTTGTGAATGGATAAGAACATTTAAGATGCTTGTGTTAGTGTTAGA
>JANZXP010000006.1:34962823-34977023 GCA_027576715.1 Erythroxylum flavicans
TTAAAATTATTTATTTTAATAAAATAAAATATATAAGAAATTAAAATAAATTTATTTTATTAGAAATAATTTATTTTAAAGTTTTATTTATATGTAATTAGTATTCATGATAAAAAATAACTATATTAATATTAATAATTAAACAAGTTTTTGTTTTTTTAAAAGAAAAACATAGATTATTTAAGTTGACTCCTAAGTGGTTATCTATGTTTTTCTTTTAATTAATTAATTATATAATATTAAATTAATTAATTAATTTAATATTATATCTATGTTTTTCTTTTAATTAATTAATTATAGTTTTATTAATTAATTATATAATATTAAATTAAATAATTCATAGTTTTTATTAATAATTAATATATTAATTAATTAATTATAGTTTTTATTAATTAATTATAGTTTTTATTAATTAATTATATAATATATTAATTAATTAACTATAGTTTTATTATAATTAATAATAATTAAAAGAATTAATTAATTAATTAATTAAAAGAAAAACATAGATAATCACTTAGGAGTCAACTTAGATAATCATATTCCGCCATGTAAATTAAAGTGAAAGACGAGATAATTAGATTAATCCACTTTGCTGCTTATTCCATGTTAATTACAGATTAACATAAAAATTGAATAAGGATGAAGAAGAACTTGATCATGAAAGTATTACAATGGCAAGTGTTGCTTCTCACAACAGACAATGGAGATGGTGTTTATTCCCTTTAAATTGAAAAAAAAAAGAAATAAATTGTTTATATTAAGAAGTTGTTGAAAGAAAAGAGCAATGATTAAAAATTCAACTAGTTCGGTCAGTTCAACCGTAAAAATCTTAAACTAATTAATTTTTCAATTTGGCTTTCAATTTTTCGGTTTGATTTATTTTAGTAACTTTTATTGTTAAATATTGACTAATTGGTTGATTTTTGTAAAATAATAAGTTCTTATAAACTAAAATAAATCAATTAATTTTTATTTAACAATCTATTTTTAATTAAACTTTAAATTTTTTATGGTTAATGATAATCTCTTTCCTTCATATTTTAAATTCTTTAGTCTTTATCTATTTTTATAACGGCCTAATATAAATTGAACCTTTTAAACTTTAAATATATTATCTTACTAGTTTAACTTCTAGTTTGATTTTCAAACCATTAGAAAATAGATAAAGTGACCACCTAATATGCATACAGAATTGCCAGCTACAACAACTAAGATGTTGACACAAGAATCCACACTACCTTTGCACTCTCTATTTACCACTGACTTAATTGTGTCCACTTCATCAAAGTCTACGAGTGAATTCAAATTGGGCATATGACTATTTATTATTTTCTTTATGTGAAGCCTACTGTTGGCCTCTAAAAGAACTAATCCCTCCTATTTAGTCTGAAAATAGTAGCCCTCATGATTTGATATCAAGGATAAGTTTTAGGAGATTAGATGTTGCGTATCGAGAAGATCTGTCCTTCCCACTAATTCAGCTTTCCTGAATTTGTCAAATTGAAACAAAGCTCCTTCTCCATCTTATGATAAAAACAATCATTTTTAGCTTAGGGTTCTTCTTCATAAACGTAATAGCATAGCACTAGATGTGTATGATGAATGTGGGCTTTTAAACCGCTCAATTATGATATTAACAGTAGACATGGCAATGGGTCAGGTCGGGCTCGGGTCATCCTCGACCTGACCCGGCCCAGTCCGGCCTCACTCAAGGCGGGCCGTGGGTTGGGATGAACCACCCGTGGTTAGCCCATGGCTCGGCGGGCCAGGGGCTGGCCGGGCTAAACCTGGCCCGTCCATATTTTTTTAATTTTAAAAAATACAAAATGACGCCGTTTTGTCGGGCCGGCCTGTGACCCGTGAGGGCCGACCATGGTTGGCCCGTGGCCCGCTCACAGCCCGCCAAACTCGGGCCAAAAATGGGCCGGGTCGGATCGGGCGAGCCGGGCCAGAATTGTCATCCCTAATTAACAGGTCAAAATAAGCCTATTTTAATATAACATTTGTTAAGTGTCTTAACTTCAATTTTACAACTCTATTTCAAGCCCTAAACAAACTGAGATTTTTGCCAATAACTCCTTTTTAATGTGTACTTTAACTTTGATGAAGCCCACGTTTCAATTCTAAATAGCAAAATAACACATAAAATGCTAAATTTCTTTTTTTTTCTCTTCAATTAATTCACAAAGTCTGGTGGCCTTGTCAAACCCATAAAATAGTTTATAAGCCAAATAAGTTTAAAATAACTAAAAAACTTAATGTAAAAGAGATAAAAATATATGATAATTTCTCACTTATCATCTTGCTTTTTGATTGGAAAAAAATTCAAAGGTTTTTAAAAGAACAACCAAATATTATTTAAGTTGCAATAGCAGAAAATGTGAGAATGAAAAATTAATAATGAAACAAACATTAAGATTTAATGTGAAAAAGTCTCTAATGTAGAGGGAAAAAATTACGAGACAAATCAACAAAAAAATACACTAAACTCAATAAAGATTTAGATCAGCCTCAGCCCCCCCCCCCTCTCAATAACAAATTGTCTCATAAAATTTTAGATGAGAACCTAACTCTTTTTGCCCTCTCTTTGTTTTTCCTCACTTTTGGACGTTGTGGTCACACTCTCTATCTCATATATGGAGCAAGGCTCTAATGAGCTATTGATAGGCTCATCTGGCTTACAATTCAGAATCTTAATTAAACTAAACTAACTAGATCACATCTTATGATATTATCCAATAAGATAACATCTCTATCTAAATAGGACCCTATTTGATAGGATTTATCTACATCACAACTAACAAGAAATAATTGTTCAAGTTGCAGCAGCATAAAAATATGAGAATGAGAAACTAATGATGAAACAAACATCAAGTTTAACTTGAAAAACCCTCCAATGTAGAGGGAAAAAATCAGGAGGTAAAGCGACAAATAAATCCACTAAGCTCAATAAGGATTTACTGGAAAAGTTGATTTCTCACAAAATTTTAGGATTAAAATTAAAGTTGATATCACAATCAATAAATTCTTAAACCAATTCCAAAAACAATTAAACAATAATGAGAATCTAATCCTCTTTGTCCCCTTTCTGTTTTTCCTTACTTTCGGGCGGTCGCACTCTCTATCTCATATATAAAGCAAAGCTCTAATGAACTATTTTTAAGCTCTTCTGGCTCACAATTCAGAATCTTAATTAAATTGAATTAACCAGATCAAATTTTATCCTAATTAGATTACATCACAATCATATTATCTAATAAGATAACATCTCTATCTACCATATCTGATAGGATTTATCTACATCATAACTAATAAGACAAGAGATTATTTCTATTTATAATGATACGTTCGTATCTATGAAGAACTCTACCCTAGTCTTTATCTTTTAAAGTTGTATATATTATCCGTCACATCATACAAGATCTCAAAATAGGACTGTTCATTTAATATTTTTAACTAATTATTTAATTGAGTTTAACTAAAATTATAAAATTATCTTTTGGTGGAAGTATATTAATAATAAATTTCACCATAATTAATTGGCATTCAAAATAATAATAACCAGGAATGTGATCGATCTAAGAACATTTAATCATCTCCGTTTATGCTTGTGAATTATCTTCAATCGAAATTCTGTTAAAACAAGTGGGATCCACGAGGCTTTTTTGCATGGTTCTGTGTGATTGAGACGGCAACGTTTAGCAAGAATCATGATTTAAGACTTAACCAGACGTTCCATTAGGACACGTCTCCAATACCTAGTGGCCTCGCGCAGTGCGCCGTTGAGCGTGACTTGCACACGCCAACCGCCTTCTATTTACGCTTCGAGCCACGTCAGCTTCGTACTTATATCCGACATTGACAAGGAAAGGAGAAAAAGGCGAGTAGACAGATAGAAACAAATTTTGTTGCGGTGAAATCCGACGGGCTCCTACTCTGACGACGGTTGGTTATTCCGATCAGTTTTTCAGATCTCGGAAGCTATATACGTCGATTCTGTTTCTGTTGTTTTGTGATAGTGCGCTATGGACGTTAAAGTTAAGGAAGAGGTTCTCGAAGCATCGGGAATGTCCCGACCAGCTCTCGGCACCTACGCCGGCGCCGCCGCGAAATGCAATTTTTCAGTTATTGAGCTTAGTGATAGCAGCTGTAGCAGCAGCAGTTCAGACTCGGACTCCGATCCCGACCAGATCGTCGGCGGCTTCTTCGACGAAGATGCTTTCTCCGGCGAAGGCGGTTCGAAGAAGAAGAGAAGGAAACTGAACGAGCTGGGAGTGTTGTTGCCGGTGGGGTTCCTGGCACCATTGCCGCCGCCACTGGAAAATGGGAGTGTGAGTTTGGTGGGTCAGAGTTGTAAGCAGTTCTGGAAAGCTGGTGACTACGAGGGTGCTCCTTCTGGTGATTGGGGTTTAAATTCCGGTAAAAATCTTTTCTTTCCCCATATTTTGCATGTGAAGCTTAATTGAGACTTTAATTGTTAAATTCAATATCTCAAGAAACTAACTTCTCGTTTGCATGGGCATTAAAAGAGTCTCGTTGTTTTTTTTCCTTCCGCATAAGTCAGGTTATGCCAGAATTGGCAACTATTTTCTATCCAAACAAGCATTAGAGATTCGTGGGTTTCTTTTAGTTTTGTCTTGCATGTTGTTACATGGTTTATGTGAACTGGGAATGCTTTATCTTGTAAAAATTATATACAAATCCCCCGCCACTTATATCTACCAGGATTTGACCTTCTTTCTTAGTAATGCGAGCTTCTACCACTTTCCCTTAAGAAATCCTATTCTTTTGCTTTTAGCATTCTCTATAAATCCACATTATATGTAATTCGGTGTGTTTTCTAGATCTGAAGTCTTGCATTGGTGTTTTCTAATTTTGCAAAGTTCAATGACCGTGCTTTCTTGTTTTTTAACAATCTACAGGCGGCATGGATCATGTGAGAGTTCATCCCAAGTTTCTGCATTCAAATGCAACCAGTCATAAATGGGCCCTTGGCGGTAAAAATTTCTAGTTTACCTCTCTGATTGTATAATTTGATAGCAAAATATTTGACGTTGTTTCTTACAAGTTTTTAGTTCATTAACCTTATGATGCTTTGATTTTGCAGCTTTTGCTGAACTTTTAGACAACTCATTGGATGAGGTACTCCTTTGGAACAATTTTTTGTTATCTTGCTGGTGAAGTTTCTCTTTGCATTATAGGATGGTTATTAATTTGATGCCAGGTGTGCAATGGAGCTACGTATGTCAATATCGACATGATTACTAGTAAGAAGGATGGTAGCAAAATGTTGTTGATTGAAGGTGAAGTTTTGTAGATTTTGAATTTTCTATTCCTAACACCAATAATACTATCTTTTTGGTGCTGGTTTCAAGCAGCTCTCCAATTAATTATATTCGGCCAGATCTATTATTATTATTATTATTATTATTATTTTGGCAGATAATGGGGGTGGAATGGGTCCAGATAAAATTCGGCATTGCATGTCGTTAGGATATTCTGCAAAAAGCAAAGAAGCTAACACCATTGGGCAGTGTAAAGAACTATATCTGTGGAGTGACTTTCTGAGCTTTTATTGCTTGTTTTACATGTTTGTTTACTTGTTCACTCTTGTCATCAGATGGCAATGGATTCAAAACAAGTACCATGAGGTTAGGAGCAGATGTCATTGTGTTCTCACGTTGTTGTGGAAAAGATGGAAAAAGGTTTTTTCCTCGGTTTGCTTAATAATTACAAGTGCTTGTCATTTTCACTTTCTTAGCCAACAGGAAGTATTACTCATAAGGTGCTAGGAACCTGAAGGACACAATGACTTCGTCATTGGGTCCATCAGTGAGACATTTCTATTATAGCTTTGATCCTGGTCATTGTGTCTGATGATTAGGCAATTCTGTTATAGCTTTGATCCTTTTAAAAAATACATTGGAGGTGGTTAAATGCCTGATTGACTTTTCTATTGTTTTTATCAACCGAATGCCACTAATAGCCTTGCTTTTAAATTTAGGCCTACACAGAGTATCGGATTGCTATCATACACTTTTCTGAGGAGCACTGGGAAGGAGGATATTGTGGTTCCCATGGTAATACTCCATGTATTTAATAAGTACCAAAAGAACTTATGATCATCAATCTATGTGCTCGGATTCATGTCTCTCTGTCTATAAAGAAGAAGTTTTGTTTGACAAAACTCTCTCCTTTTGCCAAAATTTTCAATGCTTGATGCACATTCTTTCCATTTCTTTAGCAGCTTTAACATTTTGAGGTATAGAAAACTGTTAACAAACTATAGCTGCGAATCGCATTTACTTTCACTGGAAAAATAATTGTAGGACTTCTGCTTACGGGGCATTAATTACAGTATAGTTTCTGACAACATTTTAGTAATCCTTTCATCGTTGTTGTAGCTTTAATTATCTCATATGCATTTATTGTTTCATTTATGCTGCATGGTGTCTTCAAGTAATTCTGTCATTCATTGCCACCTATATGGGTGCATTTTGGATCATGGGCATCTAGCTTACAAGTAAGACTGGATGTTTTCCAATGGTCCACGTAAAATGTGAATTCCATGTTTACTTTTGAAAACTTATTATTGCAGACTCATATTAATGTCCTGTCTTTCTAATCTTTTGCTTGTTGAAATTTATATGAAAAGCTCGACTATGAGAAAGAAGGGAGGGGATGGAACAAAATGTTGCGACTTTCTGCTGATGATTGGAATAGAAATGTAGAAACAATAGTTCAATGGTCTCCATTCTATAGTGAGGCTGACCTTCTTTGCCAGGTAATTCTTCGCACTTAAATGGCTACAACGAAATCCTGAAATAGCTGCATATCTTCTTCTTGTTGTTATAAATGCAACTTGATGAGTAATGATCCTGCTTTTATGACATCTTTGCTTCTGTTAAATTTCTAACTATCTTCATGTATGTAAAGGTTGATGCTTAGAGTATTCAGCTAGTCTGCGGCCTTTGAAATCATCATACAATGTTGGAATTTGTGGAATTGAGCAACAAAAAGTTGGAGTAATGTTAATCAGATTAACATTCCTCGTGATATCTTACTTTCCAGTCATTAGACTAAGCATGGAGTTTGAATTTAGTCAATGCATAGATGATCAAATAGCTAGTCCAGACACTGATTTAGTGGTTGTACTGGAAGAATAAAATAGTGTAAATTTCCTCACGTAGAAATAATTAAGCTGGCCATGCAACTGTTTCATACTAACTTCTTTCCATTTGGCTTGTTGGAAAGAAGTGTGTAGATACTCCCTACACAGTTTCTCCCTTTTATTCCTATTCCCTGATTGCATAAGGATGTTGTCAGCCTGGAATACGGTCATAAAATTGAATATGCGAGTTATATCGTGTGTGTGACTTCGTGCCTATCAGTCCATGTACATTACTAACGGCCATCAATTTGTTCCTCATTTTGCAGCAAAGGTTATATGATAGCTTATGTCTGTAAGTAGTAATTTTGTGATTTGTGATTAACCTGTTATTTTTTGCATCTTATAGTTCAATCTGATGTCAGATCATGGGACACGTATAATAATATACAATCTTTGGGAGGATGATGAAGGATTATTGGAACTTGATTTCAGTGCAGATGAGCATGTACATATTCAATGACTTTCCTTTATAATTTGTTCTATTTTGTAATAAACAATACAAGCTCTTCATTTTGAGGGTTTTCTTTAATGCTTGTTGTATGATGTGGAAGGATATCCAACTTAGAGGCGTCAACCGAGATGAGAGAAAAATACAGATGGCTGCAGAGTTTCCCAATTCAAAGCACTTCCTTACCTATAGGCACTCACTAAGGGCAAGTATTCTTGCTCACTTGCTTTCCATAACTTGGATTACCAAGCTCATCGCATCGTCTTTATCTTGGGCACATGACCTTATGATGATTTTTTGGTCCTTGTTGCTGACAGAGTTATGCCTCTATTCTCTATCTGAGACTTCCTCCTGGATTTCGAATTATTCTTCGTAAAAAAGATGTGGAGCACCACAATACAGTAAATGATATGATGCTGTCTCAGGAGATAACCTACCGACCACAACCTGGTGCCGATGGGGTTCCAAAGGACGCAAATGTAATTCACTACAGCTGTTTTCTTCTCATCTTTGCTCTTTCGAATATATTTCTGATTATTTCTATCTCCATATTTTCAGATGGCTGCAGTTGTAACTATTGGGTTTGTGAAGGATGCGAAACACCATATTGATGTTCAGGGGTTCAATGTTTATCATAAAAATCGTCTCATTAAGGTTTGATTGTTTTGTAGTAGTGGTTTTTTTAATAGCTCTCTATCGTTTCACAAAACTTGTTTTCTAAAACAAATATATTTAGGATTCCATAGGTCATTGTGGTTGTCTATATAAATTTATTAGCTAATTTTATAAAAATTTAATGAACCACTTGTTTTTTACAGCCATTTTGGAGGCTTTGGAATGCTGCAGGAAGTGATGGTCGTGGAGTTATAGGTACTTTTCTTTTTGAAATCTCATTGCATCTTAGCAAAACCCTTATTTGTTTATGATATATTTTGTCTTTGCTGGTAGGTGTGTTGGAAGCCAATTTTGTTGAACCAGCTCATGATAAGCAGGGTTTTGAACGCACAACAGTTCTTGCAAGGCTTGAAGCTCGTCTAATCCAAATGCAAAAGACTTACTGGTTTGGATCCTTTTTCTCTAGATCCTGTGCTAGTATTAATTGATATTGAGGCGTACATTACTCTTAGGAACTTGATTCATTTAAATGGCCAAATTGTAATTTTATAAACCCCCACTTAATCAGGTCTTCTTACTGTCACAAAGTTGGCTATGCTCCAAGGAGAAACAAGAAACAGTGGCAGGAGTCTTCAGACAAAGGTATATTCCAGAATCTTCAAGTATTCTGATCTTCATCTCACATGAAATATCCTGTTTTGTTACTCATACAAGTGGTTGTCAATGTTTTCTAATGAGCCTTTACACAGTTCTCCAAATTTTTCTTGGCTTATGCAGGAGTATCTCCTGAATATCATCCACACACATCATCCCAATCCAAGGACAAAACAATGAGTGGGAAGATATCTTCTCTCAACTCTAGCAAGGGGAACAATAAAGCAAAGACAACACCTTCATCTAAAGGAATCAAGTCTTATGAACTTTCTTCACTGTCTGCTGCAGATGACAGTGATAATGATACACACAACACTTCTCCTGGAAGACAAGCAAATGGTAGCACTTTGAAGGCTTCTCAGGAAAAGCAACCTATTGAGAGTAATAGACTGCGTAAAACTAGGTTGTCTTCATGCTTGGAAGATAGATCTCAGCAAGATAGCATTTCAGGAGGAAAAAGAACTGACCGAGTTGTCAGACGTTCACAGTCAAAGGTTGGTACACATTTGTAAAATTTCTCACTAGAATTAGTCAGTTTAGTGCCATTTTCATACTCTTTCAGATATGTTGCACTTGGGTCCTCTGAGGTGGTATGATAATCTTTATAATATCATCCAAGGGAATTATCGGAGTATTATAATGTCATCCAATTATAAAACCATTGAGTTTTTCGTCATTTAATAGCATGACCTTATGTACTTGTGTCAAAAAGAATAATTTCATTTGACAGGTAGATGAATTTGATGACAAAGAGCATGATGTTGCCAAATCTGATCATATTATTGAACAATTAAAACAAGAGAACCGTGATCTGAAGGAAAGGTGATTAAATTCTCTTTTCATTCAATTAATGTTCTTCTCCACTTTCAGTCTTCAATAATTCTGTTTGCCTGTAGGTTGAAAAAAAAGGAAGGGATTCCTGGGAAATTGCCGAATGTCTTACAGTGCGAGAACTGTAAAAGTCTTGAGAGAAAGGTATTTGACTTGTAAAAGCTTGATTTTTTTGCATCATTAATGACCATTCCAAATCTATGTATGCTTGATATATTTTTACATACGTCAAGCTTTTTCATCCATAGTTGTTGATATTTAAGTTTCAAAGTTATTGAAATTCAAGAGTTGATTACCGTAGCAAGAATTTGCCCTCTTCCCCCTCCAAGAAAAGTGGGACTGAGCATAAGCTTTCGTTTCTTCCCTTTTTTTCTAAATTTGCTGTTTTGTTCTTTTGATCCAGCTACAAGAGGCACAAGAAAAAGTTGAAGAATTGAACAAGGAGCAAGAGAGTCTGATTGATATATTCTCAGAGGAAAGGGAGAGACGAGACAAGGAGGAGGAGAATTTGAGAAAGAAGCTAAAGGTTTTTGCTCTCTAAATGAATTGCCATTTTTGTTTTTAATTTTGCTTTTCTGGCAGAAATGGTAGACTAAAATGTTGCTGTTTCATTTCCTGTAGGATGCATATAATACAATTCAGGAGCTCGAAGACAAGGGTAGGCCACTGAAAAGATGAAGTCTTCTAACTTGAAAGATTAAAGACAGGCTCATGCATAAATCCACTTGCTAATCCTGGAGGATCTTCATTTTGCTGATGCACTTCAGGGGAACCACTGACAGTGTTCTGCTTTCGTTTCAACGCATCTTGGTAGGACATAAAGTTTACAATGTGAGATCTTAGACGGATGTACAGGGATGATATTTTGAATTGCCTTGCCTAAAACTTCCAGTTTCCCAATATAAGTTTTTGATACCAAGAAGTGCTGTTGTGATTTAATTCTAAAAAATGTTGATCCTTTCATTTCTGAAAAGATGACTCTTTGAGTTGGTAGAGAAACAGAAAGATTCAGGACGAGTGAGCGAGTTGAGTGCTAGAAGTTGCTCCCTCCCATTCAATTTCAGACAGCCAGCCAACTTCCAAGTACAATAACAAAGTCGGCCCCATAACATTTCGGTTCTTCCTATGTAGAGAACTTAGCCAAGTCCTCGCATTTATTGTATCAATCTTTTATACGAATGAAAGAGTTACTTTTATTAGTCGGCTTATTCACGTTTTTGCCCTCAAAATTTTTAAGTAAAGAACCACACACCTGGAGTGTTTGATAAATCAACAATCAACACTACCGTGTGTTTGATGACTTGTCCCTAAGAACACCAGTTAGGAACTTTGTTTCATTACAATAAATGTTTGGTGCATTGCTTAGCCTTAACTTGAACCCTATAAGAATTGGTTGGGTATAAAAGCAAGGTTAGAAATCATTTGTTATGCAAATGGTGCGTGGGCAAAACATAGAAGCTATTCGAGAAAGGCTTGCTAGCCTAGAGCATGGCTTGAGCCTTATTTCAAAAGATAAAAACGACGTTGGAGCATAGTGTCCTCTCTAATTGGCATTGTGTCATTGTTCTTTCTTTTAATGGAATTTATTGTCACTGATTTCATTTTCCAATAAACCTTAATTTTTCCTTTATTGTTTGGTTTATGTGTTCTTCCTACTTTTGCTTAATTCCAGGTTCTTATCAAATTGGTATCAGATCCGTGATCCATAGCACCCAAGAACGTGGAAGGAAAGATTGAGTCTATAGAGAAAGAAATTGAGAGATTAAGAAGTGGGATTAATAGGTTACCTAGGATGGAGACAAATATGGCACGAGTAGATCGAAACATTGAGAGTACTGATAAAAATATTAATCACCTCACCCAGAGCTTAGCGCAGGTGGTGGCCTCATTAGGTAAAACGCATAGGACCGTTAATAGTTGGATGAAGACGATGGAAAAAGGAAAAGAGGCGTTAGATGAACGTGACTTAGTGACGATGGAAAAGGGTGGGCCGAGTGACTGTGGAATACGATTCACGATAGCCACTGTTATTGAGGAAGGGCAATAATTCAGCTGAAATAACAAAAAGTTGGCGATGTGGTCGTCACTTAGATTTTCCCATTTTCAATGGAGAGAATCCTAAAGGTTAGATTTATAGAGTGAAATGTTTGTTTGAGATTAACAAGATGTTGGAAGGGGAGAAGTTGATTGAAGTCGCGATAAGCTTGGAAGAAGAAACATTAGCGTGGTTTAGATGGGTGGATGCACGAACACCTTAGAAGTTAGATAGAGGTGAAGCAACAGATTGTACGCCGATTTAGAGACTTCCAAGCTGGGAGTATGTGTGAAAGGTTCTTGAGGATCAAGTAGCAGGGTCGGTTTTAGAATATGGGCGAGACTTTGAGGCTCTTTCAGCGGTGGTTACGGGTCTTTCCGAAGAGGTGCTGGAAAGCACATTTTTCAAGGGCCTAAAATCAGACATATAGGCTGAGGTGAGGGCTTTAAAGCCTAATGGTTTGATAAAGATAATAGAAACAACCCAATTGATTAATGAGAAAAATTAGGTCTTAGGACCTAGTAAAGGCCAAAGCACAATAACTCAAAATAGGCCTGCAAATTAATTTAGGTCTAGGGTAACTTACACTCGACCCGTTTTAAAAAATGAACACAAAATTAATTTTGAAAGAGGAACGAGATTGGTTAGAGACCGAGTCGTGTCACGACCCACAAATTGAGAGATAATCAACAACGTTGATGAAGGATGGTTCGAAAAGGAAACTCCGGCTGATGTAGAAATTCAAGCTAGGAGAGTTAAAGGGCTTTGTTACTCGTGTAATGAGAGGTATAGTCCTGGCCACATTTGCGAAAAATAATTTAACATTTTGTTGATTAATGAAGAAGAGAAAGAACATAAAGAGTTGACAGATTCAGATGAGGATTTTGATGGGGATGATAAGGGAAAGATGGAAGAGAGGTCATAGATACAAGTAGCTGAGATGGTAGAGCTCACTCTAAACTCAGTGTTGGGCTTGACATCACCAGGTACAATTCAAGTTAAAGGGAACTTAGGGCCAAAAAATGTGATTATATTGATCGATTATAGGGGCTACTTGTAATTTCATCTGAACAGAAATTGTAGAGGAGCTTGGGGTGCCCAGTACTTTAACTATTAATTATGGGGTATTGGTAGAAGATGGTTATGCAGTAAAGGAAAAAGGAATTTGTAGAGAGGTACGATTGGAGTCGCAAGGGTTGTGAATTTTGTATGATTTTCTTCCATTTAATTTGACCAACACCAACCTTGTTTTAGGCATGCAGTAGATGAGTACCTTAGGAATTATAGAGGTTGATTGTAAGACCTTATGGATGCGGTTTAAGGTTGGTGGCAAGTTGTTACTCTGAAAGGTGATCCGAAATTGGGCAAAGGTGGGGTGTCTCTGTATTTTATGACCAAATTAATTCAGCAACATAAGGAAGGTTTATTAGTAGAGTTATTTCATATCAGCATTGGAGAAGACCCAAAAGTAACAATTGAGATTCCAGATTTGGTCAAAACACTCATAACAAAATTTCTAAGAGTGTTTTCTCCCATGTCAGAACTACCCCCAAACCATCTAGTGATCACTCAATTTGCTTAGAACCTGGGACAACAACAGTGAGTGTGAAGTCGTACCATTACCCATATTTTCAAAAAATGAAATTGAGAAGTTAGTATGTGAGATATATGCTGCAGGGATTCACCCTTCCTCTAGCCAATTTTCCAGCCTGGTATTATTGTGAAGAAAAAAGGCGAGAGCTGGCAATTTTGTGTAGGCAACAGAGCTTTGAATCAAGTGATTGTACCTAATAGTTTCCTTATTTCAATAGTGGATGAATTGGTGGATGAATTGTGTGGTGCAAAAGTGTTTACAAACCTTGATTTGAAGTTGAGATATCATCAGATCCGAGTGAGAGCAGAATATATTCCAAAAATGATATTCATAACTCATGAAGGTCACTATAAGTTCTTTGTCATGCCGTTTGGCTTGAAGAATATGCCTGCGACCTTCCAACCTATTATGAAACAGGTATTTCGACCATATTTAAGAAAATTTGTATTGGTATTTTTTTATGATATATTAGTTTATAGTCGGGATATGGAGATGCAGGTAGAGCATTTAAGGCTTGTTTTCACTGCATTAGATAAGAACTAGTTGCATTTAAATAGCAAGAAGTGCATTTTTAGGTAAAGGAGGATAGAATATCTAAGGCATTGGATTTCAGGAGATAGAGATGAAGTTGACAAGGAGAAGATTTTTTTTTTTGGTACAATTAGAGTGATGTTAGAATGGCCCTCTCTTACTAATCTTTGAGAATTAGGGGATTCCTTGAGCTTACGGGTTATTATAGGTGAGTTGTGGCTAGTTATGGAGCATTAACTTGGTCTTTGACTCAATAGTTGAAGAAAGATGCGTTTAAATGGAATGATGAGGGTAAAGATACTTTTTAAAAGCTAAAAC
>JANZXP010000006.1:34990087-35001980 GCA_027576715.1 Erythroxylum flavicans
ATTAATAACTTAAGTGATCTTCCTAAAATAACCCCACAAGATCATGTTCTTTCAATTTTAACTAACACCATATACTTGCTAATTTAATCTCAATTTCTCCTTTTAATCCATCAATCTAAAAAAAAAATTTCTACCCCCAAAGACATTATAATTAATACCTAATCGCAACAAAATAATCAAATTAAACCTCAAAATAGACTAATCACATGCTTACTAGTAAGAAAAGGATCGGGGTCCAACAAATTTATCACAAGATCGAGTTAGAACCTAATGCTACTTTTTCTATATATTCCCCATATCATATGTCCCCAATTAAGTTGACGAAATTACAAAAATAGTTGGGCGAATTGCTAGAAACAAGGTACGTGTAACCACCTAAAACTCCTTATGAAATTCATATCTTATTATAAAAGAAAGCAAACGGAACCTCACATATATGTTTTGATTATTAGGCATTAAACAAAGTAACCATCAAGAATAAGTATCATATTCTTTTGGTGCAAGATTTGATGGAAATGTTGAGTAAGGCTTCTACCATCACAAAGTTGGATCTTTACCTAAGATATTGATAAGTCCAAATTAAGAACAAGAATGAGCCAAAAACTATATGTGTGACTAGATATCGTGCTTATAAATTTTTGCTTATTCATTTTTGTTGCCCTAGTTATGTTTTATAACTTAATAAATAATGTGTTATATGAATTATTGGATGAGTTTGTGAATGTGTATCTTAACAACATTATGGTGTATAGCAAATCCTTGGAAGAGCATCTAGTTCATTTGAAATAAGAGTTGGAATAACTAAAGGATGATCAATTGTATATCAAGATGGAAAGTGTGAATTTGCAAGGTTGGAAATCAAATTTCTATGACACTTATTAAGTAAAATCTAAGTTTGAATGGATTCGAATAAACCACAGGTCATTATTGAGTGGTTAGCCCTATAAAAGGTGTTAGAATTATGGTCGTTCCTTGAACTTATGAACTATTACTAAAATTCATTTAAAGCTAACCTCAGAAGGTTACACCTCTCCTAGATTTTCTAAAAAAGTGAGAAAATGGTGTTGGTTAGACCATTATACTGATAACTTTAAAAAGTTAAGTAGTCAATTAGTTTGGAACTTATTTTAAGATTGTCGAACTTTAAATTACTTTTTGAATTTCGTATTGATGTCTCAAACAAAGCTATCAATGGTATATTAATTTAGGAGGGGGACATTTTGTAACCTTTAAGAGTAGAAAATTGAATGATACTAAACAAACCTACTCTTTTCATGAGAAGGAACTAGTTGCAGCAATATTACAAATACCATACTGGACTTAGAACTAAATTTAGTTTTAGTAGAATAACATACCGATGATCTATCAGAAATAACCTCTTTATCAGTTAGGGGGTCAGACTGTGTACTTCTAGATCTCCCTAGACCTTGCATTCAGTAGGCTTTTAATAGGTTGTTGCTGATGTTGTTGTATAATAAAATATTAATACTGGTTAATATTGAATACCGTTTTAGATAGCTTTTTAAAATTATAAAAATAACTTATAAATTTTATAAAATTATAAATAGTTCTACAATATATCGTGACTATATAGTTTTTAACTTTATTTTAATTATGTCCTAAAAGCCATAATATTATAAATTTAATATAACAACCATCTTTTTATTCCTATGAATATCACTTTTCATATACTTGTCATATAAATAATAACCAAATTAATATTAGAAAATATCATTTAACTTTCATATATATATATAATTAAAAATAAAACAAAGTATTTAAAATGTTATAATTTCATCAAAACATCGTAATAAGAATAATATACGTCCATAAGCATAATAACAAGAGTTCATGTTGAGAAACACAATAAAGCATAAATCAAACCCGAAATTACAACACTTATAGTTAAAAGTTTGAAATTTATATTGCAAATATAAAATTTATCATATACTTCAGATATAAGTGAAATTAAAAGATAAGAAAAAAAATGAAAAGCTTGAAAATTTATTCAATGACACATTCGCTCAAACAACATTGATTATAATTTTCATTTGATAAGAAGTCCTCATCATTAATAGGAGTCTTATTATCACCATCATTCAAATCCATTGCATTAAATAATATGTCAATACTTTCCCTTACAAGATTATCTTCCTAAGTCATTCTCATTTATAAAACTTAGTTTCTTATAAACCCAATCTACTAAAAGATTAATATGATTAAGGCAATTGAATTTATAAAACTACTTATTATATTGAGAGTCCTAGTAAATAAAAAAATTATATTCAACTTAATAATGATAATAACATACCTTTCTTGAAACTTCAAATTATATCGAACAAATACCAAATCATTTAATCTTTTGTGTTCCAATTTTTTTTCTTTGGAATGAATGAATTCAAATGTACTCCAACTTCTTTCATGCTCAGTTGCATTTACATATTAACTAAGAATTCAAATTGTAAACTTTTGTAATTATAGAACACCACTTCCAAATTGATCTCATCAAGTAATTCTAAGATAAAAAATGTAGTCTTATAAACAAAATAAAGTGAAGATTAATTTTAAAGGGTTAACAAAAGAAAAGAAATATATACATGGATTAAATTTGTCTCTTTGAAGTATTGTAATGGGCATCTCAAAATTGTTGCACGCATTCTTTTATACCTCTATTTATGAGCTACACATATCTTGCATTACCTCATATGAAAAAATATTATTGTAATTGTTAATAACATTTCTTTGTTAACTTTATCTTTCTTTGTAAAACCTAGTCTAAAATAGACATTTCGATTAAAAAATGCTCCAATAGTAAACAACAAACAGTAAAATAGTCTTTTTCATCTTTCATTAATGACCACAAGATGATGTGTACACAAAGAATCCCTATTTTTTAGCTTGGCCTTGACTGCTTTCTTTGTCATCTCTATAGCATCATAAAAGTGACCAATTGTTGCTTTATAATCACTTTCAGGCAGACAAAGTACTTTAAGGCTCACAAACTTATATGATAAATTAATATTGAGATCAAAATTTATGTTTTTTAGGTATGATATTAGAAACCTCTATTCCAATATTAGACTTGACATGCTGAGATGCAACTTACTTATCAATCGAAAACATAATTTGTCTCAACTACTTCTTCATTTGAACAAAATACTAAAGTGATAACAAATTATTTATAAATCTTGTAATGGAAGGATGAAATAAATTCTTACTATTTTTGAAATCTTTTCTCATCAAATTCAAAACTTATGCATAATTATAAATGAACTTAGCCATTTTTTTAAATTTCAAAACATTTTTATCAATTATAGAAAAGTTTCTACCATCTCCTATATTTTGATCGTTAGTTCCATTCAATATACAGCACAATAAGTCCAACAAAAAAAATTACACCTGTTTTGTAATCTCTTCCTAGCTGTTTTATAAGCAACATCATTGTCAATGTGAACTATACAATATTTTTAGAGACAACTGTATTCATAAATTTATCAAATAACTCTAAGCTAGATGCATTAATGAACTTAAAAAACATTGTCCCTTAGTAGAATAAACCAAAAAATCAATAAGGAGCTCCTATTTTTTACTTGTCCAACCATCACATATGATTAAACAGTCATGAGTTGTCTAAGTCATTCTTCTTTCACTTAAGTAACTTTCTATTTCATTATTAGAGTTGCATAAAAGATTACTTCTGTATTCATCAATTGAAGGAGCTTTAATACTAGACCGTAAAAGGTAATATCATCCATCATAGGCTAATAATAATAAGTATGAGTAGCATTGAATGACACACTTATATTATACCACTATTTATCCATTGTCATATCCATATTCTAGGTTGATTCTTTATATTATAATACACTGCGAATTGGAGGTTAAGCTCTAAGAGTTATTTGTGGAGCAAAAAAGATGGACATATCTCTTCTTCTCTTCCTCGTATCAGTTGTAGTAATCCCTTTTTGCTGGGTAAAAATGCCACCATTAACATTGTCTTTATCATTTTGACCATTATAAAAAGAACTTCTACTAACAATTCCATAGTTCAGTCTTAGCCTTCTTTCTTTCTTCTAATACTCTTCAATTAAAATTTTCATATCATTTCACATTATTGCCTATTTTCTTATAAGGCTCTATATCACTTTTGATTCTAACTAAATATCTCTTTAATCTAGTGATCCTTTCACTTTTCAAATGTTTGACATAATATAAACAAATAGTATGGTTCTTTATACCAATAACTAACCTCGCATAAGCCTAAGTTGGATCATTGGATTTTCTTGAAGAGGTTGAATTGTTAGGAGTATTTGAATTTTTCTCACTTATTTGTTATGTAGGAAAATTTATGTTTAAGAATACAAGAAGTTAATTAAATAATAAATAAAATTTGATCCTTATGGTTGAGATTAATGCCAAAATTCTTCATATTTAATAAATGAAACAATGTAGATAGGTACGACCTAACAACAAATTCCTTTATTCAAGTTCCAGCCTTTATATTTTAATATTTAATTTAAGACAATACACATATTTAGACAAAAACTTTTAAGGTTTTGCTTAAGAATTTTATTATCTTCTAATTAAATTTTGGTTTGCTAATTAAATATGGTGATACATGATTATTAAATCAATAAGGTAAGGCATTTAAAAAAATTAGAACTTATTGTTTTCTATAATTTTGTTATAACATTGTCATTATAAGAAAATTGTTAAAGTAAGAGAGAAAATTCAAAGTTAAATGAACTTCACTATTTGTCAATAACTTAATAGTATATCTAATTAAATCTTTGAAAAATATTTTACCTGTAATATGTGTGTGTATGAGAGAGAGAGAGCTTAATATCTTTTACTAACATCCTCGTAAATTGAACTCATAGTAATTTTATAGTGTTATCATAGATATCACAAACCTTGAAAAAGCCCCATTTACAAGTCTACTTGCACATATTGACAATCCAAATCATCAAATATCATTCTCAAACATATAATACAATTCTCAAACTTATATTCAAAATAAGTTTCAAGTTCAAGCCACAATGAGCTGATGGATGTAATTGGTAGCGATGATAGGCGATTGGCAAGCTAATAAGATAAAGGTGAGGGGGCAACAGGGAGAAGAGCAAAGTTGCGAGTATAGGACAAGAAAGAGCTTGTGAATAGAGGACAATGAAAGGCAGAGTTGTAGGGGAGATAACAGAGAGGAGACTTGAGAGCTGTAATGAGGAGACAAACTAACTAAGAAAAGAGTTTATAGGCCATGAGTAGAAGACAACAAAGAGGGGAGCTAAAAAGATAACTAGAGGGGAGATGGTGGAGATGAGTTTGGTAAAGAGAGGAGAGAAAACTAAAATCTAGAAAGCTTGCGATGTTATGACTTATAAGAGTGAAAGGGTCAATGACTAGGGTTAGAATTTAGAAGAAATTATGAATTTTTTAAATTTAGTCCTTATCCAAAAAATTATATTTTCAGACAAGTATTGTTTATTATCTTAAATACCAATCGAAACCTTGGCTCAAAATTTTAGGTGTCATTTTCTAGCTCAGCTGAAACGGTACAATATTCTACTTATTGTGTTACAGTGATACATTGTCTATGAGTTTCAATTGTCTATGTTTTAGGACTAAAGTTTATGAATGAAATGAATAACAAGGTGAAAACATTTTTCATGGTACATAACAAACTATCGACCAAATAAGCAAGATGGTAGGAGACTTAATGGACATAATTACTATAACTTGTCACTGTAATTGTTATCAATTAGGAAAATAATTGCAAGGTGGCATAACCAAGCAATATTGGCTTGATGATGGGCTGATTGTTGACAAAGGTGACATAATGTTTGTTTCCAAATTTGGTACAAGGAACTTATGCATGAGTTATATAATGCATAATGGTAGGACATCCGAGAAGGGAATAGATGATGGTGTTATTGTTACTTTCCTATGTATAGTTGCATATATAGCAGGATTTTGAAGCCTATAGTAGAACTTGACTAGCTTGCCGATAAGATAAAAGTGGAAAGATAAAAGCAAGATCGAATGTTACATCCTTTACCTATCCTAAAAAATTGTAAATATCAGTACCTTAAAATTTTTTATAGAATTTTCTAGGGTTGGTAGCAAGGCCTTGATATTGGCAGTGGTGAATCAATTCACCAAATACATTATTTTCAATGCTACTATAGTAGCTTATTAGGTGGAAACAATTATTGAATTATTCTACCACCATGTAATGAAACACTTTGGTGTTGTAGTAGATACTGTGAGTGATAGAGATCCACAATTTGTGAAAAATTTTTAGACTTTGTTATTCAACATGAAGGGTGCACTTAAGTTCTTTACTACCAATTGTCCACAAACAGATGGACAAACTAAAAGGATCAATGCTTGATGAAAGATTATTTAAGATATTTTGTCAGTCTGAGCCAATATAAAGTAGTTGGAGTTTTTATATAGTGCACAATTTTCCTTCATCTTCCATCAATCTTCCTTTATAGAAAAGAGCCTGTTTGAGATGGTGTACTAGACCAACATCCACTCACTCTATTAGAAATGGCAAAATAGCAAATGAGAGGTAAGCGTCTTGTTGTGTATAATATTGTTAAGGATAGACCAAAAATGACGGATGAGGCAAGAGACAACTTATGAAAAGCAAGGTGTTAGATGAAAAAATGTGCAAATCATCATCTTCAATTGGGGTCAAAGTATTGTCGACACTCATAACTCAAATTTGTAAGAAGATTAATGAGAAGTTAGCACATATGGGATTAATTCCCAAATATGATGATCCACTCGAAATTATTAAGAAAGTTGGTAATGTTTCCTATTTTATAAAGTTGCTGGAAAAGAATCGAGATCATCTTGCTCTCCATATGAGTTTTTTACGCAAATTCCATTAAGATAAAGAGAAACCATAACGAAGCGAGTCAAAATGTGCTCCTTAAATGGTACATCAGCAATTCAATGAGGATGTAGCCAAAATTCTTAATCATTAGATGTCGGGACTAAAGGATGTTGAGGAGGCCTAGAAAGAAATTAGATTGAATCCAAGTGAACTCATATATAATTAAGATATCATATTTCAAACTAAAACCTTAAGGCAATAGATTATAAGTACTATCCTTGTATATTACTCGCTTTATCCTTATATTTCTTTATGATGTAAAATTACTACACTTATGAATTTCCAACAGGTACAACAACAAAAATTGTTATACCAAATTTCTTTAGCGATGAAAAGGAAGTGAAGTAGCATATGCTAAATGGGAGAAGGATACTTCTCTTTGACAGTTGAAAAACAAAATTAAGGTTTATCTTGAGAACCTCTTAACGAGTACGTCAAGTTGACTCCTTTTAATATCAAAAATCTTTTGACGCATTCAAATTAGCACGAAATAAATTCCTTACAACTTACTGGGCATTAAAACTCAAACATATCGTGATGTAATCTAATAAAGATAAGTACTTTGAAACAACTTATGCATAATTCGAATTACAATACTTAAATTTTAGAAGTACCTAAATCATTATCACTTTAAGATGGATTTTGACAATTATCAACTAATAATTATAGTAGTTAATAGCTAACAATAGATATGAACATACTTATTGGTTAACTTGATAAATTGTATTTAACTTCTCAAAGTGCTATATAACTTGTCTTTATATTTTGTAACAAATGTGCAGAGTATAAAGAGTTAAATTTGTTGCTACTGATGCACGTAACGTGTTCGTGTGCAATAATAAATGAGAAGGTGTTACATAATTAGTAATAATTAAAGACCCCACGTGGCAACACTTTAAAAGTTAACCAATAACCACTGTTAACATCGCTTTATAATTAATAAATAGTTCAGTATATATAATATGAATCAAGAGAAGTAAGCGGAATCCAAGAGAGAAGAGAGCTCGAAGACCGAGCCTCCCAAAAAGTAAAACCCTAGTCCTAGACGACACGTTCTTAGCTCCTCTCAATTTGCCTTCTATCTCAATGTCTTATGTTGATTGAATGATTGAATCTCGATCGTTCTTCTGTGAGGTTTGGATCAACTCTTCATTTTGTCCATCTCTGTGAGAATATGGATGTTATATAGAGCATGCAGTATATATATCCATATCTATATCTATATATATATATATATAGATGAGTGATGGAATTCTTGTGCTTAGTTTGTCATTCGGTGGATCTGCTCTGCTGTTTCTCTCTTCTCTTCTCATTTTGCGGCAAAATCCTTTTCCAGACAAACCAAAGCTCTTCTCTTAGTTTCTGGAGAGATGAAAACATTTCTTTTTAATAAATAAGTTGAGTTTCTTTCTGTGTACGAATCGCCGTCGCCTTTAGGGTAAAGGTGATCGTCTCCTCACGACTCACGAGTCTTCTAAGAGTAGGGGATTGTTATAGGCTAATTAGGTGCTATATAAATACACAAAAGTCAAAATCATCTGAACCACTATTGTGTGTTTTTGATTTGACATGGTTTTGCATTACAGGCTTCTCTCTCCTCGTTCCCAGTGAAACTGAAACGACGTCACCTCCTTCCTGCCATCCGCGAATCCCCTCGTCCTCTTGCTCACTCAGTCCCGACTCCCGACTCGTCGTTCTCACAACTAGCTTCTTACTTTCAAACCATGAGAGCTTTCCCCAGCTGCGGGCTCGCCGCCGTTTTGTCATCGAAGTTCTCTCTCCTATTGATGCTCACTTTTCTAATCACAGGTGGGTATATTTATGTAATAATGTGTATATGCAATGTTACGTGATTTTTGCGTTTGATTAATGATTATTTTACAAGTATCTCATTCCAATGCATCTATCTAGCTAAGGACATTCCCTTCCGCAATTTGTTTAAAGTTTCCATTATTACAATGGTCGGTTCGAGATGGGTTCTCTTTTCTCTTTCAGCGACATGAGGGGTCTCCATGCTTTTGTTCTCTTCCTGTTGTCGGCTTCGTATTTTATTACTCTTTTTTAGCATTACAATCCAAAACACCTGATTCTATCTCATTTCCATTTCTTTATTACCTAAAATCATTTCTAGTTTCTCCGCTTTTCTCTTACCCTTTTTGTGTAATGATGATAGGCGAAGCCATTGGCTCGTTCAAAGATGGCAACTTCACACTCGGGTCAGCTCCACATCGCAAGCTACTAATTAGTCGCTGTAAGGGTTCTCTGCAAGACATTTTTCTTTCACTTAGCTAATTTGATGAACTGGTACCATCACAATTTGTTGAACTTGTGGTTGGGGAGAGGTAGACAATTAGTACCTGTGCGTATGTACCCGTTTGTTCTCAAAACTGAGTGTTTTTGGCAGCTACAGTCCATTGCAATATGCTCCAGATGGGCGTACGATAATGGATGTCAGAGAGTGCACGTCTGAGTCTTTCTTTCTCGTTACATGCTTCATGCTAACGTGCGCCGTTTGCTATTTAGACCCTCCCTATCTGGTGACCAAATTTCAACTTTCTTCAGACTTCTCTTTTTGACGGGATGGGAGGGTTTCACTCAGCCTTTTCTAGTAATTTTTCTTTGAAGTTCCAAAATTTTAGCTTGAAAACTGAAGGGTGCCTACTGCTTCTACGTTAGAAAGGCTGTTTTGTTGGGTGTGTAAGATAAGTTGTCAATTTGGCATGCCTGTAGGCCAAACCCATTTGAAGTTCAGCTTTTTACTGTTGAAAGCAAAGTATTTCTCTTTTTGTTTCAATTAAATTTTGGTGCTCATTAAAGAGAGGCGGATCAAAAAGCTAAGTGACAACACACATACATGGAAAAGTTAGTCTTTGAATAATGATATGCCCCAATCGGATAGCCTTTGGAGTTAATTTTGTCTGCTAGCTTTTTCTGCGTAATTCCTGTGAACCACCTCCAAAAGTGTATCTCGTCTTTAGACGCTTCCCTGTCCACCTTATTAATGTCTTCAATTAATGAACTGCCAAATGTTTCCTTGCGTTTTATCTTTTTCCCTCTTGATACATGTATATGTTTTATAGCTATTTGGTAATTATTTTATGCATTCCCTTTTCAAGCTTTCATTTTCTTTTCTTCTTAGCAATGTTGACGGAGGAGCCTGATAGAATATGGGGAGAGAAGTGTACGAATGCTGATATTGTGATAAATCAAGGCCCCACAGATCCACTCCCGAGTGGGATTCCTACGTACACTGTTGAGATCATGAACGTGTGTGTCACTGGATGTGATATCTCTAGGATTCACCTTACTTGTGGCTGGTTCAGCTCTGCTCGTCTCATCAACCCCAAAATCTTCAAGCGCCTCCACTATGATGACTGCCTTGTTAACGACGGCAGGCCGTTGGTAAATGGTGGCACAATCTCGTTTCAATACGCCAACACCTTCCTCTACCCTCTTTCCGTCGCCTCTGTGATATGTTCCTGATCCAACATCGCGAAGAAGAGCATGAAAACGTACAATGACAACAAGCAACTACCGACACATGGGACCTAATAGGCAAGCAACTATGTGGTTTTACTTCTGGTTCTGGTTTGAAAGCTGGAACAACAAGAGACAGGAGAGATGATAACACACTAGTGGGTTTTGTCTTTACATTGAATTCTTTTTTGGGTACTCCAGCAGGTACCATTGTCTTTTTATAGGCTTTTGTGGTATAATATCGTATGTACATCAATACAACATGGAAGTGTGATCAGTGGAGTATATAGTTTAATATGATCGATGAAGATGGTGGTATGGAAAATACACTTGGCTTCTAATACCCTGATTTGCGTGTTAAATTGTTTTTGGACATAAGTAGTCTTTGATACTTTTCAGTGGTACAAAAGAAAGAAAAGACGGGACAGCCAAATGGTTGCAGTGCCTCTTGGTTTGCACTTGCACTACCAGACAAGGATTATGGTTACATGGCGTAAATGTTGAAGAAGACAGAATGTCGAATGTTGGAAAACATTACACAATCATTGCAGGCGGAGAAGAGCGGTCGGTTATCATGTGGTTTCTTGTCCGTTAGATACATTTCCCAATTTTGACAAGAATTAAGACCGCCATCTCTAAAGCGCCTGTCTTGTTAGCTTCTGTTGTTTTCTTTTATTAGTATTTAATTTCTTAAACTAATGGCAATATTTTAAGGATAAAAATATATTTTCAATTCATAACTTTATTTATTATATAATTATAAATTGTATCACTTAAAAATTCAGTAATTTAATTTAAGAATAACGAATTTTAAAATATCAAAACTTTTAGAATTTTTCAATTTAATACTTAAATTTTTAAATTTTCAATCAATTCATTAGTTTTTTATAATCTTAAAAATGACAAAAAGGGCAAAAATAAATTTTAGTTGGTAAATGGAGTTTTATATTAAGCTGATAGTAATGTGATAAAAATTTATATTATTTTAATTTTACATTAAATTTTAAATGTGATGTATGTATCACATCTCTTTATTAGATAGGGGTAGTTGTGTATTGTCAAACTTTTGGTACGCTTCAGCAAGAATTTAACTAAATGTTAATAGTTACGAGATGTATGTGTCCGAATGTGAGATTTAATTATTAAAATAAGTTATTAACTTACTAAAAATTTATTAAATTATATAAATTTAAATAAAATTAATTTAATTAATTAACTCTAAATCTAACAAGCCCCGGCCCAGAAATCCCCAAATCGAGATACTCTTCTGCGCTGCCGTTGACAACCTCGAAATGCAATTATCTGTGTCTAGTCTGCTCACCAAGCTAACAACCGTTTCAACAACTGTCCACTCAGTTTCTGTAGCTCCTCCATGCTTTTACCGATCATGTAACACCGACACCCAGGTTACTAATATCGGCGGCGATGACCACCGATCGTAGAGTAGCTTGCCGCGAACAGAGCGGACCTCCTGGTTTCTTCTCACGGGCAGTCGTCTTTGTCTTGGTT
>JANZXP010000006.1:35008424-35039294 GCA_027576715.1 Erythroxylum flavicans
GAGTTAAAGAAAATGAAAGGTTTGAATATTAAGTTTTTTTAATACCTTATTTAAATGTACCAAAATGAATACATTTTTAAAATAAAGAAAAAGACATATATATATGAAGGAATGCAATTATTTGAAGTAAAGGGATAGCAAAATAAATAAAAAGGAATATTCTTTACTGGTATTTCTTATTTTAAAATTTAAATTATTTAATCTTTTAATTTAATTATTAAATTTTCTTGATTACTCCAATTAAGACTTTGGTTAATGAATATGTTATATACCACTCAAATGTATCTAATTTACATTCATTAATGAATTAAGACTTTTGATAATTAAAAGACCAAAATAAAAAAATCATTAAATTGAAAGAGTGTATTTATGTTTGTATTAATAAAAAAGGAAATATACATATTAAGAATAATTACTTTTTCCTCTCAAACACATTCAGCCCAGTTTTGGACTAATAGACCCAAACTCATAAGATCTGCAAATGGTGATGGATTGGTGGTAGGGTCGGTTTCCATGTGATATATTATAATAACATTGGCTGCTCTTACTATCTCTTTATCTTCTTCTATATGACCAAGCACTACTCCACCTTGTGAAAACTTCTGAGACAGAATACGGGAAATCCAATCCCAAAGTTTTGAATCGCATACCCAAAAAGAATCAAAGCCGCCATGGCTGCTACGTTTACAGGGGTTGGCGTTGGGATAGGTCTTTCGTGCTCTACTAGCAAGCTTCTTCAGAGTAAAATCTCCCCATCTAGATCGTCTCGATGTTATGTCAAAATGACCGTTTCAGTTGAAGAGGAGAAGAAGAAGAGCTTCAACCTCCAAAAGTCCGAGGAAATTTTCAATGCTGCTAAGGTATGCCTAAATTTTCCCTTTTTGATTGTATGCTTGGAATTGAAGAATTAAAACTGAATTCCAGTCTTTAGTCTTCATTTCTGGAATCTGAAATGGGATTGTGTTGGTTAATGTCTGATATTAAGGGTTGCTGATAAGGGCGTTGTATAATTCAGTGTAATATTTGAACTCTCGAAGCCTTGAACTGGGCAAATTTTGATATTCTGATAGAATAATTATCATCTGTAATGCTGCTGTGAAATGGGTATTGAGAACATGTGGGAAAGCATTTAGCTTTGGCATCTGTTCATATAGCAGTTGAGTTGTTTCACATTTTTGAGCCAGGGCTGTTGAGTTGCATCTTTTTTTATGAATAAGCTAGAGTCCAGCTTCCAGTATGGAAATTGGTTCCTTATATATTGCTAGCGGCTTCACTGTCATATATAACAAAGACCTAGAGATTTGCCTTTCCTTTTACAGGAATTGATGCCAGGAGGTGTGAATTCACCTGTACGTGCTTTTAATTCTGTCGGCGGACAACCTATTGTCATGGACTCTGTCAAGGGCTCTCACATGTGGGATGTGGACGGGAATGAGTACATTGATTATGTTGGTTCGTGGGGTCCGGCGATTATTGGTCATGCAGATGATGAGGTTTTACTCTTGTTCACTGCCTTCTTTTTGTAGGCAGTTCATCATTTGAATAGATTCGGTTGGGATTCTGTGAACGTACTTAGGAGATTAGTATCATACATTTGATGCTCTTTGCTAAATCAATTGGACTAACATTACTAGCAGGTGCTTGCAGCCTTGGCTGAAACAATGAAGAAAGGGACCAGCTTTGGTGCTCCTTGTCCTCTGGAGAATATTCTGGCAGAGATGGTGATTAAAGCAGTTCCAAGCATAGAGATGGTGCGATTTGTGAATTCAGGAACAGAAGCTTGCATGGGTGTGCTTCGACTGGCCCGTGCCTTTACTGGAAAAGAGAAGATTATCAAGTTTGAGGGTTGTTACCATGGCCATGCTGATCCATTTCTTGTCAAAGCAGGCAGTGGTGTTGCAACACTGGGGCTCCCTGACTCTCCTGGTGTGCCCCAAGGAGCAACCTATGAAACTCTAACTGCCCCATACAACGATATTGAAGCCATTGAAAATCTTTTTGAGACGAATAAAGGAGGAATTGCAGCACTAATTCTTGAGCCTGTTGTAGGAAACTCTGGTTTCATTCGTCCTAAATCAGACTTTCTTAATGCCCTTTCCAGGATCACAACAGAAAATAATGCTCTTCTAATCTTTGATGAAGTCATGACTGGGTTTCGTCTGTCGTATGGAGGAGCTCAGGAGTATTTTGGTATAACTCCTGACCTCACAACCCTTGGGAAGATTATTGGTGGTGGCCTGCCAGTTGGTGCATATGGAGGGAGGAGAGAAATCATGGAGATGGTTGCCCCTGCAGGCCCTATGTATCAGGCAGGAACTTTGAGTGGGAATCCTTTGGCAATGACAGCGGGTATACACACGCTAAAGCGATTGCAGAAGCCAGGAAGTTACGAGTACTTGGATAAGATTACAAACCGACTTGTTCAAGGCATTCTAGATGCTGGGAAGAAAGCTGGTCATGCTATGTGTGGTGGGTATATAGCAGGGATGTTTGGGTTTTTCTTCACGGAAGGTCCTGTTCACAACTTTTCTGATGCAAAGAAAAGTGATACTGCCAAGTTTGCCAGGTTCTTTCGAGGAATGCTGGAGGAAGGTGTATATTTTGCTCCATCACAGTTCGAGGCCGGGTTTACAAGTTTGGCTCATACTGCTGAAGATATTGAACAGACAATATCTGCAGCGGACAAAGTTTTCCAGAGAATTTAGGGCCTCTGTTTACCATGTTGTTGTAGTTCCCCCTTCTCCAGTTTCACCCTTGTTCTTTTGGTAGGTGAGCTGACAAATGTTTGTAGCGAGTTCCCTTTATTGAGATCCTTTACCTTGTATCTTTGAGAACTTATGTTCAATTGAATCTGTTACACTTACTATCTACCTATCCTGATTCCTGAGCCCCTCCATGACCTATTTCCTCTCCTTTTTTCCCTTCTTTCCTGGCACTACCAAAAGTTCACAAACCCGAAGTAAAAGTAAAACTCAAACAATGCTTCGAAAGAGTATGAGCACATTCTCCAGCATCAACAACAGTATTGATTTTAAGGATGTCTTGCTTCAAACGAAGAATACCGAACTTGCATTAGAATCATTAGATGATGGTAGCTAGCATTAACTGTAGTTTTTGTACACCACCCTCAAACTTGCGCGAATACGAGTCTTTGAAATGCAAATCTTCTGGAATTGTTCTGAAATGTATAGAAAGCTTGAAGAGGACAATTATTTCTATAAATCCTACAGATCTTTCGAGGTCTTAAAATAACAAGGAGATGAGAAAATGGAACAAGGAAGAAGCAACACAGACACCATTTTTGGTAACTTAAAGCACTTGGCAACACATGAATACTGCAACAACTAACATTGATGCCCAAACAATACAATCTGTGTTTAAAGCATCGATGCTTGGTAGACAATTTCACTGAATATCAACATATTTGCCTTCACAGTATGGAACAAGAGCATACAATTTTCTTGGGAGATTTGTCAATCTTCTTTTCTGTTGAAAAGCCAAAAGATTATGTTACATAAAAAGATTCCAGCTACAAGCATGATGAGAAATGGATGATACAACAATCAAACCATTGTTTGGAAAACTATACATAGCATTCAAGTGTTGTAGCACAAAACAGTAGTAGTACTAATAATAAAAATTATGCAGATTCAGATTAAGGATCTTAAGTTAACAACAGTGCGTAAAGGTAATATTCTGAAAGGCAACCATTGTTTCAACATGATGAGAGAAGATAGGCGAACAAAAAGATAGCTTGAATATGAAGTTGAGTAGCAGTTAAAGTAAGATCATTTAGATATTCCTAAAGCAAATTTTATAACATTCACCAAAGACAAATTAACCCACTGTTGGCCCCACAATTAAGAAGTTTTTGAGGAAAAAGAGAATTTATATTAGAATAATACAGCTCATGGTGTTCTATCCCTAGATTTTCACACATACTGATTCCATCCCAAATCTCACTACAAATATCAAGTTAAAATGAGCGATTTCATTAATGGAATGTTACCTAACTAGTGGAAAGGCAGTCAGTTCTCTACCAAACAAACAAATGATCTGCCAGTCTAAAAGCTTTTCTCTTAGTTATTAGAAGCTTCTCTTGTTGGATAGATCAGGCCACAAGAAAATCAAATGACCCCACAAAGTTGAAATTAAAGTTTAAAAAAGGAACAGTCACCTAAATAGTCTTGAGCCAACAAATGAATTTCAACTATAACATTTTCATCAATTAAAAGCGTTAGCATTTTGGAGTTCAGAAACCCTCAGGAATATGTCTTTCAATGACAAACAATGCCTACTAGAGCACAAAAAAGAAAACTAATCTCAAACGGACATCAACCTTACTTGAAATAAGTGGAATAAGAAAGTTTTGACGGAAAGCTTCAATAAATTAAGTTCCAAAGATCAACATCTCAACAAATAACAGAAACAACTCCTGCAAGTCCAATTTTCAGCTGACATATTAAATACATTGAAACGCATATTATAAACCTATAAAAATAATCAACAACCATTATGATGGAGTAACATATCATATGTGTGTGGATATAAGATTAAGATGGGAAATACCTGTTTTTGTTTTTGCTGGAGAAGGCTGTACAACAACATGCATTATGATGATACCCCCGGCGGCAACTTCGCCAAAGGGTGTTCTACACTGACCAACAGTCTTGTTGTTATCCAAAATTTTACCAGAACATATCAGTTTGATTTCATTTACAGCCTTAGGAGTAATGGTTTTACCTATATAAGAAAATCAAAAAGAAAATTGAGAAAAAAAACATCTAACAACAGAAATAGACAGAAACTCCTCTAGATGCCAGGCTATTTCATACTGATAGATTGCCAGTTTTAGATTGAGAAATCTACAATTTATCATTCTTGGCAGCTGGCTGTGCAACGTCTGGACGAGCAATGTTAGTTTGAATCGATCATCATATTGCAACCTTTAACAGGCATCTCAAAATTTTCACAACAATGCAAGCATCCATAAACAATCTTTTCGATTTCCAAATTGCATGTAAATTACAAGGGGTCACAAAGAATCAGATATCTTTCTGCAGCTTCAAGTCCAAACCAATATGATCTTTTCAGTAGTTCTTCATGAAGGTAATAATGCATTCTCAGATGCATCATTTTACTAAAAAGTAAAGCTTATGACATAAACCATTCAAACTCAAAATTACATATATTCTCTAAGTTTCTGAAAGAAGCACTTAACTTTTGAAACGATACAAACATATAATACAGAGTGACCACTAATTCCAAAATTGTCATTGACAAGCTACTTGATTCCTTTCTAAGACTTTCCAAATTTTCTCCAGAGTTTGTAATTTGCATAGAACCATCATCCTATAACAAGAAATGAGTTTTGTTTATACGTATAAATAACCCATTATTCTCACTTCTAAGTTTTCCAACCAACGAAATCACACCCACAACACAGAAATAGAAAACTCAAACACAAGCCACCAATTCTCAGAATAACCGAAATTACTTAAACAAAATCAAACATTGGGACCCGGTTTTTCCGGAAGTAGGTATTCAGACAAGACAGAAAAGGGGCAACCTTTGGGCCAATCGGAGACAATTCGCTGCTTAAGCATGTCGACCGTGGAGGCCGACAAGTACCGAAAAGGGCCGATGTCAGAGCCGTCGTAAAGCCTGAACTTGATGTCAACCAAATCCTCCTCCGGCATTTGACTGTTGACCTTAACTTCTGTCCTTCTACCCAATCAGCTACTCCCAATTACACCTCTCTCCGACTTCGAATGAATCAACAACAACCAGCTCATCAAATTCCAGAAACCAAGTGTTGTTATTAACAGATCTAAACTCAACTCAATCGAAATGATCAATAATTTCTAATTTCTTTTTTATTTATTTATTTATTATATTTTCATTTTTTAAAAAAGCATGAAATTGCGTAGGGATAAAAAATAATAATTAAACAATTAAATAAAATCCATACCTTAAAGAAAGAAGAAAGAAGCAGGCGATTTTCGGAGCCCCACTTTAGTTTTCTTCTATAGAGAGCAACGCGGTGTTGGGACTCTGAGTACGGCATCGTTTTCCTCTTCGTCTTTCACCACCAAAAAAAAAAGGGATAACTAAACGACGACGGTTGAGGTTCTTTTCGTCGCTTTCTGGTCAAAAAGGAAAGTCGCGGGGTTACTTGAGCATAACAAAACCCTAAACCCGAGAAAATGAAGAGACCAAGAGGAGGAGAAGAAGAAGAAGGGGAAGAGAAGATGGAGATTGTGTGGCAAACACCCGCCAATCCTCCTCAGAAACAAGATTACATCTTTCGAAATGGTTGTTTATTCTTTCATTTCAATTGAAGCTAGGAGATTACATATCGAAGAGAAAAAAAAATGATTATTTTGGCGGGAAATATGCAGGGAGGCGCCACGTGAGACCATACTACTTTGAGTTCATCTCACATGTGAAGAAGCGTTGGGCGGGGAAGACAATTGTTGATTTGTTCGCGGAAGAGTTCAAAGGCCGACCTTATGATTACTACGTACGTATGCATGTTTGTGTTTATGTGTTCTATTTAGAATGTGCATTGATTTTAATAACTGAGGGTTGTTGATTTAGATTAATGCAGTAAAATGTGGACGCATACAAGTTGATGGAGAGATGGTCCCAGTTTCCTACATTGTTAAATCTTCACAAAAGATTAGCCATTTCTTGCACAGGTTTCCTAATCATTTCACTTGGTTGTAATGTAACTTATAGGTGTCTTGGATTTATGAGTTTTTTATGGATTGATTGATTTCGATAAGGTTGTTGTAGGCATGAACCTCCGGTTATGGATTTGGGTGTTTCCGTTCTTCAAGAAGAAGACAATGTTGTTACTGTTTTCAAGCCACCAACTGTTCCTGTAAGTGTGCTATGACTCGACATTTTCTGTTAATGAATGAACTCGTTATACCTACATGCGAATTGTTAAAACCATTTCCTAAAGGAACACTAATGTGGTCATTGTGTGTCGAGGTTTGGTTTGTAATGTCAATGTTCTAGGAGTATTTTGTGTGATTGAACATCTATGGTCTTTCGTTTTAGGTTGTTATTAAGTTGATGTGGTATTGCCCTGTAGGTTCATCCTTGTGGTCAATATCGGAAGAATACTGTTGTTGGAATCCTTCAGGCCGAACATGATTTAGCGCCTCTCTTTCGTATCCAAGCATTATACTTTGGAAGCATGCATTCTAGCTAGACGTGGTTCGTGGAAAAGGCTATGAAAGTTTAAATAGCTTCTTGTGCCTGGCCATTGCGATTTTTTTCCCTCTTTTTCTATATGATTTTGCTATTTCCAGTTATCTTTCCCATAACTCCATCATAGCGGTACATCGGCTGGATCGTCTTGTCTCAGGACTTCTTATCTTGGCCAGAAATGCATCAAAAGCAGATCTTTTCAGGCAACAGGTGAGTCTGTTGTTTTGTTCATCATTGTTGTTCATTGGAATGGATAATCATGTTTAAAAATGAGATCGATATTGTAATCCAAAATATTGACAGGAGTTTGTGACTCTACTGTCATAATCCTGTTCGTCATTGCAGATTGAAGCTGGGGTTGTGCAGAAACAGTATGTTGCAAAAGTTATCGGGATTTTTCCAGAGGATGAGGTAAATCCTTGTCTAATCAAATGATTTCTACATGTTATTTAATTTGATGACTTCTCAGTTCTCTCATATGGACTCTGTGAATTGTTGAGATGACTATGCATTCTGAATGTAAGAATTTGTATTATTTACAAGCAGTGAGTTTAATAACTGTATCCATCGTAAAGGTTCTCATAATTGGTTGGTGTTGAAATAAACCAATTGTCAGCTGCTGTTTACCTATGTATTTAACTAATCCCATAATATGTGGATGTGGCCATGTTCATCCTTGAGGTACAGTTGTTTGAAAATTATGCTGATGGTTTGCTGGTTAATGGTTCTTATCTATTTAACATCTACTTTTACATTTTTATGCCAGCAAGTTGTTGATGTTAACATAAACTATAATGCTCGAGAAGGGAGAAGCACGACAGAGGTGAGGCTTTTTTTATTTCTCTCTATCAGGAGTCATAGCTGCTTCAAAGTGCATCCCCCACTTTCATATTAACATCTAAGTTATAGATCTTCTGATCATATGTTCATTATGAAGTATTCATTTGTACTACGGTGGATGTCAGGTGATGAGGCTTCTTTCTGGATAAATAATATTCACTTTCATTTTTTTTCAATTAATTTGTGTTATATTCATTAGTAGTCTTCTTTGTGTTAACACATGGTGTAATTTGTGTCAATTTTGCATGATTGTACGTGTGCTTGCAAATTTGGGATCTTTTTCTTTCCATAATCCTGACTGCTATTCTTTGATGTTACTTTGTATTATTATTGCTGTTCTGCTGATGAGTTATATACCTGTGGTGGTTGAAAATGCTGGGCAGTTTAGATTCATTGCAATACACTGATTCTTAGATTTTATAATTTCTTCAGGTCAGTGACTCTCATGCCAATTCTTCTGTGAAGGGGAAGCCTTCTTGTACAAAGTTTACTAGGATAAGAACCAATGGAACTCATAGCATCGTGTTATGTAAACCAATCACTGGCCGAACTCATCAAGTAAGGGAACTTCTGAACAAGAAATTGCTGTTAGAAATACATATTTTAAGGGCTTCAGTAGAAACCCTTATGTCATATGGAAAGGAGAGGCCTTGATTTGAAATTTCTTTTTGGTTTTTCTTGCTTTTTGCTAATATTGGCTCTTATCTTTTAAAATAAATTTTATCTTTGGGAAAGAACGATGGGTGTTCTTGATGAGTAGTGGCAGCAAATTGTAGAAGTCTTGAGGAATATACAAGGGCTAAATGTTAATGACTAATTGAGCCTCGTACAAGCAAATGAGAAACCATGCTAGCCGAAGAGGGAGCAGGAGCTATAGCAGCAGAGTAGCTGCTCGTTCAGAATCCCAGGATAATAAATTCCTATATGTCTAAACCCTTTTTGTTTTGGAACACAAATGAGTCCAGCTTGTTAGTATTCTTCAAATTTTCGTCCTTTCTTGACATGAGCAATTCCTCATTTTGTATTTTTTGATACATACGGTTGCTCTTCTTGAAAATTCAAACATGTTAAATGGCTTAATTTAAGCCTACTAATTTTATGGATTCATCTTTATTGGTCAATCTTTCCTCTTCTCGCTAAACTTCTTGCCTTTTATGTTAACAATGCCCTTTATTCATTCTTGGTAAGAAGATTTACCCATTTTTTCCCTTGTCATATCTTAACTTGGGATCCATCTTCTTCGGGTATATGACATTTATATGCCACAGTTTAATCATCTCCTTTTTCTTCTTTTCATGTAAACTCATAAATGAGATTGTGTTGACATCCATTTTACTGATGGATATGGTGAAATTATAACGTGTGTTAATCAATCTTTTTCTTTCTCTCGCCCCCCTTAGATTCGAGCTCACTTACAGTATTTGGGACATCCAATAGCCAACGACAATCTTTATCTCTCTGAACATGTTCAGAACCGCTCCAGTAATGGGAGGACTGCTGATAGAGCTGCTTTCAATCCTAGCAATTCTTCGTCAGGAAATAATTCATGTAAACATGAAGAAAATTGTGAGGAAGATTTCAGCATTGATCCAATGTGCACAAATTGTCCAAATTTGGCTCCAAAAGGGTGAGACTTCAACCTGTGATGGTACTTTTGGTAGAATGCATATTTGTCAAGTTTCACTTGTGCTTACTATAAATGTGCATTTGTGCTGTAACATGTGTGATGCTATTATGGTACAATGGCTGCGGTCTGCACTAATTTACTTAGAGATTGCAACACAATTTAGTGAATTGTGTGCTATTTCTAATAAACCATAACCCAAGGATTTTTTGAAATCTTGCTCAAGTTGACATTTTAGTTGCTGTTGCCAAAGATTAAATTTCATACTTCCCTGCTGACAAATTAGGAAATATAAATTCATGATATTGTTGCCTCTTTTTTTTTTCTTATTTGAAATTAACACTTACTACAACACGTAGACAGTCAATTTCCTTGCCTTATAGCTTCTTTCCATATCTACATTAACATTCCAAATTGCTACATGTCCACTTACTGTCATTTATCTTCTGCTTATAGTGCTTGTGGAAAGAGGTGGGGGCACAATTGTATTAATAAATTGGTGGTTGTTTTACCATAATCTCATTAGTTGTTTACACCTGAAGCGTGGTATTGTTGGTTCCAGTTGACTTTTATCTGAATGCGTGTTGCATTTTCATGTAAATGTGTGCATATACTTGCTTCTGAGTTTTGTTTTCGTTTCTTGTAGATATGATGAGCTTGAAGAAGGTTTATGGCTTCATTGTGTGCAATATTCTGGACCTGGATGGGTTTATAAATGTCCTTATCCAAATTGGGCAACTATATCGTAGTTTGTACCTTCTTCCTCCTCTTCTTTCCCTTTCCCCATTCATATTCACTTATTAAAATCAAAAGCTTGTGCTTCCAAAGTTTCCTAACACTTTCATGATAATGTTATTGTCCCTTTTTCTTGTCAATAAAAAAAATGCAGTTTTTTATATTTCTTCAACCCATAACAGAAGACTGAAATTATGTCTATATATAATAATAGTAGGGTACTTCCTTTCATACCTGCAAAGTGAGTGTATGTGTATAATCTGTATGGATATTATCAAGCAAGTCTTTGTAATCGAATGCATTTGTCAATCGTTTCTCATGCCAATTGTTGAACTTTTAAGAGAATGTTTTGTTTATTTTTAAAGAAGGATAGAGTTATGATGAATCCGTAGTGGTCCATACTTCCTGGGAAAACATAAACGGTTTTTTCATGCCAATTGTTAAACTTAGAAGAAGTCTTGGTTTTGCAGGAAACTAAGACCTGCTTAGATATGCACCTCAACTTTTGCTTTGGTTTTGAAGGATTGATTGAAAAGATGTATATGTTTAGCCCATGCGGTACAATGGGATGTCGAACATCTTTAAAATGCTGATGATACCAACATTTTTAAAAGTAAACTTATTATCTAGAGAGGATTGACATCTACTTTTTGTGTTGATTAGCGGCTTGCTTTGATCATAAAGCATTAAAAAGTAGTCCAGGTCCTCTTCATCTATCATGCCATGGAGCATAAGCATTGCATCAGCCACTAGCTCAATGGAGATGAAAGCTACGACAATTAATTTGGATTAGAGACAAAAAGTTGCGCAACTAATCTCGATTACTCAGTAGATAAACTTGTGATTCTTGCAAATGATTGATGTTACTTGCAGTATTAGCTTACTTAATACGTGTTTTATGGTTAAATGCAGAAGTTCCATTTGCAGGGGAGCATATGAATTAACTTAATGAGTGTCATGACATCTAACAATGTCCAATTATGTATAAGATTGGTCTTTAATGGGTTGTTTTTCTTACAGTTGTGCAAAAACTCATTTGATGCGTAATATTATGATGACCATGTAATTTTTTACAAATTAACTATGCTGCAGCCATGTATATAAAGCTTAATATGCATAAAACATTTGCTTCAACATTTTTTAAAGTAATCACGATTGTAACTAGGGATGAGAATGCTTATAAGTATATGGACTAAAAAGAGAAAAGCTTAACGCAAGCACAAAAAGTAGGCAATTATTTGTTATCTCCTGTTGTCATACTCTGCATGCATTACAAATATGAATCTCAAAGAGGTTACCTTTTTGCTGACCAAATCCAGATTAATCGATTAATAGGTAAAGTTGCTCTGCGACTAAAACGTCATAAGTTTAAGTTATAGAAGTAACTTTTTTTTGTTTTTGTAAAAATATAAAAGAAAGGTTGCGAAGGAACTTCATGCACTGAATACTTTGACTTTTTGACTTTCTAAGATAGACAACCCTTGCCCAACTTATCCATAGCATCTCAATGAAAATAATTTTTTTAAATTTTCATTCAGTTTGGAAATTATAATTCAAATGAATAATCTACAAAAGAGGAATTCATTTAATACCATTGGAGATAAGGTTCATTTGATAAAACTACACATTATATATGTTAAACATTGCTAGTGCCTGTATGTGCTGGTTGTCTCAAACAAAAACTAAGCTCCTCTAATTAATGAAGAAAAATTCCCACATAGCCAAACCCCATATAATCTCGTCTAAAGGAATACTTGTTCAAATATTATCAGTGTATAGTACTTGAAAGGGCTGTGATCACAACCAAGAACTGTTTCTATTAGCAATTAAGTACCACCCCAACTCACTGAAAAGGGTTGGAAGCGATTTGGTTGAAGTAACCTAAACTAGAGATATCAACAAGTTCCCTCATTATTTAGACACCTATGAGATTAATTATTGCCATCTTTTGTGTAGCAATAAGGCCACAACTGACTATATGCAAACTATGGATAGAGTTTGCTTTCTTTCTTTTACAGTGCTCATGCCACGAAAGTAGGAACAACTTGGTGCCAAGGACAACGGGAGATGGGGTTATCCTCTCAAAAGTTGGACACTTTTCTCTTTTATATTGTCAATTGTTATTGTCTTATTAATTAATAATGAGAAATAAAATAGGAAGTAGTTTGCATTTAGCAAAAAATTTAATTTGCAAATTCAATTTTGTCCAAATAATTGGACCTGTACACATACTTTAGCATCAAAATATTCAAAAACTAAAGAAAACAAAAGTAAAAGAGTGTTAAGAACTTGAGTTTGAGTTTCATGAATTTTAAATTTTAAACTTGTTAAACAACTTATTTGGAGCAATAATTTGTAAATTATTTAAATGTTCCCAAAATTTATTATTAAATACTTAATAAAGAAATGGATGATTCCCACATGTAATTGGGAAATATGAGGGGATCAATTGACAATTACAATAAGAATCTATATATCCTCCACTATTCAGACTTAGCAGGACATTGTCTTTGCTTTATAACAGTTGTGATGCAGCTGATGGAATTAGATTGTATTGTGAGATTATATTCTGAGGCTTAGTAGAGAATGACAAAGCATCTCAAGTGAATAAGATTCAACAAAGAAAATGTCTAAGCCACCTTTTACTGTCTCATCTCCTACCAGTTAACTAACTGTTCCTGTATAGCTACTCTACTTTGTGACCCAGTTGGTGAAACATTCAGATTGAGGAACATCGCTAGTTGGCGAAACCCTAGAAGGGCATTAAAGTAGTGTAGGGCATCAAGCATGCACAAGTATCCTCCATTTTTAGCTAACTTCCTGTTAACTAAAGAGAAATGTGGGGTACATATATATTATATACATACATTTGTCATGTTGATCCAGGATTAATTAGCTTATTTTTGTCCTAAAACGACAAGGCTCGTACTATATATGCTGCTAAGCTTCACCTGTGTCCACGATCTAAAGAAGGAGATATACCACTTGGTTCACTCATCTAATTAACAAGTCTCATCTCTTCTTTTCTTTCCTTTTCCTCGCCTCAAACGTATCATTACAAGTAATGTGCCCTATAAAATGGGATTAAAGAATATGTTAATTATATATAAGTGTAAAGTTCCATCCTTTTGTTATGCCAACGTCATGGCTTTTTCCTTTTGGATAGAAGATTTGCATGACCCTTTTTAAAAATAATGGATAGGATTGGCTAGCTGATCTCACTTAGAGTGATCATTTGGATAACTAACTGCAGATTAGGCCTTAATTTCTAACGTTATCTATAGTATAAAAGACAATTGATTACATCTCCAATGCAAAAACAAACCCTAATTTTCCCAAAAATTCAAAGTCAATTGTAGTTCACAACATTTTCTTGCCTTTGTAATTAATATTTATTAACTAACTAATTAATTGTAATTTTATTTATATAATTTAATATTTTAAAAGTTCAATTAAAAATTTGATAATTACTAAACTAAACGATTTAAGGCTTAAATAATCACTCTTAAGTTTTAATTAGTACTACATGATGTATATAAAAGTATTTGAGAATCTCTTTTAGGTGTTTTGAAGTTAATGTGACTTCCACCTAACTCACATATGACATTATAAAAACTGTCTTATAAATTAATTAAGATGATTTATAAAACCTATTAATTTAAAACACTCAAATAATATAATTAGGACTTTAACATATAATACATCATCTGAATCAACTTTTTAATTTTGTATACAGTGATTATTCAATTTTATTGATATTAAGAATTAAATTAAAACTTTTAAAAAATAAGAGTTACATTATAATAAAAATTTAGCTTCAAAAAATTTATTTGACTCTTTTATTAAATTATAAATGAGAAAATTATCGATACTCAAACCTTTCGATCAAAATTACACGGTAAGAACTTGAGAGCTTTCTGATACAGACCTAACACCTTGCGTGCAAACAAATCTCATACTCATCAAAATGGAAATCATCACTTTGAAAAGTAAAGCATGATGAATCAATCATTCAGGTGTTCTTAGAAATTTTTATAGGATCATGTAGACTACAGCTTGATGTTGATAATATAAATTGGAAAGGAAACACGAGGGCTTAGTGGTGCTCCAGAGATACACGTTTGCGAGTAAAGGAGCATGCAATCCTTGTGCGGTTCTCCCAAATGACTTGACAAAAGTCCGTTCTATATTATCCTAAGAAAAACATAAAGATGTTGTCGCCCTTCGTCATCAATCAATGCAACAGTTTAGTCTAATAATTAAACTTGTTTCTGCACATATTAGTTTTTACACAATTTAACTTTCTCAAACAAAAGGAAGATAGATAAGTCTCCATATTAGTTGATAGTTAATTTAATTTAATTAAAAAAAACAAATTAATTAAAGATGTGATTAAGTTTATTTAGAAACTGCTAATTTGTGTTATATAAAAAATAATTTATCTTTATAATTAACTTTAAATATATGTTTAAGTGATTTAAAATAAAGTTTTTAAATATATTATTTTATAAGTAACAATTTTTATTTAATTTATCACTTCATTTTAAATTTTATTTTTTTACTTTTACATTATTTTATGAATTAAAAAGTATACAAATTCTTTTATTAGCAATAATTATTTATAAACTTATTTGGGTCTAGTGTGTATATAAGTATACAGATTTTTGAGTTAATTTTTCTTTTGAAATTGTACTATATAAAAAAAATTTCTATTTTTTAACAACTTCGAGTCCAGCCTTCTTTTTGCATTATTATGGATACAAAAATAATGAAAAATTTTGGATTCAATTTTCAACTACTCCTATTGGATCAGTTGAATTCAATAATAGATATTTGTTGGCATTCCAACCTTCTCCTTTCAGGCCTACTCGAACAAGAATTCCCTGATCTAAATATTTGAATATGACTAACTATATATTTTTTTTTGAGTGAATTTTTTTGAAATTGTACTATACCCAATTAAGTTTATAAATAATTGATAATATCATATCTCAACTAAAAATTTAAGATAATATTTCTTTATAAATAAACCATTCAACTATATCCCTGTGTTCATTATGATCATCAACATCCTGTATACGTGCAATTTGCTTTATATGAGTTCCTTTAAAGATAGGAAGCAAATGGAAAGCAATGACATCATTCGTTGATCTGAAGATAACAAAGATGCAGTGGTGCACTACTTTTTACTCTTTATGGCTAATCGAGAGTCTTACAAAGGCCACAAGTATATACTAAAGTGGCATTCTTATAGCTCTCAACGTGTGTCAATGTCATTTCTACAACTTTGTCTGTGAACTATGAATATGATTGGTGTGATGGAGCATCGGTGATCTAATAACACGTATGTTCAATAGTTATATTTACATTATTAGCAGTCTTTGTCATTAGATGATAAGAAAAAGTTTTAGTAACGTATCATTAGAAAGTGAAAAAATTCTACCCAAATTCAACTGTACTTTTTTATTAAGATTAATTATATTTCTTTTTTAATAGGCCACTTGATTGTGTAGTATATAATTTATGAAAAAATAATGTGATTAATAGTTAGCTGGTATTGGTAGTTATTAATATCATAAATAATAAAATAAAAATTTTTAAATGAATTTTTTACTTGAAAATAATAATAACGAAAAACATAATTTTTTAAAATAAAATTTTTTTTATTATATATATGGTCTTATAATTTATTATATAGCTTTTTAAAAATTTGAGTGTAAAGGTTTGGAAAAAAATATCTATGTGATCAGAAAAAATATGAAAATACTCATTATAATACTGATGACAAATTGATAAATGATTTATTCCCTTCTCTTCTAATATAAACCATACAAGGATAATGAGCTGTTTTAAAAAATGATAGTCAAATGGGATTTCATTTGATATTGTTTGTTTTAATGTTTTGAAATTTCCATAAAATTTTTGAAAAATTTACAAAAAAAACCAGTGATGGTATTGATAGTACGGGTAGAGGAACTTTTCCCGTCTTAGCCCCATTGGAGTTCCTTTTTTAAAAAAAGAAGGAATCCGCAGTTGCCACTCTTTGGATGCGCACTGAATAAATCTCCGAATTGACGTAATAGTCTGCAAATTATGCTAATCGGGTATTCAACATTAGTCAAGTCTTGTACGACAGACTCTCGATCGAGAGAACGTATATAGAAGGAATCGAATACAGGACCTTTTGACTTCATACTCTCCTACTTCACCAACTTGACCATCCCTTAAACATATATATTTCATGTTAACAACTCAACAAAGTTTTAATGATTACTGAAATAAGATTTATGTTATTGCATGATAACAGGGTTGAATGTTCAGTCCTAGATGCTTCAATGGCAGGTCAGGTGAGCTTACTAAAGATAAAGAAACATTATATAATTATAATAAAATAGCATGAAACCAATACTTAGGTATCAGCTAAGAACTTGCAATCATTTGATACTAATTACGTGAAACGATATAACAAAGGCAGAAGGATTACGTATTGCCATGCTATAAGCAAAAAGCTATATAAGTTGATCATATGATTGTTAAATACAAAATAAATATTCTTATTTGCTCGAAAGTAAAGATAAATTACATGCAGATTTAGAGGAAGAGCTTGTGTCTCTCTTTTGAATCTTTTTCACTACAACTTGAGAGAGGCTTACAACATGCAGCTTTTACGCGTAAAAGTAACAAAACAGAGACCATATCACATATACAATTTTACATGCAAATTAGAACCACACGCCCCATCAAACTGTGACAATGACATAGACCGCCATGTCTTGCTTATTTTGCTTGCAGGTTTCCTTCTCATCTTCGACAAGTACTACTGCATTTCCATCACCGTTCAGCTGAGGAACCACCGCATTTAGGTCGGAGCAGATTGTCGAACTAACCTTGGCCACGTCCACAATGTGTACTTCTGATAATTGTTGATGCTTTGGATCTGTTTCCTCGACAATTTTCTTGGGACTATTCTTATAAATCACATAAAGTACCATCTGCACAAGACCAAACGCAAAGCCTAGTATGTTTGGAATCTGCATAAAAAGGATAAAAATTGTTAATGAAAAAACAGTAATTGAATCGAAAGTTTTCACATGTTGTTTAGTTATGTATGAACTTACAGCAACAAAAGGGTCTCTCTTTAGATACCCAAAGAAGAACCACATGACTGCACTCAGAGTAAGGAAGAAGGATAGATAAAATGGCATGAACTCCACGCTCTTGGTTTTTATAACTTTTCTCTGCAGAAAAATGTCGAATTAAGAGGGTTAAAACCTTGTTATGAACTTGAAAACTTTGTAGCTAAGTTGTGGTATTTTTAGGCATTCTTACCAAAATGCATAGAGGGGCAGCGAATACACACAAGGAGAATATCATGTTAATCCACCCCAGAACTTTTACGCGCTTTTCTCCATGAGTAAGGGAAAGAGTTAAAATACTTATCAAACCGAATCCAAAAACGTTGAACAAGAGGACAAGCTTCAAGGTGAAAATCTGCATGTAAACGGATTACTTTGAATCAGATTACTGATACTGTTAAAAGAGTTTCCAGAAATGGAAGAAAAGAGATGTTTTTTTGAATACCTTGTCCTTCTTAGTGCCATAGATAAGGTAGATAGTGATGTAGATTATCTCCATACAAAAGGTGAATGAGTTGATGGTGATTAGAAGAGTGCAATCTTTCTGGAAAATTGCATAGAACAGCCACAACATAGCACTAAAGAGTGCAATCACATAAGGAATAGATTGAAATCCTTCACTTGTTTTCTTCTTGTAAATTGCATAAAATGTCGGCCTGTAATGCATTGGATTGCTGGTAAGTTGGTGAGTTCATAAGGAAGAATGTTAAAGAGATGTTCGTGTAAGATGTAAACTTACACAGGAGCAAGGCAGACCATACAGGAGATAACGTTGCCTAAAGAACAAGAACAACAGAAGGAAAAGGAACGTAAATAATCTGAATCAGTATATATAAAAGAATGGAGACGTATAAGATCATGCATGCATGAAACTACCAAAGAGAGACTCTGCATCTACCTAGAAGACCAAAAACGAACATCCATGAAAAAGCCATTCTCAATCTATAAAGTTAATGAGGATCGACCCTCTCCCTCTCTTTATCTCTCAAGCAATGTTCTTAAGAGAAACTGATCAGCCAATGTCTTGCAGAAACAAGCGCTGGGTTTAAGACACTTATATAGGCAAGCAAGAAGTAGAGCCAAGAAGCAATAGGATCTAGAGTAGTGATGGATAGTGGCACTGTAATTGTGGTCAGGATCCAAAAATCAACATGGGAGTGTTCCTTTCCAGTTGGTCCTAATGGACCGTTTTACGTTTACATAATCCAAAAAGCTTTCTAATAGCTAATGCCCTATCTATATAAATTAGGTTATTCTTGTTGGTGGTATTAACACCCTTTAACCAAAGTCGCTCTACTTGCGGACTCCATTCCAAAGTACCAGCCCTCCCCACGTGCCTCTTTCTGATGTGTCACCCACCAAGTGGTTTAAGGGTTACAACTCATATTTTCAGTTTCAATAAGGTCCTGAAATTTTGTAAGCTCGGAGTGAAAGAGAAGATGTGGGCCTCCTAACTTTACCTTTATGTACAAAAAAATAGTTAGTTCTTATAAAAAATTAGAGGCTCAGAAAAATAGAGCAAATTAGGAGCCCTGAGCACAAGCCCAGCACCCCCCGGCCCAAAGCCAGGCCTGGTTTCAATGACTTTGTTTAATCTTTCTGATCAAGGGATCATGCGGTTAGATCACCAAGAAAAAGATCGTTTAATTTCTAACTAGTTAAAATGTTAATCAATCCAAGTTTGGAACTCAACCATAAACTTGAATTTGCCTTCCACAAGTCTAATTATTACTGCTGTACTATTGTGGTTACAGTCAAATTATCAAGACTTAATAAAATTACAATTATATTTTTTTAATTGTATTTTTGTTTTCTGTAATTATTACAATATTGTAATTATATTGCGAATCATTATCATAATTTATTATATTTATAATTATATTTTTAGAAACAAAAGCACTCCAACATATGTCGAAATTAAAGGACAAGAACTCGTGAGTTAACACTGGTTGGCAATTGATACTATTGTTATATATAACATAAAAAGGCAAAAAGGGTGTAGTATAGCAATGGGAGCATTACCAAAAAAAACTAGTAGTAAAATGGTAAAGAACTAGAACCCACTTGGCTCATTTCTTGTAGGGTTCCAGGTGGCCTTGAAAGCTGAAACTAACTCTCCCTTTCTGATGTGTGATCGCACTTGTGGTGGAGTGTGATTGAGGATCTTTGCTCTTCTAGCTAGTGTACATGATAGAAGCAATCAAACGGTGGACGAGAGAGCTCAGGCTTCATGGTAGACGATATGTGGGGCTTTACCAGAACAAGAAACAACTTTTCACCTCTGTTGACCTAGTAGAACCCATTAGCCTCCATGATAAGTCCTGGTAGTACCCATGTATCTCTTCTTTTTAGCTTTTTTCTTCTGGTTTTGGTATAACACAGTCATAATTAGTCAAAAAGCATTAGATGAATATAGTCATTAGCTATCTTCTCAATGGTCTTTTTGAAACCCTGAAAACAAAGTTATTGACGATCTTTACGTATCTTCCTTTCCTTCTAATTAACAATGGCTAGATATTCAAAATTCTTGTATTATCTTTTTATCTGAGTCAATTAAATATTATTTCTCATCAAATCACTAAAAACTTTAAAATTTTTATTACCAATATATAATAATAAAGATAATCTCCTACAGTTTAAGTGACTATGAAAAAAAGATAATTACTGAATTATTATGTTTGCTATTCAAGATTTAGATTAACACCTAGACAATTAATCTTTTAGTTGATCCCTAAGTAGAATCTAAAGGACAAGAGAAGGAAATAATCGACTAGCCGCATATGGTGATAGGTGATAAATAAGAAGGGTTGACAATCAAACAAACATCATAGAGCAAATAATTCATCTGTTTTCTCAGGAGATAAGTCCCATTCGGTTTTTATTTTGGGATTTTCAAAGTTCTTCTGAAAGGGACTCACACTAACTATACTGGAAAAGCAATAATTGTCATATATATATATATATATATATATATGAAACAAAGATTTTCCTATTCATATGTTTTATACTAAAAATGTTTTCTTTTTATTTTCATAATTTGAATTTGAAGTATTAAAAATTCTACTTAATTGCAGTAATATTTCTTTCACTAAATTTCGATGTACTATTGATCACACGAACTTTTTTTTTTCTTTTTTTCAATGTTTTAAAAACTGAATCAGAAATTAAACCGATAAAATAAAAAATTTAAGGTTTAAAAGTGAAAGATTTAAACGGTGTTAGATCGTCACAAAATCAGTTAAAGATTGATTAAAATTAAAAAATTTAGAATATGATTGAAAGAGATTGTCCTTATCTATCAAAGAATTTGAAGTTTAATTAAAAAAAGATTGTTAAATAGAAACTAATTCATTTATTTTAGTATATAAAAACTTATTAATTAACAAAAATTGACCAATTAATTAATAAATTGATCAATTTTTAATATAAAAATTATTAAAATAAATCAAGCTAAAAATTTTCAAGATTCAAGATTTTTACCATTCAACATATCGAATTAATTTATTTTTTAATTTTTTCATTAACCAAAAAAAGGACTTCTTAAAAAACCATTATAGAATCATAGTATTTAATAATAAACTAGAAAATTAAAAATTTAATGCTTCTTTTATCATCTTTGAAATTGATATTTAAACTTATCTAGATCTAGCAAATACGAGCCTGCTGGACTCCACAAGGAATGCTGAAAACAGCAAAACAGAGAGCAGAGAGGACGCTAAAATGCACTAGACATACTAAATTAAGGTTTGATGAAACAATAATTGGGCCAACTCAGCCAGGCATGCGTTAGGCGCAGACATTGTCTGTTGGCATGACAGTTCCTATGTTCAAATGGAATTTGGTTATGAACCCCTAATTTTAGTCAGACATGGAAGCAACAGAGCAGGGAGATTAAAAGATAATATATTTTAAACGATGTTCCTAATTAAGTTTAATTTTTTTAATTAGGTATGATTAGTTTTTCAACTAATTCATTTATTGGTATTGATAATGATAACGATGCTCACTCTAACAAGATGTATAGAATTTAGGGAAAAATATACATTTCCTTCTCTTTTTTTGTTTTTATATAATTTAAATTTTAAAATAATAGAAATAAATTAATTTAATTACTAAACTAAACTCGGTCGTTTTTATGTTTTGTATTAAGACTAATTCACTATCCTTTATGAAAATCTTGTAAAGTATGAGGATAATTATGGATACCATTTTGTCACCTTCTTCTAACAAAAATAAGATTATGCCTAAGTTTGTAGATTATACATGTATTGTCTATCTCCTTAGCTCAATGATTAAGCAATCGTGTCTTTGAAACAAGTATCAATTAATCATTAGAGCTCAATTCAATTACTCCCTTCTTGCCTCGTGGCTTCCAACATCACGGGTATGCGTGATTGAGCTCAGTCCACTTAATCGATTTGACAATTCCTTTATTTTTACGTTTTAATCTTGTCCGTTCTTAGTGACGTTATCTTATATGATAAAATGGAATTAAAAGTAATAAAATGAGGCAATATCTGAAGTTCAATTAACATGCTCAAAGTGTTGTTATTGACCCATAACAATGCTACATCAAAGCAAATACCCATATACACATCAAGCATACACACATATACGCTAAATTAGGAATCGTAATTAAGTTACATATAATAGAGACCAAATGCAGGTTTAAACGTCACATCGAATGACCTGGTCTTGCCCATATGAAACATCTGTAAGCTTGTTCTCATGGTAATCAGCTTGGTCTGCAACTTTTTGACCGTCCGGTAGGGGAGTTCCGGCTTGCTGAACCTCAATATCAGCAGTGGTCTTGCTTGGTTTTACCATGTCCAGATGGGTCTGAGGTAGCTTACTACTAGGCTCTACAGGTACTGTCAGGAAATACTTGTAGATAACATAGAGCAACATCTGAAGAATCCCAAAGACAAAGCCTAGAATGTTTGGTATCTGTAAACAGATCAGTTCATATCAGGTTGTTTCAGAAACCATCCGAGCTTCTTCAATTGTACATACATATATATATATATACTATCGTCTTTGAGACAGAAAGGTATAATTACCGCAATGTAGAAGTCCTTTAGCAGGAGACCATAGAAGAGCCACATAACAGCACTTAGTGTCAGGAAAAATGATAGGTAGAACGGCATGAACTCCACGCTTCTTGTTCGAATAACAAGTCTCTGCAGGGTGTTGAAATTATGAACATCAGATCAGAAAGAAAAGCTTAAGTGGTTTGATATTAAAAGTTTGCTGTTAGTAAGCGTTGAACTCTTTCTAAAATCCTTACGATGATGCTTAACGGTGCAACGAATACACTAATCGCAAGCACCACGCAAATCCATCCAAGAACAGTAACTCGGTTCGGTGCTTTTATGCATAATTCAGTGATGAGAAGAATGAAGCCGAACGCCACAAAATTTAACAAGAAAAGTGATAGTAAAGTGGACCTCTGCAATTCAAGTCAAAAGTATATGTTCATCAGGAAATTATCATAGTTATATCTAAGTAATAAGAGGAGAAAAAGAAGAAGATGGGTGTCTTAACATATCCATTACCTTAGCTTTCTTTGGTGCAAAAGTAATGTACAGTGCAATGTAAATGGTCTCAATGAAACAGCCCACTGAGTTAATAGTGATGAGAAGAAAAGCATCGGACTTGTGTAATGCATAGTAGAGCCAAAGCATGGCGCTGAACATTGCAAAAACATAAGGTGTCGACTGAAACCCTTCTGTTGATTTCTTCTTCCAGATTCTTAAGAATGTTGGTCTGCAAAAGAAGATTTGGCCAAGCAATGATCACAAATGTTCTTCATAAACTATGAACTAACCACAACAATTGGAACAACATATTAACTCACATTGGTGCCAGAAAAACTACAAAAGATACCAAGTTGCCTGCAAAGTAAAGAGGAAAAAATCAATAACTTGTAAGAAAGTATTTCTCAGACATGTTAATACATTGAATGATGTCGTTCCTCTTTATTACTTGGTGACATCAACTTGGTGCAAAGGAAAAAGAGAATAAACATGAAAATCATTTTAGCTAGGCTTTCTCAATATGTACCCAAAAGGCCAAATGTAAAAACCCATGGATTCTGAGTGGAAAACATGGCCATCTTTCCTTTTCTGAGGTGGTCCACTTCCTCCGATAACAAGGATTTGGAAGGGCAAAGGAAGAGGAATACGGAGGTGGAAACCCTAGCTAGCTATAGATTTCTCTTGATCAATAAGCCATGGGATAGCAATTCAAAGGGCGTGACGTACTTATAGAGTTTGTTGCATGAGGAAAAGGTTGAAATGATTGCTTGTGGTACCAAAAAATCGTGCACCGAGTGCCAAACTCTCGCATCAAACTCCAAGTGATAATAACCAACTCATCAACAATTTTTGTCCAGATGCATGATAAAAATCACACTTACGTTACACATCCCAAAAGTGCTTTTGAAGCACTAAAGCTTTCTTTAGTACAACCGCAAAAAAAAAAAATAATAAACAAAGTTGATTGGGTCTTGTAATGGACAAGAAACATGTTTCAATTGGGAGAAATGCTTAAAATGCCCATTTTGCTTTTAAACGAATCATAAGCAATATGGCGTTATGAGATATAATTAAGGTTTGAATTAGGTTAATCACACTTGACGAAGCAATACATAATCATTACAATCAATTAAAATTCAATGAACTAAGCAAATTAATACAACCATAACTTGTATATGATATAACCTAATATTATACTTTGACAAGCATATAATTTGTTACATAAGAAAAAGATACATTTTTGTAAAATTTTTTATATAAATATAGCCCAAACATATGATTATTATTTAGTAATTATATGTTATCATCTTCTTGTAGGTCACTCGGAAACATCTTCTATACTAGTTATATGTAAGACTGTATACTACCGAACTTTTTCAGATTGAGTTTAGCAAAATTTTTACTGGATTGTTCACCTGAGAGGCCAAGACTTTTCCGATATGTATAATATAAATTTATACTAATTTGATTAATTTATAAGAGTTTTAGTGCTCAATCACTTAAATGTAAAAGTTCATTTTTGATTTATAAAACCCTAGCACAAGGGGAATAGTCTTCTATAAATGATTCTTAATCTGCTTGGAATTTAGATATTGTGTCTCGATCTGCTATTGAATCGGTATATTACTTACAAAGGTACAATTGGACTAGAACCCAGCAAAAATACAAGGTCTACTGAACTGAACTGTCATTCCCTTTGGTTTCTATATTCTTAGTTTGTCCTGTGATGATCCATCCTACTGCAACTTAAAATATGAAATTGAAACCAAAAAATAAATCTGAAATCTAAATTAAAACTCTACTCATAAATAATGAGTCATTTTTAAATTGGACAATTGTGGATACATTTTTTAAATAAGTATAAAGAAAGAGATCACTCTCTATACCTTTAGGTTACTAACTAAATTCAAATATAAAATTTTAATAAAATTCTTTACGAATTTAAAATATATCTTTAATATCATAAAATATAATTGGAGATTAGGATAATGAGATTATAATTTTTATAAACACATAAGGCAGCGAAATTTTCTTATGAAATTAGTTCATATATCTTTAATTCTTATTTTATAAAAGTAATGATTAAAAAATGAATTAGTTGATCAGTCTAATCGTAAAAATTTAGTTTGGTTTTCAATTTAGTTTGATTTATTTTAATAACTCTTACTGTTAGTTTGATTTATTTTAATGACTCTTATTATTAAAAACTAATTAGTTTATTAATTAATTGGTCAATTTTTGCAAACTAATTAATTTTTGTAAAATAAAATTAATTAATTAATTTTTATTTAACAATATCATTTTTAATTAAACTTTAAACAATCTTTTTCAATAATATTTCAAAATTTTTAATTTTATTCAATTTTTAACTAATTTTATGATAATCTAATATTAGTTGAACTCTCTTGTTTTACTGATTTAATTTTCAGTCCGATTTTTAAAACATTGCATAAAGGTATGAAATAATACAAAAATTTCTCAATTCATGAATTTATGTAATTAAATGAATTAATTAGGGAAAAAACTTAATAAGTTTTCTTAAGTAATTTGGTCTCCCAATTCTAACATAAAAATTAACGTATTAACATGTAGCTAAAAAACCCTACGCTGCATGGAACATTGGTGCAATAGCAAGAACCATCAGCTACACAAACCCACCCGTACGTCAAACATTACCATCTTCGAATCTTTTTTGTACATAAACTAAGTGATTTGTTGCGATCTATATCCATTACTTTTGAGCTTCTTTTGACTGGCAAGCGTGACAAGAGAGTTTCAGACTCAACTTCTTCATCTTGTTGCTCATGGAGCTTGCTTTTGCCTGGTCTCGGTCTCATCACAATTGTTTATACGCATCTACTTGTGAGCTTTGCCATAAGTTGATGTCACACCGTCCTTTTTAGTCCCACTTCCCCTTCTTCCATGGCATTATAAGACCGTTGATACGACAGGGTCGAACACAAAACTTTAGACGCAACAGGTACGGTAATGCGACCATATACTACTGTTTTCTAGGCTTGCATAGTGATTTTATTATATGAAATGCGGTTCCGAAGTGTAGTAGGTGAAGATTAGAATATGGAGGAAACCTCAGGATAAGATATGTTAACCGTATCTTCACTTGATTCGAATTGATTATGCAATCTAGTTACTTATATTAACGTTGTTTAATTAATCTCTCATGATCTTGATTAATCTAATGTTGATGTTGTTTTCTTTGTCCAACGATTTTTGTTGGATTTTTTCAGGTGATACTAGTGATTGTATGTATGAATGAAACAATGAGACCAATATGTTTTTTGTTCCCTTGTCATTTTCTACTATAAACCTACATAACCCTCATAGGAAGTGAGGCAAAATTCAGGTTTAAGGATGTAATTACTAAAAATTACAACACCAATTCGACCTTAACACAATTTAAAATCTTAATAATTCATGTTTTATTGATATATAGCACAGAAACACAGTCTAATAAAGCTAAAATTTAACTATATCATGTCTTATGAACTGTTCAACCTACCTTCGTACAAAGTACTTCAAAAGAGGTTTTAATATGTTGTCGTCATTAGTTGAGATAGAGCGAAGTGTTATAATATATAGTTTTAGTTGTCTCTAAATGCAGTTGGCACAATTGAACCCAATCTATCTGGGATTTTTCTCTTGTTTTTAATCAATTCAATTGTATTCAATGATCACTTTTGACACATCGATTTTGCAACAGGTTTTAGGATCTTCTCAACGTGTATATGAATACAAAGCTAAGTCTGGGAGGTAAATTTAGCAAATTTTCGTTAGTGGATGTCTCAATCTTGGCAAAAGTGGAGATTTCTAAATAGTTGTTTTACCGTTCAAAGAAGTGGTGTGATATATCTGAATTATCTTTTCGTGTGCACGATCCAGGTACAGATACAGGTGTAGGTGAAGCTTGGCAGTGTAAGTAATGCCTGATAACTCTGGTGAACGGCCGCGTCCTTTATGTTCCCACATTACGGGATTAGCTAGCTTATTAGATTCTAATCATCTTGCTTAATCTAGCAGCCAGAAGGTTACTTGTTCTCTTTTGATAGGATTTTGATGATGATATTGGAATTTAGTTGCTGAAAAAGGTTACTTGGTTCTCGTTTGATATTATTTTGATGATGGTATTGGGAATTAGTTGTTCTATCAATCACGCAGCCTAAATTTCCAGCACAAATTTTGCTATTTAAGGTAGTTTCAGTACGAGATGAGTTAATAATTGAGAAGCTGTACCTATGACTTCAAACTTCATAAAAGATCAACCTCACCTTAATAAATACTTGACAATTTGTGTTATATGATTGAATTGATTATCGATGAATTGAATTACATCTATCATTTTACTTTTGAATTATTAATTTATAAACTAATTTATTTGAAATACATAATTACATGTTCATTTTTTAATAATTATAAGTGATAATTACAAGTAAATAGCACTTATTTTTAAAAAATAATATTTATAGTATTAATAACAATGTTTTAAAAATTGGACTAGGAGTAAAATCGATAAGACAAAAATTTAAGATTAAAAAGGTTTAACTAAGATTTAATAAATTTAAAGAATTAAAGAGATTATTAAATGAAAATTAATTGATTTATATTGATTTCAAGAATTTATTAATCAATAAAAATTGACGAATTAATTAATTAATAATAAGAGTTATTAAAATAAATCAAATCGAAAAGTTAAAAATTGAACAACTCAAAATTTTATGGTTAAACTAGTCAGACCGGTCGAGTTTTTTAATGGTTGTATTTTATTAAGAAATGAATCAATTACGTGTTCATTAGTTGATAATTATAAGTGATAATTACTATTAAATAACATTTATTTTATGAAAATAATATTTATAGTTTTAAAATTTAATAGCTACCATTATTTACTATTAGCCTCGATACTTTTTCTTGAAAAGAATGTTTGATTATTTGCCAAGATTATCAAGGACTATCTGACAAATAAGGAGGTTCTACGTGTACATTCATGGGCTGTTGGAGAATTATAGGTAGGTAAGAAAGTGAAGACAAGATCAACCATTAACCAATATAGAAGTTCCTTCTGATTAATAGTTTATTTCTTTTATTTGTCTATTTGTTCTTAAGGGGATATTAAAATACTTATCTTCGATCTTGTCAATCTGATCATCATCTTTAAATTTGATCTCTTAGGCACCTTTTTTTCGGTACATATCCAACTTTTTTAATAATAAGTGGAACTTTTACGTAATCTTTTCTTGAAAAAGATATAAATATATGCAAAAATTATTTACCAATGAAACAACATAAATTTAAATATATTAGCGTATATACTACACAAGACTTCTCACTTTATAAAGATCTGGAAAGGGTCATAGTGTATGAAACCTTTCTTTTATATTTTTACAAATAAGTTATTGCTGTAACTTAAACTTGTGATCTTATTATCACAAAAGAGCAATTTTATCAGTTGCTTCAAAGTTCTTTGTAAAATGGTCATAAAAGAGCAATTTTATTAGTTACCTCATGTTTGAAAGCATTAAAATGATTAATTATAATTGTAGATGAGTTTGCATCAATTTAATTTATCTCCATATTCGAGGGTCTTAAGAGAACAATATGATGTGTTTTTGTAAAGTTCAATGTTTTAAAAATCGGATAGGAAGTTAAACTGGTAAGACAAAAGGTTTAAGGTTTAAAAGATTCAATTAACGCAATAAAATCGGCTAAAAATTGAAAAAAATTAAAGAATTTGAAATATGATTTAAAGAGATTATCTTTACTAATCGAAAAAATTGAAGTTTAATTGAAAATTTTTATTATTAAATGAAAATTAATTTATTTATTTTAGTTGATAAAAATTTATTAATTAATAAAAATTTGACCAATTAATTAATAAATTGTTCGGTTTTTAACAACAAGAGTTATTAAAGTAAATAGAACCGAAAGTTAGAAATCGAACCGAAAAATTAGACGATTCAAAATTTTTAGGATTCAAAATTTTTATGATTAAACCGAACAAATAAAGTGAATCATAGCGTATACCATTGATAAGACAACATTTAAGTCCTATCATAACCTTGCTTTTGTTTGAATGTTTAGCACATGACTATTGAATAATCAATTATTACAATGTTAGCACATGACTATTGAATAATCAATTATTATAATGTTTTTGTGCTGTTTAATCATCAATGTTTGACTGTCTTAATGTCGGCTTTAATACTTTACTTTACATACATATTTATAGTGTGATAAATAGAAGAAAATTATAAGTTGTATTTCTTAACGATGGGCTCCGAAGTCCTCTCTTCTTAGTCTCTCTTTTTTGGCTCATTGAACCGAATTCTCTTATAGATTATAATCCTCAGCTTGCAAATGTTTACTTTCAAATCCTTTTATGGCATGTATTCAATCCTCCGTTTGAAACTTGGAGATAAAAGACTACGGTTCTTAGGTTTTTTTTCTCTAAATAACAATGAAATATTTAAAATATTCTTTAAGTAAATTTTAATGAAATTTTTAGTATGAAGAACAATTCATATGTACTTTATATAAATTAAAAAAAGTAGTGGATATATCTCTATCTCTATTTATTATTTTTAATTTCACTCAAACTATAATTTTTATATTAAAAAATGTTGAAGACCTTGTTCTTCGACCATTTATACGCATTCTTAGCAATGATTAAAAAACTTAACCGGTTCGGTCGATTATTTTTGTTACTAAAAATTGATTAATTTATTAATTAATCAATCAATTTTTATTAATTAAATAAATCAATTAATTTTCATTTAACAATCCCTTTTTTTAATAGAACTTCAAATTTGTCTATGAGTGTGACAATTTCTTTCAATCATATTTCAAATTCTTTAATTTTATTCAATCTTTAGCCAGTTTTTTTTGAAAAAATTAAATGGAGTAAATATATTGAAAATGAGTTAAGGGATATATTTCTACAACCTTCAGAGTTATACTCCTTTGTCAAAGCCAACTAACAACTAGTAACCACATTCTTAACAAAACGACTTCGTTTCTGGGTACCTACACTTACTACACGACCACGTTTCTGAGTTGTTGAAAGGTTTGGATTAAAAAGGATAATTCCCATCTCCTCTTCTTCTCATTACCAGTCATCTTCCCCAATTAGGGTTGATTCCTTCAATGGTGATGAAGGTCTCGCTCCTCAACCAAACTGGTAAGTGAGACAGTTCTATTATATTCATCTTTCCTTACTTCTTCTTTATCTGATTATTTGCTTCTTTCTCAGGTCAAGTTTAACTAGTGAGATTCTATGTCATTAGATATCGTGTTGGAACTCCGCCCTTGCAAGTCACGTGCCCGACATCTTAAGTGACATTTGGACGCGCATCTCACAAGGGTGGTGTGCCCACACCAGTCAATCATCAAAAGGAACTCACTGTCTTGGTAAAAAGGGCATAACTTTCACTACAAATATCAAATTAAGGTCGTTCAAAGACCGTTTTAAAGAAGATTTCTAGATCTACAACTTCCATAAAGACCTCAAAGTGAGATTGTGACTCAAAAAGGGTCAAAATCGTAATTTACTATAACTATCCCGTGAATGTCCGTTTTACTGTAGCTGTCCACCTCTCCAATGCTTCCTACATCCATTCTAACATCACATTCACTCATAACCTTCCCATTTTCACTTCTTCTAAAGCAATAACACTCCTTAAACATTTAATTACCAACTTGGGTGCATTAAACTCCCAAAACTCAACTCAAATGACTCATCACATACACAAACTCTCATCATTCA
>JANZXP010000006.1:35039394-35058237 GCA_027576715.1 Erythroxylum flavicans
TTGCACGTAACGCTCCGTTATCTTAGGTTATGTGTCGGAATGACCTACGGGCGTCCCGGTACGTACCCTAGGGTAATATGGTGTTACACTTGGTTTGTTTTAAGTTTGTTTTGTGTGGCATCCGTATATCTTCCTAGGGGGTATTACACATTGCTCGTTCTAGGGAAGTCTTGGGAGAGTATTTCAATGGATTTCATCATATGCCTACCCATATTTGAGGGACGTAACAATATAATGGTAGTGGTGGATCGATTTAGTACGTATGGAGTATTCATCCCAATCAAAATTCACAGCCGAGGATACTGCATGCCTATTCTTTCAAAATGTGGTGAAGTATTGGGGCATACCAAAGATGATAGTGAGCGATTGAGATACTCACTTCACCAGGAGGTTTTAGATAGAGTTGTTTAAGTTATTAAGGTTCTAGCTCAACTTCTTTACAAGTTTTCATCCTCAAACAGATGGCCAAACCAAGAGGGTGAATGCATTATTGAAGTTATTTTTGAGACATTATATGAGTGCCAATCAACATGATTGGGCAAAGTTGCTTGATGTTGCCCAATTTTCATATAATTTGTAAAAAATCGAGTCGACGGGAGCTAGTCCATTTGAGATCGCCACAGGGCAACAACCAATGACTTCTCATACTTTAGTAATTAGGCATAAGGATCCGAGTCCTGCCGCATTCCAGTTTGCCAAAGGTTGGCATGAAAAAACCGACATGGCACGAGCATACTTAGCAAGAGCTGCCAAATGAATGAAGAAATGGGTCGATACTAAAAGGAGACAATTGGAGTTCGAGGAAGGAGACTTAGTAATGGTGAAGCTCTTTCGCCATCAAAGCCTACTATTCGCCAAGGTGCATAAGGGTTAGTAAGGCGATATGAGGGTCCTTTTTCCATAGAAAAAAGAGTTGGTAAGCTAGCTTATCATTTGACATTACCCTTATATTTGGAGATGTATCCAGTTTTCCATGTGAGCTTATTAAAGTCGTATCATGCCAATAAAGAGGAGCCGAGTAAGGATGAGTCGAGTAGAGAACCCACAACCATCACTACTTCCCACGAGCTTGAGGTAGAGGAAATTTTTAGGCATTGTGTTATATCGTAGAGGGGTTCCCATCCAAGTTATGTGGAGTACTTTATGAAATGGAAGGGATTACTCGATAGTGAGGCAAGTTGGAAGCATGAGCTCACATTATAGGACTACAAGGATATAATCGTGGCTTACAAGGAGGACTTGACGAGGGCGTCACTAGGATGAGTGGGGGAGAATGTCACGTTTCACATGTTTTAAAACTCACAAGATAAGGTTTAGGTCCAAAAGAGTCTTTTAGAGCATATTGACATCTTTAGGAATATTCTGAAAGCTTGTGGAATATGGTAGAAGCTTATAGAAGACCCTAGAAGCTTCTAGAACATGGTAGAAGACTATGGAAGCTTGTGGAAGCTTATAGAATATTGTGGAATATTATAGAAGCTTGTAGAATGTTGTAGATATATACATAATGTACATAAAATATGTAGAGTAGTGTAGAGAATTCTATATGATGATTGTAAACCCTTGGATCAAATGAATCCTAGCCATCTATTGAGGAGGTGAAAGGTTATAAATACTCAAGGGTCTTTATTTGTAGCATGGATAGAAGTTCTTAGCCATTATCTTGTAAAAACTTTCTTGAGCAATAGAAGCATTCTCCAAATTTCCTCATTCTTGTTTTTGTTTTATCCTTCATCTTTACTAACTTATGCTAACTTTGTTTCTAGCATTTGACGAAGAGACTGACTTAGTTACGAGACGTACAACTAAGTGTCACGTGATTCGTTGGTAACAAACCAATTCTGTGACACCATGCAATCTTAAAGTCCAAATGTAGCAATAGGATTAGAGCGAGTCTAACAAAGTCCCTGTTTAGGATCCAAGCCCTTCCAGCTATCAGGGGAAACAAGTTTGTTTATTGCTATTGCTGGACTCAAATATATAATAGTATTCGGTTCCTAAGTTTGATAAGATCACATTCAGTGACCATAGGAATAACCTAATAATTCTTAGTTACTCATTACCTGTCATTTTCATTTATTTTGGTTATATTAAAATAATTTATAATTACTAACTAAAAGATTATAATTATTATTTAATCAAAGAAGAATTAAAAAGTTACGAGGATTCCCTTTTATTTCATAACAATATTCATATGCATATGAGTTTGAACAAATTATTATTTTTCTATTGAATCATCCAAAAGCAAAGAAAGGTAGACCAACTCCGTATATATAGCGAACTTTATCGCTCCCTTGTCGTCTTAAATTGCATTGGTTCTATGGTGTAGTGGTTAGCACTCCGGACTTTGAATCCAGCGACCTGAGTTTGACTCCCGGTAGGACCTATATTTGTAATCGAGTAGTTTACTACAAGGTAAACCAAACAACCCATCAGCACGAAGTCACAAGCACTTACGCCTTTTTTTTGTTTTTTTTCTCGATGGATTAACACAGAACTATTTCTTTAAACACCCACCAAAAGCCAGGTAAGTACATACATGTGTATACACACGTAGAAGCCGCCGCCAAAATGAAAGATCAAATAGCGATGAAACAAAAAAGGTGGCAACAGCCAACCTGAAAATGCCAAGCGAGTAATCGCAGCAGCGACAAAAACAGGAAAATCTCAAGTTTTGGGACTACAAGAAATCAGCATTATCTGTGGACTCGTCCCAAGATGCACTGAAGAAGACAACATTAAAAACTTGTAAACGTACAATTCAACACCTCGTAAGTTGAAGAAAGAACAAAACGGGTAATAATTACCATTTACTAATTTGCTTTAGTTGACCGTTTCTCGACGATGACTTGTTAACGTAACTGAAGTATGACCCACGGTGGTGGTTGGCCGTTGGCCAGATCCGACGTATCGTGGCCGTCAATAATTATGAATGTTTTTTTTTATCCTGACCCTGTTCAAATTTCAACAGTAGTTCAAATAGAGAAAGTCAAACTGGAAAAGGCCTTTTCTTTTCCTCTATTATTGAGAAAGTAGCCGCCTTTATTTGCTTTTGATCTGGGCCACTTTTTGCGGTTTTGTTTATTGGTTTTATTTTCATTTTTCCTATTTGGGTTTTTTTTTTTTTGGGAGTTGATATTGTGAAGTGAACAGTTGACTCCGTCTGTTTGTTGGGCGCTGAAATTTGGAATTTTAGGGGAAAGGGGGTCGCTTTTGTACGGAGAAAAGTGATGAGGGAGATGTGTGTGGTGCCGCCGCCACCACCTCCGCCTCCTGATTCGTCTGCCGGAGCTGATTCGGCAGCTGGAGAAGACGATGGGACGGATCGGCTCAGGATTTACCAAGACTGGAAAGGCAGTAACGTAAGCAACTCACTTACTCGCTTAATTTGGTCAATCAGAAATGAAATGGAAAGGTTATAGGCTTATAGCTCATTTTAGGCTTGTGCTACGGGATTTTGGTTGATGAAAGCGTGATTATTGACTTGGGGTTTTGGATTATGGGCACTAGGGTTCGTCTTAAGTTTGGAGTCTTAGTAGTCATAAGGGAATTGGGCAAGTAAAGCTAGGACTTTTGGAGGTAGGATATGAGAGCTTTGAGCTTTGAGCTTCTTACAACGGTTTTGCTGGTTAATTGGCCGAGAATTTTGCAGCTAGTGGGTTGATTGTGGAGTGGATTCAGATCAATATTTTAATTGAGTGACTCAATTCATCTTGTTCCTCGAGAGATCCTCACAAGGTTCTAGTTAGGGTGGTGATTTTTCTACTTCTGTAGTCTTTCTAGGGGTGTTGTTCGTTTCGGCTTTTCTGTACAGAAATCTCTTTTTTTGCGGTCGCGTTCTTCTCTTTCATCTATTTCTTTCTATTTGTATGTTTCACTTTTCTCGTAAGTAAGCCATATGATCAGTCCCAGAGATTCTATTTACTTGACAAGTTCTATAGTAACCAAGGCTTTGCCTTTGCCTTCTGTTGCACAACACTCAAGACGTACGATACTTTAGCTCGACGAATTCACAAATGTCACGATTCTGCAACAATGTCAGTCATAAGAACAGATTTTCATACTTAAATACAAAGTCATGGACAAAATTTAGTGTTTGTTGAGTGAAGTATCCACTGAGTGGATGGAAGACCTTCAGTTTTCACTCATTCAAGCATTTAGACAGACCACTGTGGCCACAACGAAAGGAAATATTGCGAGAAGTTTTATAGGATTAAGCAAAGAATTACCTTTCTATTGCATCTTATATCATTTGATTCTGTTAGTAATTCAACATTTTGTTCCATTTGCTTCCTCATCCGGGTTAGGTAATAATTGTCTAATATCATTTGTTTGCAGATATTCTTACTTCAAGGGAGGCTTATATTTGGACCGGATGCAAGATCACTTTTATTGACATTATTCCTTATTGTAGCCCCCGTTGTTGTTTTCTGTGTCTTCGTAGCAAGAAAGCTTATGGATGATTTCCATCATCACCTGGGGATATCAATAGTAGTAGTTGTTGTCGTCCTGACATTCTTAGTAAGTTATATTACCTCTATTGAGGAAAGAGTTCGTATGAACTTCTCACTGTTATGCTAATGACAGGAAAGTCCCATTTTCTGCTTTATTCTGTAACTAATGAACGCATGTAATTTTCAGGATTTGATCTTTCTTCTGCTAACCTCAGGAAGAGATCCTGGTATAATACCTCGCAATGCTCATCCTCCAGAACCAGAAGCTTATGGAGGACAAACTGAGTTTATACCTGGCCAAACCCCACCTCTCCGCTTGCCCCGAACAAAAGATGTTCTTGTCAATGGGATAGTTGTCAAGACCAAGTACTGTGACACCTGCATGCTTTATCGACCTCCTCGTTGTTCTCACTGTTCAATTTGCAACAACTGTGTGGAAAAATTTGACCATCATTGTCCCTGGGTTGGTCAATGCATAGGAGTGGTAATAGTTATTTTCTGCGCAATAGTAGTCTCATTCTCTGCATTTAGTTGTTACATTTCTATGGCAATCCTGTAAGGAAACCTGAAATTTTTATCATCGTCATTTTGGGTATAGATTTTAACCTGAAGGATGATATATGTTTACTATTGCACCAGGAAATGCAGGAGCATGGCTTTCAATTTCTATATCTCATTGAACGTTTAAATTAGTTATAACTTTCTTCTGATCTTTGGGTGCAGCGGAATTATCGATTCTTCTTCATGTTCGTCGTCACTTCAACTATCCTTTGCATATATGTTCATGCATTTTGCTGGGTCTACGTCACCAGAATCATGAATGGGGAGAGCACTTCAATTTGGAAAGCGATGATTAAGACTCCTGCTTCTATTGCATTATTAATTTACAGCTTCATTTCAGTATGGTTTGTTGGTGGCCTCAGTGTCTTCCATTTGTATCTCATCAGTAAAAACCAGGTAAGAAAGAGTCATGGTGATTGAAACCTATAGCCATCTCCTTTTGTTGTACTGCACCAAAAATAACTTAGGTTTATAGGCTGATGCTGAAGTTATTCCCAACAATTTAGATTTTCTGAAACAGTTTTTGGGTGTGTACTTGACAGTCTACATATGAGAACTTTAGATACCGTTATGACGGACTATCTAACCCATTCGACCGGGGCATTATCAAGAATTTCAAGGATGTATTTTTCACCAGTATTCCTCCATCCAAGAACACTTTCAGGGCCAAAGTTCCAAAGAAGCCTCAAATTTCAGGCAGGTCAATTGGTGAGGGTTTCCTGAACTCAAAAAGAGAAAAGTCAATAGGTGACTTAGAGAGGGGATTGAAGCCAGAATGGGATGAATCTATGCAAGAATTGGCGAATAATTCGGTTTGTGGTGATGAAAATGCAGACGAGGGTGTCCGATTTGATGATGTCTCTCCAGACTTAAGTAGGGTCCTTCCGCCGCAGGGCATGGAAAGTCGGAGTGTCATACACTCGAGGCGATCTAGCTTGGGAAGGATAAGTGGAAGCTGGGAATTGTCTTATGATGTTCCTGCTTTAATCACTGGGGTTGAATCCAAGCAGGTCTCAGATGGAAGTGGTCGGAACTTTAAGTCCAAAAGCCAAAGGTCAGAGGCCAGCACAAGAACATGACAGAAGGAAAACAAGAAATTATAATTTAAGCCACAAGAGAAATCAAAAGAATGCATGTCTGATTGTCCAATGTCTAGTGATCTTCTCTTCAATTATTTTGTTTTCTTTTTCACTTGTTTTGTTTAAAATCCCTTGTACTTATATGCTTCCCAGCATTATCGTGTATAGTATCTTGTAAGTCCTCGTTGCCCTAGTTTCTGGGATACTGTGATTGATGCAAAAGTGAATTTGCACCACCACATCACGAGTCTTTAGTTCAAGTGCTTGTATTGTGTATGCAGAACTATATAAGCTTTTAAAATCTGAGGCTGCTTTTCAAGTAGATATGTGGTAGGCGCTCTTACACGCAATTTTTCATTTTTGACAAGTCTGAAGCTTCCTGTTATGACTCCAGTCAATTGTTAGTTCTGTTTGTTGATTCTTTCTTAGTCTTCTATTCTCATCCCCATCCCCAATAAAAACCTAAATACTATAACCAGATTCAATCTGTTTTTCATTCTATTCTTTTCTAATAATAGATAGTGACAGATACAGCAGCTCAGAAACCTGCCAATGGGAGTTCTGTTCTTTTAATACTCCCTGGTTTCTGCATAGCAGCAGTTGCAACAGGAAAATTGAAAGTGATTACTATGCTAACAATTACCACATCCATGCGAGCTTTGAATTATTTCTCCAGATAGAGAATATGTATCTCAAATTGCAATGGTCACCAATGGAATTCAAGATTAAGTAAATTCTCAATGTGTAAAGAAAAAGTTCTGATGAGGACTAATCACAACCAATCTATAGATGTCTGATCAAACAGCAAAACGAGCACTTCATCCAGCTATTACGTTCAACTCCTAGTCTCTAAGAACATAACCAATTTGCCGTTACTCAAAGACTAAAATAGATTAGACCGTGAGACATTTATGAAAGTATCAAAATCCACTTGAAAGCTAAATCATATCATTTCTCTGCCTCCAATAAACAGAGGAACATTCCAAAATGTTTGATATGTAAAACTAAACTGATGTAGGAAGACAAATACGAAATGACGCAAATTAACTTGCAGTCACATAACCAATATATGAGGGAATAATGATTCAATGTTATCAATGCATAGACTGGAAACGCTTCATGATGATAAGACTCAAATCCATATACCGCTGCGCACAGTTGGAGAGGCACGAAGATTCACTGGAACTGAACTTACTCCCAGGTGTACCAGTAATGCATTTATCCCAGCAGGCACTCGTTAGCTTCGCCACCATTTCATTAACCACAGCTTTTTCCTTCTCTTGCTGCACACAGATCAAGAATATCATTAAGAACCAGAAAATAAACAAAAAAAATCACACATATCACCATCATTAAACTACAACAGAAATTCATTTCCATTATGTTTTTTACAATTAATTTCAATCCCAATCTTCCAGAATACCCAAAAGAAGAACAGGGTTATCCAATGCTTTATTGCTTAATCATTCAACTACTTTAGAAAAAAACTAACCAAGCAAAATACTCAAAACTTGACAAGCTCTCTTGCCCAATTAGTCAACTTTCTTTGAACAAAAGGGGGAAAAACAAAAACCCACAAAAAGTAAACCACATCAGCGACATCCAATAAACGAGATGCGATTATAGTCCCAAAAACACACTGAAATCGACTTGTCAAATCATGCACATAATGTGTTTGATAGGCAGCAAAACAGCTAGAAAAAGAATTCGAAACAAGCAAGGAAAGATCAAACTAAAGCAACCAAACACAGGAGACGAGGGATTGAACTAACGGTAAGGAATCTCTGCAATTCATCGGAACTTAGTGCTGAAGGATCCATTGCTCGTTCTAAACTTGTTTCATCGGTTGCCGAAACCCTTTGTCAATAAACCCTAGACAAAACCCATGAAAACGACTCCGAATTATAAGGCCCAATTAAGTTCTCAGGTTGAATTTTATGGATCTACAAGCCCAAAAAGCCATTGAATTGATCGGTATTTCCTACTTTATAATACAATAAAAGCCAATAGTAAATAAGATATTTCATAAGAGAAAAAATATTTTAAAAGAATAGCATACTAAATAAATAAATGTAGTTGCAAAGTTAAAAGAGGATATAAAAGAGGATGCATATAAAATGTACCTATATGATTTCTTAAACATTAAGCATTACCTTTGACATGCATGTCATGATGATTTATTAAATCTACAAATTTGAAGATGATAATTGGAGGATCATTTGCAAGATACTTGCCCGTAAAAGAAGTGATCCTTTAAACTTATGAAAGTAGATATGATTGCGCTATTAACTAAAATAATAATAACAATCAAAAACAATGTTTTAAAAATCAAACCAAAAGTTAAATTGGTAAGATAAACGATTTAAGGATTAATGTTTAAAATATGCAATCAGTACTAGACCGTTATAAAATCAACTAAATATTAAATAAAATTAAAAATTTTGAAATATGATTGAAAGAGGTTTTGCTTACCTATAAAAAGATTTGAAGTTTAATTGAAATAAAAAATTATTAAATAAAAATTAACTCATTTATTTTAGTTTATAAGAACTTAATAATTTATAAAAATTGATCAATTAATTAATAAATTGATCGATTTTTAACAACAAAAGTTATTAAAATTAATTGAATGAAAAATTTAAACGATTCAAAGTTTTTACGGTTGACTCTTTTAATCATTAATCAAGACATCTGGCTCACTTAGCTTATTACACGTGTGTCTCTTTAAAAATTTATCATTTTTAATGTCTATTGAGTAAATTGTTAGCATAAGTCAATCCCTTCAAATTAAATAATGATTCTAAGTCGACAACTCACAATTAAATATAAAATTTATTCTAAATAACAATTACAAGGTCTAATATGTCATATCATGTCATTCATTTATGATTATTAAATAATCAACTGTTTCTGCTTGCACCAAGTACTTGATAGACAAATACTTTAGAACTAACATTCAATTTTAAACATATAAAAACTTTTAAGTTAAAATATGTGGGAACCTTAGAACTAATTTTGCTTAACATATACTTATTAGTTATCGAAATATTCTCTCTACTTGGTAAGGATAAGACCATGTATTACTGAACTTCTCTAAACTTTATGTTTTGACGGTATTTTTATTAAACGTTGTGGTTGTTATTATTATTGTTGTATATTTCGTTGTTTATTGATTTACATGTGATATTTACTGACATATTTGGAATATTTTCATTCTAGGTAAAAAATAAATTTTTTCATATCAACTAATTACTAATTTTTTAATATTATGAAAATTTTTTCAATTGTTTAGGTTAAATTAAGTGAAATTTAGGTTTTTACATTTTCTTCAACAGGAAAATATTAATATGAGGCATAAAATGGGAATCCTAAATAAGGTTGCAGATTTCAGAAATCACAATTAAAATATCAACTTGTACGGGACAAAATATACTGATTTCTATTGGATAATGTTGAATTTCAGATTTCATAGCCATTGTTGTTTCCGAACACAAGTATGATTAAAATATATGTACGTGAAATTCAAGTGGTTGACTCTATTATGGAAAATCGAAAAATTGGGACCTTTTCTTCATTGAATTTTCAGAAAGAGTACTCAAAAAAGAAAACTTGATCATGGGACTATCTCTATAGTTCATAAAACGAAACTTCTACTTAATACATTAAAAAAAAGAAGGCATAAAAAGAAGGAATCCACTATCGTATAAGAGACCTAAAAAGGGCTAGGATAGGATACCCACTCATGTTTTGCACCTATAAGAAAAGGAAAAAACGCACACAAGCATATGAATATGAATATTACACATAAAATATCAGGAAAGTTAAAGGCTTTTGTTGCTCTTGTCTCAAGCAAAGCAATGACTCGTGCACAAGCTTCGGTACAGGAGCTCTCAATCAGCATTACATGGAAAGAATAAAAGCAACATCTTCGCAGTGAAGGAAAGTACCAATGCACGTCCTATTTAGGAAACTATATCTACGTACTTCTTTGACCTTTTAACCATTTTAATGGCTGCTGCTTTACTTTACATCTTGAAAGAATTTCTTTTTTTTTTCTTCTTTTCGTATGGTCTTTTATACAAATTGAGTAAAAAAATGGTTTGGAAAGACTCGTGCAAAGAAAGAAGGATTGTTCTGCGTCATATAAGTTGAGGGGAGGCACAACACTTACTGCATAATTTGTTCATAGTTTATTCTTAAACACTCTGTAAAGTCAAGACTCATCATGCGAAGTTAGGTTAATGAAATTTGGTAAAAAGAAAAAACAAGAAGATCGATTTTTTGCTTTAATCTAAAGTTCAGAACAGAGCCACCATAGAGTAAAAGAAAGTTATGATCAAGTGGAAGAAAAGGAGAAGCATATTGAATCATTTTGTTATTTGATCACTTGGAAGGCTCATCCTCAAGAATCATGTACTATCCCCAATGAACAAAAAAGGGCTTTGGACCATGGAATTTATGAGTCTTATTAATGTGCCCATGGTCCCTTCAAGGAATATTATTAAGGGTATAGAAGATATAAATTTATTTTATTCATTTTTAAAGATATTTTTGGCATTAAAATATTAATAAATATTTGAATATTTAATCAAAATCATTATTAAAATTGAATGAGGGTAGCGTCGCGAGTTCGAATCCCCAAATGTTAAAGGGTTTCGGCCTTATGTGATGGGGCCTTTCGGGGCCCGCATTTGCGCGGGGGTATACCTGTCTTTGAAAAATAAGGATAAGTGGATTTGGTATCCGTTACCTTCAACTCGAGTTTTGGGTAGCTCAATAGTAATGAAATTTAGTAAAAGATATTTTGATATTTTTAATGACACAAGATGTGTTAAGATAATTTAAAATAATGAAAATATTTTTAAAAATAAATAAAATATAATGATTTAAAAACTGAACCGAAAGTTAAATCGGTAAAATAAGAGGTTTAATGTTTAAAAAGTTTAGATAGTATTAGATCGTTATAAAATTAATTAAAGGTTACATAAAATTAAAGAATTTAAAATATGACTAAAAATGATTGTACTTGTCCATAATATTTAAAGTTGAATCTAAAAAGATATTATTAAATAAACATTAATTGATTTGTTTTAGTTTAAAAAATTATTAATTTATAAAAATTTATTGATTAATTAATAAACTGATTATTTTTTAACGAAAAGAGATATTAAAGTAAATCGAACCAAAAAATTAAACAATTTCGGCGAATCGGATGGATTTTTTAATTGTTGAAAAAATTGAGATCTTTCTAAAATATTATTAATTAAGTTGAATACTGAATAGGAAGTTGAAAGTGAGTTTATGATCCGCCAAAACTCAGCTAGAAACAGATTAGTGTGTGAAGTGTGAACCGGCACAGAAGTCATATTTTTCGGAACCTTTCAGACGAAAAGTGTATAATAAGGCTTCTTTTGCCGCTTCTTCTTACCACTGTTTTGCGTTCACAATCTGTGATAGAATTTTGAAGCCTCTGGGAAATGAAGGTTTATGTCTCTAGTGCTTGTTCCTTTTTGAGAAATACACGCATCAGTATTATCCAAGTCATGTCATTAGTTGTGTTGCGTAAAATGCTATGCAAATCCCAAGTCCTAAAACTTCTTGGAGATTCTTCAAATTCATGGTCATATAAGAGACAGCAGAACCGGCAAAACGTGGTAGTGCGTATGTCCAAACCTTTGTTTTAATGGAGTTTCGTGTATGGTACTAGTGTTGGTCTCCATTATACATCAGTTCCCTTCATTTGGTCACAAACTCCTTCGACCTAATTCTAGAACTTGATCATTGTCTAGTTATAAATTATGGAACGAAGTAATAACTTAAAATTAAATGTTAATTTGGATTTAAACAAATTAGATTTAAATCATGGAACCTGACTTTGTAGAAGGTATTGAAAGGTTCAGGTGACTTGCATTCAAGAACTTACGTCCTACCAGTTGAGCTATCCTTTCGGGGCAACTCGTGGAAGTTCAGAAAATGAAAAGACTTCTCCGTACGATTTGCTTGTGTTCAAGACCTCTTTAGTGTAAATGTCACGATTATGGAATTGTATGGATAGAAAACTCTTGCACTTGGGTGGGAGCAAGAACTTGAAAGGATGATAAAGAAATATAGTTTACGTACAAACCTACTGCGAGACTAAGACACCACACTAAATCTTTAATATTCTAGAAATCATCATAGAGCATATATGGTTTAAATGAAGAAAGAAAAAAAGGTTGTTAACCAAAGTTATCTTTAGTTTAGTCTCTTTTCTCTCATTATTCGTTTCGGTAGTCATTTGTCAAAATAAGATCTTTCTTTGGATCCACACGCTTCATGTTCCCTATAAATTCTTGCTTCTCAGCATCACCATCACTCTAAAGAACCCTCTCTTTTCTCTCGTTTCTCCTGGTCTGGTTCCTTCAGTACTTTCATTTACCTGACCTTTGAGTTTTCACAGGCTAATTGAGGTAGGATTTTTAGATGGACAAGTTCAACTTTGTTGGAGATGGAACCATCAGATTGCCTCCTGGTTTTCGTTTCCAACCAACAGATGAAGAACTGGTCTTTCAATACCTTAAATGCAAGGTCCTTTCATGGCCGTTGCCAGCTTCTATCATACCAGAGATCAACGTGTGCAAACATGATCCATGGGATTTGCCAGGTAGGTTGGAATGAAAAATTTTCTAAAACTTGAACAGTTTTTGTATGCCTGTGAATTGTTTTATTACAGCGTGTCTCGGGTATGATAGGTGATTTGGAACAAGAGAGATACTTTTTCAGCTACAAAGAGGCCAAGTACCCTAATGGGAACCGAATCAACAGAGCCACCGGTTCTGGGTTTTGGAAGGCGACTGGGGTCGACAAAAGAATCGTTCCTCCAAGCAGGAACATTGACGTTGTGGGAATGAAGAAGACTCTCGTTTTCTACAGTGGCAAGCCTCCAAATGGTTGTAGAACTGATTGGATCATGCATGAATATCGTCTTGTTCGTGTGGAATCAACCCCTTCTCATAACGAACATACAAAGAGCTCACTCCAGGCATGTTTACTAGAAACTACATTACAATGTGTGATCTCAAAGATCAGATTTTTATTTTTACTTGTTCTAATGCAGAATTCCTTTAGCCAACTGGAAAAATGGGTTCTCTGTCGCGTGTTTCCCAAAAGAAGAAACCCAGCACAACAAACAGGCTACGAGGTTGTCCAGATATGTAAAGACAACAAGATCAAGCTCGATGTCGTTGTGACAAAGCCTGTATTTTTTGACTTCTTGGCAAGAAACGACGTTCCTTTTCCATGTTCCTCGTCGTCGTCGAGCTCTAGCAATATCACAGAGGCCTTCTTATCATCAGCTGGTGATGATGATCACGAAGAGAGTAGTAACACCCACCAATAACGTCACTCTTCATATCGCGACCAAAGAGCCATAGCATCATGCATATACACTCTCATCATGTACTCTCTCAGACATTTTCAGTGTAGGAAACGGATACGATTCGAGAAAGCGTAAGCATTTCCCACGCAAAAGGGAAATAATATTATGATATTATCACTTTGAAGTGGGCAATAGCTGCTCTTCAGGCTTGTACAAGTTGTCAATATTTCAAGTTCAGGTTTTTGGGTCAGTACTCAGTGCTTCGATACTGTAACAGCAATAAAATTATCCATGGCTCAATGTTCTTTCGTAGAAAGAAAGCTGATCAATCTTCAATAAGTTCAAATATCAGCTAAGTTGTTCTTTTTGTGTATTTCCATAATCATAGTTGTTTTGATGCGATGACTAAAAATCTTCATTGATTTTCCGTTTCAAATTTTTTAATTTTTTGATTTGATTTTAATTTTCTGGTTTGATTTGCTTGTAGTGTGTAACACTAGCCTTAGTTACACATTCGAATCAAACGTGAAAGGGAAAAACGAAGAAATACAAGAATTATCTTATTTTGGTTCTACGACTTTAAACGAGCTTTATGAAGCTGAGACGAGTGCTATTCTACCGATATCTTTACGAGAGTTGCTTATCGAGATGTAGCTAACGTTTTTCTGTAGCTTTTTTAATACGTAAACCTCTGAATGAGTCAGAATATCTGTATGTTTACGATTTGCTTAAGCAGTTATAAGAAACCTTAATCAATTTATAACATCTATATCGGGTCTTCCCTTTACAGGCTCAATACAAGTTCGGTCCTTACTGACTAGGATCTATTTTTCTTACTGAACTTCAGCCTACCAACTCATACCTTTTATTGGGTCACTTTATTATTTTTATCTGGATTAAAGTTGATTAGCTTAACCGATAAGTTATTAAAACCGTTAAAACGCAATTAATTGTTGTCCATTCCATAGGAAAATATCTAACATTATTTTAATAACTTTTATTGTTAAAAATTAATTAATTGATCAATTTTTTTAATTAATAAGTTCTTATAAATTAAAATAAATCAATTAATTTTCATTTAATAATATCTTTTTTAATTAAACTTCCAATTGTAAGGACAATCTCTTTCAATAATATTTCAAATTCTTTAGTTTTATTAATTAATAAGTTTTTATAAAGTAAACTAACCTATTAATTTTTATTTAACAATCTCCTTTTTAATTAAAATTTAAGCTCTTTTAATCATATGTGAAATTCTTTAATTTTATTCAATCTTTAATTAGTTTTATATCAATTTAATACCGTTAAACTTTTTAAACTTTAAATCTCTTGTCTTATTTGTTTATCTTTCAATCTGGTTTTTAAAACAATAGTTTTTTTTATATTTCAGGAAGGAGATTAAAATAAGAACAAAGAAGTGAGCAATGTATTAATAAATTATCGAAAGATACCAAATACAAGATTAAGAATATATACGTGCAAGGTGCAAATGGGGATCATTATATCTTCTTTCTATTCTTTTTTGGACCAATTATGAAAAGTTAAATTCTTTTTTTAAAAAATCAGAGCCATTTGTTGGGATTTTTCTGTGCTTTATTAAAAAAAAGGTGGATACTCGTAGGTGTCACAAAGCATAGGGAACAAAGTGAATGCGTTTCATTGAAGCAGAGTATGTGAGTCAACCAAGTACTGAGGTTGTATCGTGGCATTATCTTTCATTTGTTAGTGTTGATTTCACGTTGTTTTTCTTCTTCCTAAGTAGATAAAGAAGACAAAATGAGAATAAATGAATGGTGAATTGCATAAGCATAAGCATAAGAATACATGAAATCGTTTTAGGACAATTTGCGACATTTAAAAAATGTCATAGAAGCTCAAAAAACGTCGCAGATTATAATTTGCAACATTTTAAAAAACATTACTAAAAACGTCGCAGAATGTGGTGTAGGTAAAGGGTTTCTGCGATGTTTTCGGTAAAATGTCACGGAAAACACTAATATTCTGCGACGTTTTTAGATTAGCCTTTTTGCGACGTTTTCTTGAAACGTCGCAGAATGTATCCTTTCGCGACATTTTAAAAAACGTCGCAGACTACTTTCCGCGACGTTTACAGGAAACGTCGCAGAAGGTGTCTTCGACATTCCGCGACGTTTTTATAAACGTCACGGAATGTTAAAAAAACGTCGCCAATACATTTTTAAATTATTTTTCATTTTCGAAAATAATTTTAATTTAATAATTTTCAATTTTAATAATTATTTTTAAAATAAAATTTTTTAGAAACTTATTTGTTTAATAACAATTTAATATTATTTATAAATTTTATTAATTTAATTCTTTAATTTTTTAGCATATCATTAATTTTAATAATTATTTATGTATCACAAGAATTTCATATGTGCAGACAATTTATTATTTAATTGCAATTCGCAAACATCTCATAATACACTAATTAATATAAAAAATATATCATAAGTGTATAATATATTAATATGAGTACATATCTCTAATCTAAACAAATATTATGTGTAGAACATAAAAGTTCCAAGACCTTTTTTTGTTGTTCGACTTCGGTAGTTAATCGATCATGCATTTGTTCAACTTTTTTATTCAATTCATCAATTTGAGACTGTAACTCTTGATTAACCTTCTTCGACTCTTTTAGTTCGTTTCGAAGTCTCTTTTTAACCAAAATCTTCCCTTGTGGTCGAGACCCAACTCCCATGCCAACAACATAATCAGATCTAGTGCCCAAGACTTTGTTGTATACTTCATCCACTGTCATCGGATGACCTTGTTCTATTGAATTTGCCAATTCCTTACACATTAATTCCTGAAAAATTAAGAATTAATTAGATACTAAAATTCATAAATACTAAATTTTTTTAAAATAAACTATGTACTTACCCATTTTTCTCTGTATTCGGAAGTTGTCAATTGACTTTTACTTTCATCATAATGAGTGTGATACTATAGCTTCATCTGGTCACACTCTTCTCCATCTTTGTCACTCGGTTGTATTGAAATATATTATTAGTAATATTTATTATAAATTTTGAAATGTTAATCAAAGTAAAATATAATTAAAAAGATAATAACTTACAATCTCATGCCGTATCGCTACAAAGGCCTTGGAGCTAGAGTTTGGTCGACATTTGACCTGACTCCTAGCCAATTTGGCCTATTGACTTTTTTCCTAACCCTAAACGTAACAAAATCTATTATAACATCTATAAATCACAATTCATAAATACTAAAATATAATCAGCTGTCAATAAAGTTTTGAAATTAAGTTTTGTGATCAAATTAACTAACCTTTGTAGCTGATTGCTCCCAATATTCGTATAAATCCATTCACTCTGCCACTATGACATTATGCGGCTTAACATGCCTGTAATGTGATGTGAAAGATCATACTTGTAATGCTTGTAGAGGTAGCATTAATACTGGGAAAGGGGCTCGTGTCCTTTACTGGTGGTTGATTATAAGAAGCTAGAGGCATCTCTTGAGAAGTTGATGGAGAACTAATATTGTGTCGCATATTCAAAAGTTGTAGATACTTATCTCTAGGATGAGTAATAGGCACAGATGTGACATCTTTTGGTGTTGGTGTAGGCTCACAAGATGCAGGTGTGTGATTTTCTGGTTATGTACGAGCAGAGCAGATGACTCATCAGCTACACTTCTAAGAAGCTGATGGTACCGCGACTGTAGTTGTGTCGGTACTAAGCTGCTTAGTGTAGCCTTATTCTTTTTCTTGGGTAGACCAGGTTCCATGTAAATCACCTGCATTCAATTCGAAATTAGATTTTAATGATACTAGTAATTGATTAAGTAATATTCATAAACCATATTTAAAGAAAACAATATAGTCTACAACTAAAAAAAGACCTATTAAATCAATGTAAAACGGCAAAGATCGAAAAATTATACAGTCCACAATATAAGTACCTAATAATAAGGTCGGGTTATGAAATAAGGTTTTAAGGACCAACAAGAGCTGGTGTGTCCTGCCTAATCTTTCTTGACAACAAGTTTATATATATTCAAGTAAACATTCATATGATTACAAAATAAATGGAAGAATTATTACAAATAGTTAGAAATGAATATCATATATTCCCATAATCAATGAACAACCCTTTCTTTTAACATAATAATTCGGACAAACTTTAAATTGCTAGTACTTGACAACAAGTTTATATATATTCAAGTAAACATTCATATGATTACACAATAAATGGAAGAATTATGACAAATAGTTAGAAATGGACATTATAATTCCTAGAATCAATGAACAACCATTTCTTTTAACATAACAATTCAGACAAACTTTAAATTGCTAGTAGTCCAAAACTACTAATATTATTATAAGTCAAAATATACTAATAAAAATCAGACAAGTTAGCAACAGGAAAACAGCCATAACATGGAAAGAATGAGTAAGATGCATAAGAAATCCACAACAAATGCCATAATTTTTCAAGATAAAAGTCTAACCGAAGATCAATTTAGTAGTAGAATTGTTAGAGCCTATTTTCGGACCCCAACTATCCAGAATATCATAAAACGTGAGCTTTTTGAAATAGAGAACACCTTACTCATTATCGGTTCATCTTCTTCCTCTGATACCACAAGATGTCGGACCCCGTTTTCGGAGCCCGGCGATCACATTCAAGATAACACACATTTATCACCCATACTTGCATTCAATACTCCCCTTTCTAAGTTCAGCTCCCCTCCTCGAATTCCATTTATACATTTTGACCTGATTACCTCAAGGAACAGCGTTGGTGAGTCCACACTTTACATATGTACATGCTTCGGGACTATTGGCATAACTTTTTCTATAGGCATTCAATTTAGGGTTTCTTTAGATAGTTTGAAAGAGGATTTCAAGAGCTACAACTTTTATGAAGACACCGAAGGCCAATTTTAAATTCTGAATGGTCAAAAATAGAACAGAAGATAACCATAAACAGTAACTCAGACGATATCTTGAACAGTAACACAGAGGAAGTTCGTGAAAAGTAACACAGACGATACTTGTGAATAGTAACACAGAGGAAGTCTGTGAACAGTAACACAGAGGAAGTCTGTGAACAGTAACATAGATGATACTCGTGAATAGTAACATGGAGGAAGTCTGTGAACAGTAACACATACAATACTTGTGAAAAGTAACACAGAGGAAGTCTGTGAACAGTAACACAGACGATATTCTTCAACTCATATAACTTCCTAACTCCTTCTTATAATCCTTGGCCTATGATCTATCCTCTGTGTTCTATCCTTTGTAGTTGACTTTTATCTTCTGTGTTGACCACTTATCGTCTGTGGTCTATCCTCTGTGTTCTATCCTCTGTAGTTGACTTTTATCTTCTGTGTTGAC
>JANZXP010000006.1:35062245-35076663 GCA_027576715.1 Erythroxylum flavicans
ATGATGGTGCGGGAGCCCTTCTTGACAGTGTGAAGCTGTCGGCGGAGGATGGACTGTTGAGAGGCAAATTGGAGCTTGAAGTGATCTTCAAGGCCGACCCAGAGAGAGCGTGCGGTTGTATGTCCGAGGGCAAGTCGCGCTGTGGAGCTGGAGAGTGATCCGTTGAGGAACAGTAAACTAGTTGATCTAGTTTCTTCCATTTGGCATAATCGGTAGATGGAGAAGCAGAGGTCTCCTCCGGAGGTGCAATAGTCCCATCAACATATCCAAGAAGATCAGAGGTAAATAAAATAGCTTTAATCTGGTTACGCCAAACCAAATAATTTGAAGAGTCTAGCTGTGTAGTTAGAAACTTGGTCATCTGGTTGAATGGCAATGTAGGTACGTTGTGTTCTGACATGGTTTTGGCTTTGGAATTCCGTTGGTATGTTGTTGATTCTGCTGATATGTCTTTGTGTATAAGGCGCTGGTAGAAACTAAAAACTGTGTGTTTGGTATTAGCTGTCAAGTGTAGGCTCTGGTAATTTTCTGTGTATGCGCTGAGTGTTGCTGTACTGCAGTACGTAGTGTGGTTTGACGGAAAAAAAAAAAGGCTAGATCTTGAAAGAATTGGAGGAGTAGAGATTCTGATATGTTATCACACAGAAACAGTGACAGACAGAGTAAGCTAGTGAAAGACGAGGCTTTCATAAGAAAGTAAAGAAACTTGCTCCCGAAGTAGTTGAACAGGGAAGACTTGAGCGTCAATGGTCGTGTAGTAGACTTGTGTGCCATGTACGTTGCTTTTGGAAAGATGAAAAGGTGACTGCCAAACTTCACTCAATTTTTCAAATAAATTTCCTACATTTTATTTTTGATTAATTGCATTATTAATTTTCATTTAAAGATAAAATTTATTTGAAATTTAATTTGTAAAATGGTTGTTGAGAAAATCATTATATTCGTTTCCCGCAATCCTTAGAATAAATTTAATTATTTTATGAAGTTATGTACAATTAATCAAAAATTAAATTAAATTGTGACAATTAAAAGAACTCACTTTAATATTTTTCTTAATTTATTAGCTTTATATGGTATATTTTAATTAGTAGCCACCATTTCATTTTGATAGTATAAATATTTGTAGTAAAATAAATAAATATCAAACTATTGGACCAATGATAAAATAATTTCGTTTAAAAGTTGTAGAAAAGTGAGTGCTTTCTTAGTCATTTGGACTTAAAAATTAAAACCTTTACATGCATAATTGAAACATAATGCATTGGAAGGTTCAAAAAGCTATACAAGAGATGTGGCATTGCCTTTCCTGATCATAAACAAAGAGCCTCCGGCCGTCCGGCGCCCTTTTGCTTTGTTTCAAGGATCATACATCAGACGATTATATGATGACTTACAATAAAATGAGCTAAAAATAAAATAAATTCCTGTAGAAAACCAAAAATCATTTGGGAAACACCTGCTTCAAGAAAAATGGAACAAACTAACTCCCTACGGTTATTCTCTTTATTTACCTCCAGCTGCCACAATCTTTGATTCATGACGGCGAATCAAACCGACCACTGAATCTCTGCGATGGAGCACTAGGAGGTTCGTCTTTATTGGTTTTTCTCCTGGAAGGGCCTTCAATGGCTCCAAAACTTCTAACAGTTTTTGATGACTTTGAACTGAATATTGATGAGCTAAAAGAAGGATCAGTTGCACTAAATGATAAGAGGCCTTTATGTGATGCCTCTATGGGATGTCCTACTGCAGCATCTTCATGGGGAGGTGGGAATTTCTCACTTTTGTTCGCCGTATCCGCTTTATTCATCACCCTCCACCTCTGAAAATTATCAAGGCAATTAAGAATAATTAGAGTAAAAAGTTGGTTCGAAGAGCAAATGGCGCAAACTTCTTATGATGATAAAGATGAATCTATACAGACTTTAAGCTTAACTTCACCTTACCCTGAAAATGAATGACTAGGTAGGTAAACTGAATGTTATGAAGGCAGTGAAGGAGGCAGCTATAACTTACTTCTAAATTTGCTGGGATCTCTGCATTTGCTTCAGGAGCTGGAACGGCCCGACCAGTTCGATCATGTTTAATTCTAATTCTAGCCCTTCTAGCACCATCAACAGCATTGTTCCTCCCACCAAGACTTCTTCTCCTGAGCATGAAGTTAGACATTTACAGACCTATTAACAGCATTTACAGATAAGACAACTTAAACAAAAATGCAAGGAGAAAGTAAAATCTAACCTTCTGGCTTCTTCATCCCTCAATTTCACATCAATTTCTTTGCTGGGAGGATACTTGGGTAAATTTGACGGCTCACAAGCATAAGGTTTAGCGGTAAAGAACTGCACTCAGAAAACCAAATGAGTATGCATTCAACAAAGAGTCCAATGTTATTCCACAATAAGCATTGGTGGAAGTATGCTTTACCGAACTCGTAAGCAAAGGAAGCAAGCACATATTCAGGAACAAAAATTTGTAGAATTACATCAGTTTTTTAAAGCGTTGCAATATAAAGTTCAACTATTGAGAATAGGCTACCAAGTAATCATCACTCACTTCACTATTTAGAGCTGTGGTTGCTGTGCCTCGTTCATCAGGATCTATTGAAAGAAGGGTTTCAACTAAAGATAAAGCTGAAGGTGGGAAGTCCTTGAACGTTTCTGCTATGCAGCGTATGTACGGGTGTTGTGGTTTAAACAGTGTTGCATTGGAAAAATTGGATTTCTTCCAATATTCTTCAGATGGGGAGCCACACAACTTAAATATCCTGTGCAATTGTTCAACCTAAAGCAACAACCCAAAAAAACCAAAAAACAAAAAAAACAAAAGAGCTAAGAATAAAATAACAATTACCCTCTATGGAAAATGAAGAAAAGGACTTTCAGAAACAAAAATCAAATGATATCTGGTGCTCAACTGCTAAGTCTGAAAGCACTAAAACCTCCAACAAGACCCGTATGTGTATCCAATTATGATGAAAGGGGATTTCATAGATAAACATGTTCAGTTGAAAGAGTTTGATCTATCACAAATTAGGAGTTAAATTGTCCATAATATCAAACAAAGATTATAACATTCAATGTTTACAATTAAATTAGCTACTCCATAAGTAACAAACAGGCCAAAATCATTAAGGCGCATAGTAGTCACTTTATGTGTTTTTTAACCATTAGACATAGGCCTGTATTCCGGGAGAATTCCTTATGGAATATTGAAGTTTTGATAAAGGTAGTTTTATAGGAGAGCACAGTAATTGAGAAACCTAAGTGTCATCAAGAAAGCAACATCAAAAGCATCTCAAATAAGGGAAAGAAGCGCCATTGAGGTGATACTTTTAAAAGCTTTGAAATGAATCTGCAGGTCCTATATTGGTCAGATTATTGTAACTCAAAATGTTGAGATAGGATTACAGGAGTAACAAAATCATGTTTCAACACCACCAACTAAGGTGACATAACAAGAACAACATCCAACTACACTAAATAATTAGCATAATAACATCATTTAAGAACAGTAAGTACTTGCATAGTTATCTTTGAACCCCAACAAGCAATCCAAGATGTACCTCTGTCCGTCCTGGCATTATCGGCTTTCCAGCAAGTAGCTCAGCCAAAATGCAGCCAGCACTCCAAAGGTCAACTCCAACATCATAACAACTGGCTCCAAGAAGAAGTTCAGGGGGGCGATACCACAGTGTGACAACTCGACTTGTCATGGGAATCTTGCGTTCAGGATCATAGAAAGTCGCCAATCCAAAATCAGCAATTTTTAGAACTCCGTCATTGTCAATAAGCAAATTGGAACCCTTGATATCACGGTGCAGGACACCTCGATTGTGGCAATGCTCGAGCCCAGAAAGCAACTGCTTCATGAAGCATTTTACCTGCCAACAATAACATCAAGATAGAGCACCAATCAATCAAATACAATCTCAATTAACTAAAAAAGTTATGAAATAAAGTAGGCAATGATTCAGAATAGGTTGCTTGACATAAATTAAGATGCTATTCAAGCACTAACATCTAAATTCTCTATAGGGCTGACATTTCCAGCACCAAACACACAGAAACCTACTCCCAATGATTTTATATATACATTGGAAGTAGGACGATCTTTCTGTATCAGTTTCTATCGCAAAGGTGAAAATCACGTATTCCAGCTAATACAAGCATGAGATGCAGAAGTAGAAGTACAGGCTTCATTTCTTGTAAACAGAGGTGATAGCAAAAGCAGACAGTTTTGCAGATCAGAAATTTTATGAAAATGGAAGAAAAATTAAGCAAATAACTTACTGAAAGCCTCTTAACAGAAACTTTTTCCTGGAAAACAGAACAATTTCAGAACAACATCTCTGGAGAGCAGGATAGAAATGGTGTTCAATTAAGTAGCAACTTCAAACTTTCTATCCAGACGTAATAGAAAAGGAAAGAATAGTCGAAGTTTGATCATAAAGGTTATTGCTCGTACTTTTAAGTACTTTTTATTCATAAAGAAGAGATTTAATATAGCAATGTAACAATATTTTAGTATCATAACTACGAAATCTGAAAAGAAACCATTTTGCCCAGAATTACATAATAGCCCCATCTATAATCATTTTAAAGCTCCATGTAATGCATAACACCATAAACTACCCAAACTCGGATGTCCATTCTACCAGGTAACAAGGGACCCACAAGTCTTGGAAAGGGCATCTTGTAACATCAGCTCACGCAAGAAAATCAAAGAACAAAAGAAGGAAAATGGAAAGGACAAGCATTGCCAGATAGCTAGAAGGCATGAATGGTAGAAAATGAGTCAAATGTAAAACAGATACAAAAGCTAAAATTTGAACCGTCAAAAGGACAAACCAAAAAACCCATCTTTAAATCCCTCAAACTAGCCCATAGCATACCATAATAAAGTAAGAATCCGCACACGAGCCCCAAGATTATATGAAAGTTGAAATCATAAAGTTAGAGATCTTTAACCTTGCGATGCTACAATATATATACCTGGGGCTCGGTGAACTTCTCTTCTTGGCGAGCAACAAGCCCAGTGAGATCATGTTCCATGTACTGAAACACCAAATAGAGACTGCAAGACATTCTTGAAGTGACCAAACCCTCAAGTTTAAGCACATTAGGATGATCCAATCTGCTTAAAACAAGGATCTCCCTAGCCATAAACCTCACACTCTCTGCCTCTAAGTTATCAAATCTTACTTTCTTCAAAGCCACTATCTTCCCTGTTATTAGATCCCTCGCCTTGTACACATTGCTATATGTTCCTTGCCCAATCTAAAACAAGAAAGCAAACAAAAGCCTGTTTGTCATTTTTATTCTTGAATTTCAGAAAAGATATTTATCTTTTCATCCATTTCTAGTCTTACCTTGTCAAGCTTCTCAAATGAGTTAGCCCGTCGAGGAGTCCAACCACCAATCACGTCGCCAGCAACCGCCATGAGCCACGATGGCCACCCCTGCTGGTAACCGAGCTCCGGTAACCGGAACTGCGCCGTCTCCAGAACATGACAGTCCACACCAACCCCACCTCGGACCTTAGCTCTCCGCTTCCGGGCAGGCTGTTGGTCGGAGCTCCGTGCATGGAATGCTGCTTCGAAAGCTCGGGGACGGTATTTGTCAGTCAACTTGCCGACAAAACAACCCATGTAGTCTTCAGGCACTGAACCAAACCCAAGAGCACATCTTACCAAAGCAATGAACTGTTTGACGGACAGGCAGTGATTGAACCGGAACTATTAACTCAAAATTACACAGGCAAGTCTAAAGTGAGGAAGAGAGAGAGGTTTATGGTTAAGCCCGCGGAAGAGGTAAGGAAGGAAACTAAGTTGTTGTTAGAGTAACTAAAGAACAATAACCGATAGGTAGCCATTGATGGCTATGGCTTGTTGAAAAGTAGGGTAGTAACGACATTGGCATTGCAACTCCGTTAATATACAACTACCTAATCTGAGAGATTAGATTAGATTAGATTAGATTTGAGGAGTGACGTGATTGGGGCTGAGGTTGTAAGGAAGTCAAAAGACACAGAGAGTGGAATGGAAGTAGAAAGTAAACTTTTGATAAGCGTGTGTTGCTTGTTCCTGTAATAGACATCACAGGTTCAGGGTCAGGTCAGGCTTTATCAGATACTTTTCTCTGTACTTGAGCACAACTCTCCAATCCTTTTTTTTTTTTTTAGTGAACAAACTGTCTCCTCCACAAAACACCATTCCATATACCACTTGCTGGTCTATAGAGCATTTTGTAATTATTCTCATCTTTTTGTAATAACTTTCTTATACTAAATTGAGCATCCAAATTCTTTTTTAAAAAGTTAAACTTTTTTCAATCCGATGAGAAGTTAAACTAATAAAATAAAAAGTTTGAAATTAATATATTTAATTAAAATTAAATAAAATTAAAATTTTAAAATATAACTAAAGAAATTTTTCTTATTTATTGAAAATTTTAAATTTTAATTAAAAAATATTATTAAATAAAAATAAATTAGTTTATTTTAGTTTGTAAAAATTGATCGATTAATTTTTAATAATAAAAAATATTAAAATAAATCGAATTAAAAAATTAAAAACTATAACAAAAAATAAAATGATTCAAAAATTTTATGGTTGAACCTACAAAACTTATTAGTGTTTTAAACATTAAATATGTCAGTAAAACTTACTCAAGATATTAGGTAATTTTAAAAACTTCAAACTTATAATCTTAATTTAAAGAAAATTTGAAGAGATCTTTTCTTCACTGCTTTTAAAATTATATTATATAAAAATTAATAATTACTTGAATCAAATTATTATTTAATTTTCATAAATTAACTTTGAAAGCTTATGATTTTGACTTCATTAATTGAAAAAGATTCGAAATGGTTGGAATGGATTCCCCCTTCTTTTTCTTGGTTTTTGATATTTGTTTCATTCCTGGAGGTTGAGGTGAAGTGGTAATGAAATTCTACCAACCAAGACACGGCATTTATTGATGAAAACAGCAATCGTACACTTCTTCTCCGACTCTATTACTTTGTGATCAAAGGGATGACGTAAGTGATTATATTATTTTTAAGACTAAATCCAACATTTGTTTCTATTATCAACACTTAGATGAATATCAGTTCATTCTTTTTCCTTTCTTTGCTTTTTTTTTTTTTAACGATGAATTGTAGTCGTTACTTTTTAGATATACACATGATAAATTTTTTAATTAACATAATAACTTATAAAATATATTAATTAGGTACTTTTTATTAGACAAGTCCTATACGATAGGTTCGATCAAAAGAATATAAATAAGAGAATTCAAACACAAAATCTTTTGACCGCATACCTCTCTACTCTACCAATTCGACCATTTAAGGGCCTTTCTTGTCTATTGCCAAAGGATAAACACCAATTTTGCAACTAAACTGGTACCTCATCTGGATATTAGTTAATTTAATAATATCATTTGGGAACTTTGGAGCAAATACATATTATAGTCAATGTTATATTAAATTAGATTGTTAGGTAAATACGTTTAATCATTTATGAAAGGATACAAGAAAAATATAGTTCCACTTTGTGGATATGGAATCAAGGTGAATAAATCAATGTTTTAAAAATCAAACCAAAAATTAAATTAGTAAGATAAAAAATTTGAGATTTGAAAGATTCAACTAGAATTAGATCGTCATAAAATCGACTAAACGTTAAATAAAATCAAAGAATTTAAAATATGAGTTAAAGAAATTGTTATTACCTATCAAATTATTTGAAATTTAATTGAAAAAGAAGATTGTTAAATGAAATTTAAGTAAATATATTTTGGTTTATAAGAACTTATTAATTTACAAAAATTAACCGATTTATAATTAATCAGCTTTTAACTACATAAATTATTACATTAAATTGAACCAAAAAGTTGAAAAACAAATCGAAAAATTAGACGATTTAAAATTTTTATTATTGAAACGACCGAATCGATTGAATTTTTTAGAGGTTGGATTAAACATCTCAAGACATCATACTTTAAGCAAAAGGCAACCCATTAACTAAAGAATTATTATTATTAGATGAAACATTTCATAGTTAATATTTATAAGAGAAAAAAGTTTATGACAATTGCAATATATCGAAAATCAATTTAATAAAATTTTATTATTATCAATGAATTCGATTAATTAATTAATTAATTAATTAATTCACTAAATAATTAGTGAGAAATCAAGGAGACAATTCAAATTGTAGAATAATGAATTGACCAAACTGATTGTGCCTATAAAATGTTAGCATCATAATTCAAAGCAGACAGAGACAACTTGCGAGAATAAAGAGAACAAAGACCACAGCATACACATCTACGCAGGGTAGAGTTTGAAAATTAAGTTCCACCACCAAACACCGGTCAGTATCAAGTCAGCCTTGCGTTTCAATTTCTCAAAACCTCAAAACACGTCGTGTTTGAAGTTTGAACACGTTCAATCTTCAGCTACGTACCAAATCTCTTGTTTGAGATTCACATTTTCTAATATAAATAAGTACATTTTAAGTTATATTTTTTGAAAAAATTAAAACTTGATTAATTACGTCTCGCCTAACTCTTCCAATTGATCTATTCTTTTCACTTGAAGAGGGGGAAAAAACAGGCACTGGAGGGTAAATTCTAGAAGTGAAGATTATTGCCTTTATACGTCGTCGTCTTGTCCGAAATTACCGTCTAAGATGGTTAGTCAAAGTAGGCGATCCGTTTCAGTTGGGTTGGACTAAATTGACGCTGTTTGTGTTAGGTCAAGTAGTCATCGAGGCTTCTTTGACTAATCTTCTGTGTTTAGTTGCTGAAAAGTCGTGAGGGTATATTCCTTTAAGCTATATTATATATATATATATTCTTCGATTAATCTTCTGTGTTTAGTTGCCCAAAAGTAGGGACGTCAATAAATTAGGTTGGGCCCGAGTGTAGTCATGGCGGGTCACAAGTCGGCCCATGGCCTACGTGGGCTGAGATGGGCCGGCCAGTAGCTTAGCCCACCGACGAGTCGTCCAGCTCGTGGTAAGCTAATGGCCCGATAGATCGCTGGCTTACCGGGCTGACCTCGGCTTGTCTATATTTTTTTAATTAAAAAATACAAAACGGCGCCGTTTTATCTAAAATGGACGGCGCGAGCCTACCATAATTGGCCGGTAGTCCACCCATAACCAATCAAACCTAGGCTAAAAATGAGCTGAACCAGGCCGGATCGAAATTACCATCCTTACTAAAAAGTCGTGAGGATATATTCCTTTAAGCTCACACATTATATATATATAGCTTTTAACTCGGGCCAAAAATGAGTCAGGCTGGGTCGAAAGTGTCATCCCTACTGAAAAGGCGTGAGGATATATTCCTTTAAGCTCTCTCTCTCTCACACACACACACACACGTGTATATATATATATATATTTTATCGGTTCGATTGTAAAAATTTTAAATAAGTAATTTTTTAGTTGAGTTTTCAACTTTTTCATTTTATGTACTTCACTAAATTTTTTTTAAAAAATCAATCAGTTTATTAATTAATCAAATGATTTTTGTCTAATTGATTTTTATAAACTAAAATAAACCAATTAATTTTATTTAATATTTTTCCTTTTTAATTAAACTTTAAATTAAAGACAGTCTCCTTTAATGATATTTTAAATTCTTCAATTTATTCAATCATTAATCGGTTTTATAATGGTTTAGTATCAATTAAACCTTTTTGACCTTGAGCTTCTTATCTTATTGATTTAACTTCTGGTCTGTTTTTTAAAACGTTAGTAATTGAAATTATAAATGTATATAACAATTCGTTAATTAAATACTTTAAATAAATTATTTGATAAATCAATAATTTAGAGTCAAATAATAAGTTTAACTCAACTAATTAATAATTGAATTTCACACAAATCAAACAAATATTAACTTGTGTGAGAATAATATTTCATTTTTAGTATAAATATTAATGATATTATCATACTTTATGCTTTAATTAAAAAAGTGATATTTTATTTTATTTTTGTTTGTCATTATAAATAAGACTCAGTAATAAAAATATTAATTTTTCTATACAACTTTTACGAAAAGAATTGCAATCAAAATAAATTGCAATAACTTAAATATCATTTTCTGCAAATTCATGACCGATGCCAAAGATTCCTGCAATTGGTTCATTGTCTTACCTAACAAACTATTTTGAGCTCTTATGATGATTAGGAATCTTTGCGTTGAAGTATGCATGAAGTAACATATATGTACTATAAAGAAATTATAATGACAAAAGGAAAAAAAAACTATCATCACTTGCAATCAAAGTAAAGTATGCATCCACCTTCCCATCTTCCTCTTTATCAACATCTTTTATTTGAATCCATTGCTCACATTATCGAATCCTTTTCTTTTCCTGCTCTTCATAATTGGTTTCAATGATGACTTCAGTTATCCAATCAAAGGAAAAGAAAATATTATTACTGATACTTTTAATCTGCCCTCAGCTAGTGGCATCCCTTTATTCTGACTAGTTGTGGGGGAAGTGGCCCTGGAAGCGAACAAAATTTCGGACCTCATGATATGAAGTATAAATTCTCAAATTGATTAGGAACATTAATTAAAAACATGTTTATATATAAAAATGAGTTAGTAATCTAATATTTCAAAGTTTTCGATCAAGATATAAATTTATTTTACATATAAGATACTCATATTTTGAAATTACAAAAACTTTAAGATTAATGATATGATTTGACTGTTTTATATAGCTCTAAATCATATTTAATATTAGATAAATTAAACTCCATTAATTTATCTTTAATTATTTAATTAAACTATTTATATCTATTGATCAAGATTCACTTCTAATAACACTCATGACTACTCAAATATTTAAAAATATAAACGTGTTTTTAACTAGCCTTTTGGTCTATGATTTTTCTTACAATTTAATCATTTTATTATACAACGTTCCAAGTCGTAAAGTATGAAATTAATGTTTACTATGGTTGACTCCTATCATATTAGTTCTCCACCATTAATAATTGATTCAATTAATGACATTTAAAAATTATTTTCCAAATGTTATTTTACCTTGGCTAAAGATTTTCGGAATCAATATTAATTGAGAATAACGGAACATTCTCCCTAACTACTTTAGGGTGATGAATCATATATTAAGCACTCAACTACTTACATATGGTTCATGTTATATCCAATGACTATCAATTAAGCTATCCTTAACTATAGTAAATCTCTTATAATAATTTGATATCTTATAATAGATGTATTTCATGATAATATATAGGCTAGAAACCTATGATGCAGTTCCGTTGAGACTTATCGATGAAATATTTCATGAGCTTAGGAGTCACAATGAAAAGACCCTATATCAATTCACGTGGTCTAACAATGTCATGTACCTCGGTTATATTATGATTTCAAACTTAATGTCAACTATAATTCGTAATTTAGAACTAGTAACATAAGAAATCCACCTTTAATTATGGATGATGTGTTTTATAAATGACTTGGATAGTATATAGGCTGGAAACTGGAAACACATGATAAACTTTGTTGAGGCTTATCGGTGAAATATTCTACAAGCATAGGAGTTACAGTAAGAAGGCCCTTTCTCGATTCAAGTGGTCTAACAATGCCACGTATCTTGGTTATGTTATGATTTCAAACTTAGTATGTCAACTTAGATTGATTTATCATTACGTTATTTAGAACTTAAATTGCATTTAGTAATTTACTTTTAATTGTATTGCTAGATGGACAAAATTTGGATGTCTCATCGAAAATGACCCCCTGAATACTTAGAAGGAGTTAAGAGTTTCATGTAATTTGTAAAAGATAAAATGAGTGTAGAATGTTGTATTCTTTGTCTATATATAGATTGCTTAAATGTGACATTCAAAGTCAAGGTGTGGTATATAATCACTTGCTAATTTGAGACATAGATAAATTCTATACTCCACAGATTTATCATGGAGAACGTTATAACGCAAGTTGTGGTAGAAGTGTTGATACATGCTTTGATGGTAGTAATAATAATGATGCAGAAGATTATGATATTAATGACGATGGTGATGAGGCAATTGGCAAGATGTTAAAGGACTATGGGAATTATATAGGGACTATGAATGAAGCTGGTTCGCCTAACATAATTGGTAGTATTACAAAAGATAATTTTAGTAAGTTATTGAAAGCTACTCAAAAGAAATACATCCAGGGTGCTCGAAATTCTTACAGCTATCTTTTGTTGTGAAGTTGTTGCATATGAAGGTCTATAATAAATAGAGTAACAAATTTTTTGATATGTTAATTGACTTGCTCAATGATGCATTACCTGTTGGATACAAATTGCCTAAATCTTACTACGAAGTAAAGAAATTGTTAAGGGACCTTGGATTAAGATGTATATCAATATATGCTTGTAAGTATGATTGTGCTATATTTTGGAAGGACAGTAAAGATCTTCAAGAATGTCCCATCTATTGTATATCAAGGTGGCAAATGGATGATGAGAAAGGGAAAAGGATATCACATAAAATCTCGAGATACTTCCCTATTAAACCACAACCACAAAGGTTTTTTATATCAAGAAAAACAACCATAGATATGGGATGACATAAAGAGAAATGAATTAATGATAACATTATGTGTCATTTAGCAGACTCAAAGGCATGGAAAGACTTAGATAGTATGTTTCTATGCTTTGTAGAGGATTGTCATAATGTTCGACTTGGTTTAGCCTCTGATTGATTTGATCAATTATGTAATATAAGTAATTCTTATAGCATGTGGTCGATAATTCTATTGCCATACAATTTACCTCTATAGAAGTGTATAAAAGAGCTTGTTATATTATTGCCTTTATTTATTCTAGGAGCAGTAAGGATATCGATGTATATATGCAACCACTAATTGATGACTTAAATCATCTTTAGGAGGTTCGATTAGAAACTTGTAATGTTGTTGAAGGTGAAACATTTATAATGCATACGACTATTTTATAGACTATAAATGATTTTCTAGCTTATAGGAATTTGTTTGGATGGAATACTAAAGCTTATGTGGCCTATCCTTTGTGTTGCCATCAAACTCAATCAATGAGTTACGAAGTAAAATATGTTATACAGGACATCGTCATTACTTAAAACATAGGCATAGATAGCCAAGAAGCAAATTGTTTAATGACAAAGTAGAATTAGGTGAAGCTCCTTTGTACTTATCTGATGATGATGTGGTTTACTAACTATAACATTAGGGTGACATTACACCTAACAAACACACAAGCAATAGAGAGCGAAAGTAAAGTGTTATTGAGCTTAATTGGAAATAAAAAAAGCATAATTTTTAATTTGTCATATTGGAAGGAATTGCTATTGAGGCATAAGCTTGATATGATGCATATTGAAGAAAAAAATTTGTGAGAATATTTTAGGAACCTTGATAGGAATTGATGGCAAATCGAAAGACATAATTAAGCTAAATTAGACTTGAAAGACATGAATATAAGAAAAGATTTGTATTTGAAAAGAAGAGATATTGGGTCATATATCATTTTACCTGCATGTTACAATATGTCAAAAAAGGAGAAGCAAACTTTTTTTTCAATTTCTTAAATCAACCAAGTTTTCCGATGGGTATACATCTAATATAGCTCGTTGTGTCCATGTCAAAGAGAAAAGTTTCGAGGCTAAAAAGTTATCATTGTTATGTACTTTCGCAACGATTACTTCCTGTTGTAATACGTAGGTATTTGTCGAATGATGTATCCCTAACTTTGCGACAATTGGGTGAGTTTTTAAGTAATTATGTTGCAAAACATTAAAAGTAAAAGAACTTGAAAAAAATGGAAAAGACATAATTTTGATTCTATGTAAGCTTGAACAAGTATCCACCTTTTTTTAATGTTATGGTGCATTTGACTATTCACTTACCATATGAGGCAAAACTTTTTGGATCGATTTAATTTCGATAGATGTTGCCCATTGAAAGGTAATTTATATTAACTTCCTTTTTTTTTCTTAAGTTATTAGTTAGTAAAAATTGTTTATTTTTTTAATATTTTGTTTAGGTTTTTAGGCTCTCTTAAGTGTTATGTGCGCAATAGAACTCGACTTAAAGGGTCTATTACAGAGGCTTATATAACAAATGAATACCTAACATTTTGTTCAATGTACTTAAATGATGTGGAGACAAGAATGTAACTTTGATTTTGATCAAGAAGATAGTGGCTTCTCAGTTTTCTCCCAAAAAGTAAGTGTAACATCCCGTTTCCATATAACGGGTTGAACCATAGAAACGGGTACACGTGAGATCAATCGGAGAAATTAGGAAAACACATCTCATGCTCATGCATTTGTGAATAGTGATTTTTGCACATGAAAAATGTTTGTACATGCATTCATGACATTTTCCCGGT
>JANZXP010000006.1:35076763-35098289 GCA_027576715.1 Erythroxylum flavicans
CACTCACTGAGTTCGCAAAACTCACCCAAAATTTGCAATTATTTTTCAGGACTCAGAAGAATACCCCGTTAGGCAACAGGAGTATATCTGTTGCATATGAGAGAAAGAATAGGTCGGGATCAGTTCGCGTCTGCATTGTGTCTCTTTAATTTTGTACTGAGTTGTATTTTCCGCAAAATTGTGTACCATTAGTAGTTGAATATTACAGTTTGTAATAATTTTGAGAAACTGGAAATGATTGTATTGTTGTAATTTGAAATGGACCTAATTGGCTAATAAAAGTTTCTGTTGATTACATTGTTTGTATCAAATGGTTGTAAAATAAAGTGGAACGTTTTGGTTATCGATTTGCTATACTTTATGTTTGTGGTTTTAAAAAAAATTTAATTGTTTAGTGATGTGACACACCACCCTCGCGGGGCACGAATTTGGATATCACTATCGATATCGGGTTTGGGTCCAGCGGGAGTGGGGTGTTACAGTAAGGCCACTTGGAATAAGAAAATATGTGGAGTTAATTAAAGATGAACTAGAAATTGACCATTGGTATATTTTGAACAATTGTGAGGAAGTTGATATATATAGAGAGTGTGTATATTACTTCTCATTCATTATTTTATATTTAAATTTCATGTTTCAGTCTATATTTCCTGACATCTATTTACTTTTTTATACACAGAGCACAAATATAAGATTCGAAGTAAAGAGATTGTTAATGTTGAAGAAAGAAGTAATATTAAGTTCTCATTATGGTTTAAGACTCGAGTAAGTTATTCATGGAATATTATGAAATTATGACAATCTGTATGTCAGATTAACTTCTACTTATATTTTGTTCTACAAATGATACAATTACATAACTATAGATTGCAAGAGGCGACAACAACATTATATGCTTTGGCATGTGGGCCTCATATGTATTACAAACAAATATACATGTTGTGTTGTTAATGGAGTTAGATTTCACATAAAAGATCGAGATAGTCGACTTAAAAGCCAAAATTGTGGGATTGTTATTGAGGGACAACATGACGGTTTTATTGACTTCTAAAATGTCATCTAAAAAATAATAGAGTTGCATCAAAGATAAAAAGGTTATTCTATTCAAGTGCAAATGGTTTAATCTTGGTGACATAAAAGTAAATGACAATACTACTAGCATCAATGTTAGTAACACATGGCATGATAATGATCATTTTGTCCTTAAAAATCAATTGAAGCAAGTATTCTAACTCAACAACAGTGTATTTGGTACCAAATGGAAAGTTGTTCAAAAGTTTCAATACTGAAATATCTTCAATTTTTTTAAAAGGAAAAATGGTCTAATGAGTGAAGATGGTGATGAAGTATATCAAGAGATTGAATTGGAGCTGAATAATGAAGCCCTACAAATAGAAAATGCAGATATATCATCATTCTATAGGAGAGATGTTTATCCCAATATCTTACACAAAAATGAAGGACAAGTCATTCTTGAAAGAGATGAAGATTATATTAAGGATGAAGTATATGACAATGATGATACTTTGGCCGAATATAATAGTGATGAAGAGTCGAATCATAATGCAATTAATGATGATGATTTTCAAGATCTTAATCATGATAATTGAAGGTAACAAAAGTGTTCTTTATATTGTTTGAAATTTAAAATTGGTAACATTTATGTTAATACGTATTGTTGATGTTTGATTTATATTAATGCGGATTGTTGATGTTTGACTTATATTAATGCGTATTGTTGATGTTTAAGTTATGTTAATACAAATTGTTGATGATTAAGTTATATTAATGTGGATAATTGATGTTTGAGTTACTACAATATGGATTGTTGACGTTTGAGTTATGTTAATGTGAACTGTTGATAAATGAGTTATGTTAATGCTGATTGTTGATGTTTAAATAACTTTGATGCAAATTGTTGATGTTTGAGTTATGTTAATACTAATTTTTGATGTTTAAGTTTTATATATACATTATAATGGCACCTGGCAAGTATTAAAATTGTTCTTACCCAACAACAACCAAATCAATCAGTTCATAGTCAACAACAACAATTAACTTCATCCACCAATGAAGCATGTCAACAACAACCTCCATCTGTCTCAACTAATATAGAAGGATTTACAGGTTCGTTATTCTTTAACACCTATAGATAAACTTATACCCAAATATATATCTGCATGTTTAATGTATATTTTCTTATCATTATTCATTTGTTGTCAAGTTCCAATGTCAACATCAAAAAACGATGTAGAGATATAACTTAGAGGTTGTGAGTTGCAACTAATGAATGTTACAATGAATAATAAGTTGTCAATACATATTGATATTTAGCAAGGTCATCCTCTAGACAAGATTCAATCATCAAAATTGTCTAGTGAGCTGGCGATAACCCTAATGTTTCAAAATGTGTCACTTCACTGTTGAAACAAAGGATTAGGGATTGTCGTTATTGACTGCTTCAGTATTAAAAATCTTTTCTATCTAATGAGGAGGCAAGGAAATATGTTCCGAAATGGATGTCTAAAAAAAATTGGCACAATTTATGTGATTATTAGGCCTCTTCCAATGTTCAAGTTTGTTTTTTTTACCTTCACATTTGCTTCCATTAATCTTTTTAGATGATTTAATGACTACCTTTTTTCTTTATTCAGGAAAAATATGAGAAGGCCAAGGTGAACAGAGGACAAATGAAAACTCCTCATAACCAAAGCTCCAAACCATTTGTTGTCCCGCAAAATAAATATGTAAGATATTTGTTTCTAAGTTATAATTATATCAATAATCACTATATTATTTATTGTGTATATTCATGTTTTTTTTCCATAAAACGGAATGAGATGAAACTACATGGACAAGAACGTAATACGATTACATTCTACAAACTCACTTACTATATGAAAGGTTAAGGGTGGATGTTTGAAAAAGCACACAATAACTATGTAAATAATAAAATTTAAGTTTATTTATTTTTATAGTACTAACTAATAATATTTTAATTGAATATTGATTTTTTTAAATTTTAAAATAGGATGTAAGAGTTGCTGCAAATATCAATGTCTAAGGGAAATGGAACAAATATAGAAGACATTTGCAACAAGGTGCTAGGTACACAATTTGAATATACCAAAAGTCTTGGATTTGACCCTAAGTCAACCGCTTCATTTTTATCAAGACCATTATACGTTTAAGTCTTGAAGAGGAAAAAAAGCTTAAGAAAAAGTTAGCTAAGCATAAAAAGTACCTAAAAAATTACTTGGTCTGGATTATGTAAGCAGTGAAGATGAAAACGAGTATGAGTAATTAAACTAATCTTTGTATTTATTATTTTGTATATAAGCATTTTTGAAGATGTAATTAAAATCTTGTACACGGACAAATGTAATGATATTTTATTTTTTATATACAATGCTTCAAATTATCAATTATTTTTGTATAATTTTTTTATAATAAATTAACAACAAAATATCTAAATATTATATACAATAATATGCATTCAAAATATCACACATAATTATAATTCAATATGGTATATCATTTTGTTAAAATGTATATTAAAAATTTGATTACATTTTACAAAACGTAGTTAAAAATATTTGACTACTTTTTCAGAAACAAAACTAAAAAATTTTGGCTACATTTCTAGTTTAGCTATATTTATGAAAACATGGCTAAAAGATTTTGGCTATGTTTCTTATAAACGTAGCTAATAATTTTTTACTGCGAAAATTAAGTCCAGCAAAAAATTATTAGCCAATTTTTAACTACGAAAATAAAATGTAGGAAAAAATTATTAAAATTTTTAGCTGTAGAGATTTGACAACGTTTTTGGCGGTGGTAATAAATTGTCGCTAATAGTTTGTAGTGTATATTAAGAATCTTCACAGTCGGTGACTGTATTTTGGCAGAACCTCCTCTGAGTTATAAACCCAGATCATGTCCTCAAATACACAAACTCACTAACTCCATTGAATTGAACATGGATCTAATACCAAATGTAGAAGAAACTCTCTCTCGTCCTTTATATTATTTGTTCACGTCAGTTCTACACTCAATGGCATCATACTTTTCTACTCTATTTTACAACATAGCACAAGAAGTCCTATTTATAAGACTATAAGCTGGTGAGATCTCATTTGCCGCCGTATTGTACAACTTTTTATCATCACCAATTTCTTTCTAATTCCTTTATGGTCATTAATTTATTTTTTTTAGATATTTCTCCATTCAACTGTCTTATGCTCTTGCAAGTAGATATTTCCTTCACTTGCTTGAAACTTCTTTAATGTTGACGAAGACTTCAAAAGAGAGACAAATTGGTGATCATTTAAAAGTCCTATAAACTTTATTTATGGGTTATCCATTTCTCTTTTGTGATTATGAAAATTTAATATATGTAAATGAATTACTCAAAAAAATTGAGATATTGTTAAATGAAATGCACATAAGATTTTTGTGTGCGACAATACACCTCCTTGGCAATTTCAGCCTCAAAAACTGAATTTGTCCTCAAACCACAAAATCACTAGAAGTTAAACTCTACAATTGGGTGAATGGTCCCCCCTTAGAACCACGACACAAGTGGTACTACTGTCCATAGGAATTCCTGCCCTGACTACAAGATGGTTCCTAGCAGCTTGAGTTGAGCAAAGAGTGACAGAAACTCGGAAGCTGAAAAAGGGTTTTGCAGACTATTATAATGGGAGGTTGCTGCTCAGACTCAGGCGACAACTTGCTGCTTGTGGTGGTGCTCACCATATTCATAGCCTTGCTTTTCTTCTTTTCTTGTCCACCAGCATCTCCTTACCCTCAGGGAAGAAGAGTCACTGTCTACTACTGTTCTTGATCTTGTTGATTATTGTAGAAGTCGCTCTTGCAGGGTTCGACCCTCAATGTAGCGAGATGATAAGTTAATCTTAGGTGCAATAAAAAAAGGAATTGTCGTACATCCATGATGTTATATGGAGGGTGGCTTTTAGTTTAGTTTAATGTTTGCCTGTAAAATAGACTGGGTGCTTGTGTAACTAGTTGCTTTGGTTACTGTCTCTGTGTGTTGCATGTTCTTTGGTCTTTGAAAGCTGAGATAAAAAAGGGACTGGTATTTCTGTTTCTACCGAAAATATAATAAAGGAAATTGAATTTTCAATCACCTCCTGCAAGTCACTCCTATTTAAAACATAAAATTTGAAGCTTTCACTGTCCCAGAACTCCGGTTTTCTTTCTTCTTTAATATGATGTCGGTGGAATTCAAATTGACAATACATATATATACGTATTTAATCCTGGAGACCATAATAAGAAGAACCTAAGCTCTATAATTGAGAGGTGAATGGTCCACTTTTAGAGCCATCATGTGATCTCCGTTGATTTTTCACATACACGTGGAACTACTGTTCATAGGAATTCCCGCCCTGCCGTAACAGGGCTTCCTTCTTCCTTGCGGCTTGCGTTAGAACTTAGAACAAAGAGTGACAGAAACTCCGAAGCTGAAAAAGGGTTTTGCAGACTATTACAATGGGAGGTTGCTGCTCAGACTCAGGCAACAACTTGCTGCTTGTGGTGGTGCTCACCATATTCATAGCCTTGCTTTTCTTCTTTTCTTGTCCACCAGCATCTCCTCACCCTCGGGCAAGAAGAGTCACTGTCTACTACTGTTCTTGATGAGTTGATTATTGTAGAAGTCGCTCATAATCTTAGGTCTAGTAGTGACCTCTTGCGGATACTATGAGTACAATAAAACAAGGAATTATCGTACATCCATGATGTTATATGGAGGGTGGCTTTTAGTTTAATTAGTTTAATGTTTGCCTGCAAAATAGACTGGATGCTTGTATTACTAGTTACTTTGGTTACTGTCTCTGTGTGTTTCATGTTCTCTGGTCTTTGAAAGCTGATAGAAAGAGGGACTGGTGTTTCTGTTTCTACCGAAAATATAAGAAAGGAAATGGAGTTTTCAATCACCTCCTGCAATTCATTATTCTCCTTTTTAAAACATAAAATTTGAAGCTTTCACTGTCCCAGAACTCCAGTTTTCTTTCTTTTTTAACATGATGTCCGTGGAATTGAAATTAACAATACATATATATGTGTGTATTTAATCCTGGAGACCATAATAAGATTAAGGGTAGCTCTCAAAAGCTAGAACTGAATTATTGCTGTGCTAGTTTCAATCGGTGAAATTAGCTTCCCAAGAATTTTTTTACTTGAATGGCAGTGACAAAAGCTTCAACATCCTTTAATTTTAAAAAAAGAAAATGAATTATGAATAAAATAACGTTAGGATTTATAATTACAATTTCACTCGAATTAAATTTATTATTGTTGAGAATAGATTCAGGATGGTAGAATCTTAACAATATGTTCACTATTAAAGAAGAAACTATTATTTCATTCCTTCCTTTTCCAATGGTCGTTCTAAGGCTAATTGCTCTTATCAAGTTGTGAACTTTGATTTTTGAAGGGGGCTGTGAAACTTAACGATCCCATCGAAAGTTTGATTTTTTTTTTGTGTGTGTGAAAGGTGGAGGATGAGTCTTTTTCATACTGCTTACACATTGTGAAAGGTGGCGGACGAGTCTTTTTCATATTGATTACACATTGTCAATTTGATTGAATATTTTTGCTCCTCTTCCTCATAAATTACTACCAAAAATTGAAGGGATTATACTGTGGAGGTCGTTGCTGTTTCAATTCCGTTTCCTTTTTCTCAATGAGATTAATTTAATCTACAGATGTGACCTTTCTTGGTTATGTTCAGGAGACATTGCCATAATGCTGATCCATCTGAAACTAAATAATGATTCTTTACCGGAGAACAGTGAAAAATGCTAAATCTTCTGTTTACTTTTGTCCCGATCGGAAATTCGTTCCAAAACTTTGTAATCAGGCTGCTAACATTGTCAAATCTTGAGCTCTAGCTGTTTGGCTTTCGAATTTTCAGCTTTTGTCAGTTTATGCTGTTCGTAATGATTTTAGAAATATCAGTAGCGACGTTTTCATCAGATTAGAAAAGAAAAACTCTTATCCATACAGTAAAAGTTGCCAGTCACTAAAGCAGACTCCTTGTCATTAGTCCCATAAGGGTAAGACAGTACAATCCTGAATAATTGAAATGCAAAATCTGAAGAAGAGGGTGAGACTATATAAAGAAAACGCCCGTTCCTGTTAAGCTTTATATCTGGAAAATAACATCAGCCGCCTGACCAAATCTAGCCGGAGCAAAGCTTTTCAAGCGCCAGATTTTCATCACCACCAACTGCTTCCAGTGTACTCCTCACCAGCGATTCAGGGAAACCCATCTCCACAAGTTTCTGTACCTGTAATGATTGAAACTGCGTCAGCACATAGCCATCATTTATGTATATAAATACTTCAATCACAAAGCAACCGTCCAAGATAACATATACTGTGTTTTCAAACCTTTTCTTCAACCCCTAGTGACGAGACCTTGGCAAAAGTTTCCGTCCAATAGCGAGCTGTCCCAGCAAAGGTCTGATACTCCTTAATATACTGTAACGTCCACAGATACTAAGTCAAAATGTGAAGCTGTATATGAAATAAAAAATAACAGCTTTTACTCTAAGCACTCAGACAAGTACACCTGTTGTGCCACTACAGCATCTTGAGGGTCATCGGGCTGAGGGGCAGAGAGTAATGCTTGGACAGAAAGAAGTGCTGTCTTTAGAGTGAGTGCCGGACTCCACTGATCCTTCAAAATATCCAGGCAAATGGCTCCACTTTGACTGCTGATATTAGGATGCCTGAAAGCAGGCAGTCCCAACACAAGAAAATTTTAATTAAAAGTTTTAAGAAACTAAAAGATCAAGCGCAAAATGTTGTGGGCATGTCATGCATGAATTAATAGATTACTCAAAACACCTGAAATTGAGTTCTAGTTGCGGCGGAACTTTCAATGCACCCTAAATGCTTACATTATATTGATTACATATCGCAGGGATCAGAGGAGTCATCTAGTCACACATCAAATTTGAAGCTAATGCTTTTTACTATTACAATCCCTCTTCTAAGGTGGGAAAACTCTCTTAACTCAATTGACATGACCAACATGTAGGCAGAAGAAGAAAGAAGCTAGTGAAGGAAGAGAGATCAATATCATGCTCCTAACTTGTCAAGCTTGATATCATAATGGTTACTTTAAATGAATGCTTTTTACTATTACAATCCCTCTTCGTAACGTGGGAAAACTCTCTTAACTCAATTGACATGACCAACATGTAGGCAGAAGAAGAAAGAAGCTACTGAAGGAAGAGAGATCAAGATGATACTCCTAACTTGTCAAGCATGATATCATAATGGTTACTTTAAATGCCTTTCTTCTTTGGCCTAGTCACCTAAATTGACCTTTTGGCAGCTAGAAGTCCTTCACTTACACAATAATATGATTATCTGCAAGATCATGAAATGTTTCAACAAAACCAAGTTACATGAAGGCCAATTGACGGCAAACCTGACATCAAACAAAGAGCAGCATCCTGTATATCAAGACCATGACATCAAAAACCAATTTTGCAGTTGATCTCCAATTGATCAAATGCAGTAGATCTCTGCCTTCCTCACACTACTCTCCAAAATCATTCAAGGGCAAGAATAAATAAGACAACACAGATGCATTTACCTTGAGAGCAAATTAAAAAAATTCAAAAGAACACATGACAGTTCAAAACTCAAATAGTTAGCGCAACGATCTATACAGGTAAACACACTTTTACTGCTAGTAAAAATAACTACCGTAATGAGTAACTGCATGACAACTTAAATTATAGCCACTGTCATCTATGAGAGGAAAAAGAGTATACAACCACAATTTCATTACGCCTCCAAAACCATATTGATTTTGAAGCGCACCACCAGTCATCTTGTGTAACAATATTAGAAATTAACATAAAAGCATGCAAATATAAAAGCAAATTAAGTAACTTTTTCCTACCACACTTTCGTTGCAAACTGCATTTTGGGGGGCTCGAAAGGATATCCATCTACAAAAGGAACCAAGCATCGCAACTGCAAGTTAATAGATGCTTTCATATCCTTCACACTCAAAATGCAGCCAAAAACCCATCTTACCACAAGCTAATAGCAAAATATAGGTTCAGCGTGCGAATGCTTTCCCCATTTTTCAAAGACCAGAGGATAAATGTACAGCTAAATTTCCGACATTGAAACAATTGCGAATGACATGCTCAGAACCCTAAAGCCATTTCCGCTACTAAAGAGCATCCAGTACGTACTTGACCCTGAGAAAATTACTTGACGACAAGAAGCATTTGGTCTCCCTTTTTTTTCTTTAATAATTTTAAAAAATAACTCAAGTTAAGGACAACTCACCAAAATTAATGCCCAAAACTTTTAAACAAGCATAGAAAGATGCGAACTTTAAAAGAAAATCTCTTCATTTCCGTCTTTAACTTCCCCATTTTTCTTCAACAATTTACAAAAACAGCTCAAATTAAAGAACACCCAACAAAACCAACGTCGCAATTTTCCAAAAAGAAACACAGAAAGACACTAACATTAAACAGTTACGGATGTGTTCCCCAAGATGCCATACCTGGGAGTGTGATATCGATATAGAAAGTGCCACCTTCATAGGGAGTCCCAGTCGGTCCAGGGATAATACCAGTCAATCGACCTAAATTGTCAGATTTAGGAGTGACCCTTATGCCTGAGGACTCAATGTCTCTGCTACATTCTTGAAGCTCCTTTTGTACGCGAGAAAAGTCGATCATTGTTTGTTGGTTGTTCTTTTTTCACTTAAAATTAGGTTTACAAAAAAAAACCCCTAAACTGAGAAAAAAGGAAAGAGAGTATTTCAGCGCCGGAAACTGAACTCTCTCTCTATATAGAATGAACTCAGGCGCTTTTTGGGACTTTCTCTCTCTAAAGGGGTACAAAACTTGGGCTTTCTTTTATCGGAAAAAGGGATTTGCTTGTTTCAAAGTAGATTCCCTTGGTTTGGTTGGGTTTTTCAATATAATATTTAAACTTTAATATGATATTATTTTCAACTTATAAATAAAAATTAATTGAATAATTAAATAATATTATAAATGACAAATGATAATTTTTAAAAATTATAATTAAATTAAAAAATCAAAATTAAAGGAATTTGGTGTAATTAATTTTTAATAATATGACATGATTTAATATGAAACTACCTATACATTGTTTATAATTTAAAAGAAACATCAAAACAATGTTATTCTTAATCAAAGATAAAATGTCAAACACTTGTAAGATTATTAAGTGACATTGAGGTTATCCTATAATTGAAATTGGCTGTAAAATAATGTTTATATTGAAAATAATAAGTGTGTATTATTATAATTAGTGTAGGATAAAATAATACCAACTCAAAATTGATATTGTACTTTTTTTTCTACAAGGTTTTTGATATTTATTTGAGGATTTAATTTTAAATTGAAGAAGATCTTTATTGTATGAATTAATGTATGGTATCCAATGTTTTAAAAACCAAGCACAAAAATATTAAAGTTTAAAATATTCAACCAGTATTAAATTATTATAAAAATCAGTTAAAAGTTTTTAAGGTTAAATTAGCCCGATTAAGTTTTTTAGCTATTGATCATATCTTTATCTAAAATAATTATCATGTATCAAGTTGCATGATTTTAGATGATATTTTGATATTTTTTATTATCCTATTTATGAAATAATATGATAAACTTTTTTATTTTTCTTTTTAATCAAAATTACTTTTAGTTTTATTCTTGTATTAAAGAAATGTCATATTTTAAAGAGATAACATATTAAAAATGTTTAACCTTTTAAAAATTTTTTAATTTAATATCAAATTTTCTAAAGTTTTAATTTAGTAACTAACTTTTTAAATTTTATACAAATCAGAATAAAACATTATTTTGAGAAAGAGCATTTTGACGGACTTGTCATGAAAACAAAAAGTTAATCAATAAACTAAAAATTTTAGTAATAAATTTTAAAAAATCATTTTAAAGTTAGATATTGTTTAATTCGATATCCCTATTTTAAAATATGAACTATAATTATTTTTTTTGTAGGAATTATTAATGCAAAAACTTATAATTTATTATAAAAGATTGATCTTTCTTTATTAGGAAGTCTCATAATTTTTGTAATGCAAGTCACAATACAACAATGTTGTATGAAATTTGTTACAAAGTCTCATAAAAAATTATTGTTCAAGCTAATAAAAATAAATTGATTAAGTGTATATATATATATATATATATAATGGTGGTTGAAAAATTAAAAATTATTATACGTAAAAAATTACTTTAATGAAATTTATTTATCATTTAAAAAGAAATGTGACTTTTCAAATTTTAATTTGTATAATAATTTGTTTATAATGTTATTAATTATTATCCCTTTATTTTAATATATTAATTAGTATTATAATTAAGGCTCGCGTTCGTAGAATAGAATGAAAGGTAGTTGTTAGGCAAAAATGACGTCGCACCCAATGAAGTTAGTGCAATGGATTGATTAGGTACACTTGTCGTTTAGATTTTGCATCCCAATTAGTGGTTGTTTTAAAACCTAATTAACTAGTATCAGTGATTCAGTATGCGCCACCCACTCTTCTCCAGCCTCCTGAGGCAAGCCAGGGTCTTGGTCTTTGAGAGCGACATCAAATCTATGTTATAGTTATGATATTCTTATTATATTTTATTAAATTCTATTTATATATTTATGTAAGGTAGGTTACAACGGAATAATTGAAACAAAAGATTTGACATGCTCAAATCTTATATGAACCCGATTTTTAAATATGTTTTTTCAATAACAAGATTCCACTTCTTTGTGTTGAAATAGAATTCCAACAACTCAATTGGCACCAATTGGTCTATAAGAAAATTAGTATGTTTTCCTATGATTTCTCTCTAAAATATTTTATCTCTCTTCCAAAAACTTGAATCTTCGATAAGTTTATTTCTGTCATATAAAAATATAAGTATGCTCTACACTTACCCTCACATGCACAAGAAAGTAATACATAATCCTGTTTGAGTTTTAAATTATACAGTAAAGTTTGGTCAACTTAAATCTCTAAAGTAGGATATACGCAACTTACCAAGATGCTTTTGATCGATACTTGTCTGACCACTCTCAACAATAGCAGTGTTGTGATGACTATTGCTCTAGGCTTCAATATCAAACTTGATTTTTTAATGGGTCAAGGAGCAAACGAATCTATCAAATGTCTTTGTTAAGCCCATTACTGATTTTCTTAGCAAATATAAATAGCTGGCGAACTTCTCTTGTGGACCTAAATCATTCACAATGACCTTATATACCTACACGTGAAATACAAGAAGCTTATTACCTTTACATTATCCAACCCAAATAGCCCAAATTCTCGAATCTGTTTAAACTTTAGGTTGAATTCAAACCCAAACGTAAGCTCGAAATCAACCTGAGTCTTTACCAAGTCTGATTAGAGTTGTTATGCCTCTCCAAATTATGTGTCCTTCCTTCCAACTAAGAAGTATCAAAATTTACTATCAACTGAAATGGAGGGGAGGACGGTGTTGCGGGTGGGAGAGAAGAGTCTGGCACGTGTCTGCACTTTCAATGCGATTGTACCTTGTAAGACACGTCTCCTTTGTGCCAGTAGCCGCCGCCTACAACTTTCCTCATTTGCTAATGTGATGTCTTACTCCTTTTAACTTCTTTTCTATTCCAAAACAAATATTTATTTAAAGCATTTAAATCAATTTAGAATATAATTGTACCACCTAATTAATAATAATTGCTATTATTACTGATAATGACTATGAAGATGGTACTAAAAGAACAGTGAAAGAGACATGTACAATAAAAGCAAACCTCAACTTGTAAACTCAGAAAGGGAAAGGATGGACACGATGCAAGAAAGAAAGCAAGCTAAAGAGGATAATATGTGGTTGTTAGTTGCAAGAAATTGAGGGTTTACAAGAAAAGTGAAATGAAATGGAGGTTTAAGCACGAAACTATGCTTAAGCAATCGTTCCATCAAAAACCATGGAGGGTTTATAACAATTCACCAATAAATTTTTAAAAAAAGACACATCAAAAGAGATAGGGAGAGAGAGACATCAAAAAGTAAACAAGTTACCATTTTTACAGTGTAGAGACAAGAAAAAGGTTACACCTTTTTAAGAGGGGTGGAGAGATAGGGCAATATATATGGAGATGAGAGGAGCTGCAAAGAGAAAAGAAGAAGAGACCCCAAGGAGAAGGAAAAAGAAGAGGACTTTCTGAATTGTTACTCGGATTTTTTGCTTTTTTTGTTCCCTTAATTAGATGGCTATGGGTTGATTTTCATTTGCTAGCTTAGCTTTTTTGTGGGACTGATCGATATGGTTGAATTTTTGTACCAGCTAGCATGAGAATGGGTTTTTGGGTTTGGTTATATATGATCGCCGGCTATACTGGTGCGATTTGTTATTGGATTTTTCCGCGGAGTTCTCTTTCTTTTTCTTTTTTTCCCTTCCAATGGGATTATTTTTTTTATTACTGCTCTGTTATGCGTTCCCACTTAACAAAGTTTAGATTTTTTTGTCCGAAATTTTTGGCCTGTCATTTGCTTATGCTTGGTTTGCATAGAATGTAGATGATACGAATATAACTAAAAGGTAGTATTTGACAGTGGCTGGTGTTCTGATTCTGTCTGGGCTTTTTTAGTGCTGATTTTAGTTTGATCTTTAATGCAATGCTGTTGTGAAAAAAATAGATTTTGGGTTATGCTTGGTCTTCTGTATCTGAATCATCAATTAAGTTGAAAAAAGGCCAGTGTTTGCTTTGTTGTTATTTATGTTGGTAGATCCTCGTTTGGATCATATTGCAGTTTGAAATCATTTCACAGAGTTTGTATGGCTTGATCAGTCTATGTTGAGTTGGTCCTTGTGATGGCAATCAATCATATTCAAGTTTTCAAGCTAATTACTGTCTTTTGTTTGATCAATCTGAGTGATTATTTGTGATGAGCTGATGTGCACTTTATATTTTCTTAACGTATTGTATCATATTCTCATCATTGATCAATTTTTATATTTTATTTCAGGGTAGTACAAATGGTATCTCTACCATTCTCTTTTGATCAACTCTAGATTAGCAGCTCAATCTGACGTTAGAACTGTAGGCAACATGAGTTGCATTTGGTTAAAGGTTGGTAGGGGTATCTGCAAAAGATTTACGTGGGTGAAAATTGATTCTTCTATAAAGTAAGAATGTGCGGTTGAAGCTGCATTTTCCTCTAACAACATTGATGGGTTTGGTGGATTTGAATTTTACTAGTTCTTTGTGACAATTGAACTTGGTTTTGATTCATAGGGTTCCTTTCTTTAATAAGAGGGTGAGGAATAGATTGCGTGAGGGTAGAATAGGTGAACTTCTGTAACTTTTTCAAGGACTACATACTCAACCTAAAGAATGGGTCTGCCCCAAGTATCCTCTAGTGGCATTGCTGAGGAAGTGAGTATGAGCTGTTGTGATTTGAGTGGAATGCATGGAGGAAACCTTGGCACTCGAATGCAGATGGATTTACCTTTCTCTTCTCTTGGAGATCCCCCAAGGAGAACTAACGCAGAGCATAAGGCTGTGTGGTTAACTCATAGAACTGAACAAAATTTTCAGACCCATGTTCCTAGGATTGTAGGTTTTGAATCAAGGGAAGTAAGCTCTCCTGTTAACCTATTTCATGGAAACCAGTCAACATCGAATGTTGTAAGAAGCATTGCAAGCGATGAAGTTGAGTCGACTGGGTCACTAGTCAGGAAGCGAGTATTGTCTCCACTGAGTGGAATGCTTCTTCCTGATCAGTTCAATGGTAATCAATTGGATATTGGCGTTGGAATATATAATAGTGGTTTTCAGGGTGGTAAAGACAGCTATAAAATCTCACTGCCACAAGAGCATAAGAAAGCTCACATTGGCAATTCCAGTTATTTAAGTTCTCAAAACTTGTCTGCTTCATGTGTTCCAGAGTGGATCAACTTCAAGGATGATAGTTGTGTGGCTAACTCCATATTCTTCACTGATGGTCCAGTGCTCGAAAGCATGAAGCTGGAATCTCACAGTCAATTTTTCTCACCCTTTGGGGTCAATAGTTCTGGAGAAACAATTAATGTAACATCACGTGCTGGGGCTATTCCAATACCTGCAAAGAAGATGGTTTCATCTCCATTATCATTATCTCCTCTAGGTCCAAAGCTCCCAGAACAATTAAAATCTGCTGGAGGATGTCAAAATATAGGCGAAATGTTAGATGAAAAATATATGACCTTCAAAGATGTTGACAAATCACTTGATGGCACCGTCTCAGATGTTCGGACCATTCAGATGAATGAGCATAGCAAGATTCCAAATAGATCTTCACAAGAATTTGATCTTTTCCAGAAACAGTTCGACGGGTTCATTCCTGACGTTACTAGCTGGGCTGAGGATTCAGATTCTACTACTCCCCCATGTGTCAAATTTGGTAAAACACTCAGTGGTCTACCTGTTAGAAGGTCCTTAATTGGTTCCTTTGAGGAGTCTCTTTTGTCTGGAAGGTTACTGTCAGCGAAAGCTTGTCAGGTTAATACCTACATTTTCGTGGCAGAAGTTAAAATTGGATGCTAGTGTGTTTGCTTCTGCATAGGGTATAGCATGTTTGCTTCTGCATAGGGTATAGCAAATCTGAATGTTGTATGTGTATGTATATTGTGTAGGCTTTAACTCCATTTTTCATGACATAAATGTAGAGAATTGATGGTTTCCTTGCTGTTCTCAATGTCACTGGTGGGAATTTCTCACCACAATCACGGAAGCTCCCATTTGCAGTAACTAGTGTGGATGGAGATAATTATTTGCTTTATTACTCGTCAATTGATCTAGCAGGGCATTTGCAATCAAATAAGTGTGGTGGTTCAAAAATGAGAAGGAGCCTTAGCATTGATGATTCTGAAGCTGAGAAAAACAGACTGCGAATACCAATGAAAGGCCGTATCCAATTGGTAATTTTCATTTCCTCCTCTAACCTCTATGTTTTCAAGTTGGGCAGTGGAGCATATATCTATTTCATCCCTTGAAAAGAAAAAAAAATTCTTCTTTGGACAATATGATTTATGGAAGGTGTAATCTTTAACTGTCTCAGGGTTGTTCGTAAAAAGCATCTTTTCATCCCTTTTTGGAAATTGCAAGTACTGTTCCTTTAATCACTTTAAGAAAATTTCAATCTTGATCATTAACAGTACAGTTGATTGCTGAAATGTGTTGCCATCTAGTTGTGGTTCTGTACATTTAGCTAATATGTCATGGCTGCTGGTGCCTTAACTGAAAACCTAACCCTGGAAGATTGAATTGGTTTTCCAGGTTCTCAGCAATCCAGAAAAGACACCTATTCACACTTTCTTTTGTAACTATGATCTCAGTGACATGCCAGCTGGTACCAAGGTAAGCTGAATCATGAGAAAGATGATTGCATATGTGAGATAAATAGATTGATGGACAAATGCCTGCATTATATTCATTGTCTTGCTCAATGAGCTGAAAGTTAGATGCCTTTTCCATGATACTTTGTTCAGTATACCTTTTTTTTCCTTCTGTTGTTTAACTTTACCTTACCAGTACGAAACTCATTGACTCTCTCTCTCTGCCTCAAAAGACTTTCCTGCGCCAAAAGATCACGTTATCTTCGTCTGGACCAGCAAATTTAATTGCTGATGGGAGAAAAACAGGTGTGAAAATTAAAGATGACGCCAATACATCTTCAACGTCAAACATTGATTGTTCCTTGTCTCATGGGACAGAATCTGAAAATTCAAATGGAACTGACCCTGTACATAGAATGAGATCTTCTGACCGCAGTAGATTCAGCTGTAGTCAACACATAAACAGTGATTCAGTGGATAGAAGCCCTCAAAGTTCAACTAATATTTATGTAAATAAAATTGCTCAAAGCCCTTCAAAGGTCAATGATAGTATTAATGGAGCAGGTGTTCTCCTTTATGCTCTTCATCTTCGGTTCTTGTGCGCTTTTCCAAGAAAAATTTCTAGATCTGTTCAGCGATGCAAATCTGATCCTTTATCTGGCCCAGAAATAAACAAAATGAATATCGATGGCCATCGACGCTTTTATTTATATAGTGATATGAGGGTGGTGTTCCCTCAACGCCATTATGATGCTGATGAGGGCAAGGTTAGTCTTGTTTGTTTGTTTGAATTGTCATTTTCTGAGGCTGGTTGCAGTGACTGATTTGCATCAAGTTGTCCGTAATCATCATGATTGTTCTTCATAATCTGTTGATTAAAGATCCATGAGCATAACTTTAAGTTCTTGTATTCTTTGAAATGTTCGACCATGGGAAATGAACTACAAAATGCAAGGTTTCTTGTAATGAGGTAGCTGTGTGGTATAGACGAATTTGATTATATTAGTCTTTCCTTTCCTTTTGGCTTGTCGTATTTACAATCTACTTACTGGCAATCTGTATGTCATGTTTTCATCATTTACATATTCGAGGAAAGTAAATTAAAATCTGCATAAACCGATTAGATTGTCAAATGAAGAAAAAAAAAGCTGTCTAGGAATGGTGAAAGCCATCTTCATTCATGGGTAGAACTTGGATTATATAAAGTCTGTCTAAAGCTACAGCTCCTGTAACTGTTGGTCTGTCAGATTCCTATGTGGCACACTCGATTATCTTGCCAAGTTACTGTTAAATGCTTAATTATTCTGTTGATTGTGCATAAGATGGTAAATGTCATGTTCTGTACCGACTAACGATTCCTATATCGCATTGCAGTTGAAGGTTGAATATGACTATCCATCAAACCCAAAGTATTTTGACATGTGAAAATCCGCAGAGGGTTCATCTTCGAAAATTTGATATACAAACTCTTGAATGTATATGTATGTGTACAGTACGTATATTCAGGGAACTTGTACAGATTTTAAATTCTTCAAGTAATCTCAGTAACATTTTAGTTTCATCGTCAGTCATGATTTGCGCATTGTTAATCTGATGAAATGTGTCGTCTTTCATCAAACCAAAAGCATAAGCACAAAGATGATGCCACGAAGTGCTGGAGGAGACTGACATTACTTGCACGCCAACACGAGCTGACATAGTTGTTAGGACTCCTCAAGGATGCTTCAGTCCATAGAAATGTGGGGAGTTTGTTAAGCGAAACATCAATACACTCGGTGGCTCGGATTATTATCCTTTGACATATTTCTCAGGATAACGTTCTTTTCGTTCTATGTGGGCAGTTTGTTAAGCGAAACATCAATACACTCGGTGGCTCGGATCATTATCATTTAGACATATTTCTCTGGATAACGTTATTTTCGTGTCGACCTTAAGCGAGCTCCCTCGCTCTTGTTCAACCTAACTCTTAAACCTGTTGGCATCTACTTCCCGTGTTGCACAGAAAGATGATGATTGTTTCGATACTCCACTTTTTTCTGCACAACCATCTCATTGTTTCCTATCCAGCACTCCTTTTCTCCTCCACATTCACTAGTTTGTTGCACAGAAAAGAGGCAGTTGCCTTTTTTTTTTTTCCCCTGTTCCCCTAGAAAAAGGAGTGCGTCTATCCATAAAATGCTTTTCTCAAGCAACCAATACATCTTATAATACTTACCTCTCCGTATATCACATCAGTAAGATATTACGTGCATGTCCTAAAGAGAAAAATAAGCGTGAGTAGCTTATGGGCATTATCAAATGATAAGAGTGAAGTGAAGATACAAAGATACAAGGAACTATGACCGAGTGCATGATTAATACAGAAACGTGCCGTATCATACTCCTTTGGCTTCATCAGTTTGCCATCTGCATCTCTTTTTTGGGAAAGGGCTTACATAAGGAGGAAGTAAGTTTTCATCCAAATGAGGAAAGATGAGATGGAGAATAGCACGTATTTGATAGATATTTCTGATTCTTGGAAATTATATAAATAATGGGAAAATAATAAAGCATAGATTTTTCAAACATTTTTTAATATGCATGATAATTGTATGGTAATCTTTTTATTTTTTTTTTCATAAGGGAGATTCTACCACTACGACTATTACTAATGATTAAAACACTCAACCAATTCGGCCAGTTCAACTTTAAAAATTATGAACCGTAGTTCAGTTTTTAACTTTCTGGTTTGATTTATTTTAATAACTTTTGTTATTAAAAACTGATTAATTTATTGATTAATTGATCAATTTTTATTAACTTATAAGTTCTTATTAATTAATTAATTTTCATTTAAAATTTTTTTTCAATTAAACTTCAAATTCTTCTATGAGTAAGGATAATCTTTTTTAATCATATTTCAACTTTTTTAATTCATTCAATTTTTAGCTAGTTTTATGACGGTCTAACACCGATTAAATTTTTTAAAACTTGAATCTTGTGTCTTATCGGTTTAACTTCTGATCCAATTATTAAAATATTGGCTATTACCCTTTAATTAGATTACCCTTGAAGAATCCTCTCTAATTACTTGGTTCACTCCTTGTGTGAGGTCTCTGGCCTCATAACTTTCATTTTCCAATAACAAGACTCAAATCATTCAAACCTATTCTCTTTGCCTTGTAAATTACAAAATGTTTTAGAGATAAATATGCCTAAAATTGGGTTTGATAGAGAAAATTGAGAATTCAATTATGTGCTTATCTTTTGCTTTGTGGAATTCGTAAAGATGTGACTACTCAGATAAAACAAATGTGTGGAGGGTGACTTGATAAACTGAGATGCAAATTTTCTACTCAGGAATTGCATGGTTTTAGATGTAGAAATTGCAAGTACATTCTTGACTTTGGTCTTTCCAATTTACATTTACTGTGTTCAATTACTATTTTGAAAAGGAAGTTTCATATGGTACCGTAAGCACAACTTTCTGAAACCATTAGCACCTCAATGTTAAAAGCATTCATTATTCCAAAATATATAATAATTCATTTCTTTGACCTTCTGATATAAGTAAATGTAAATCAATCAACGACATTCCCCTATAAAAGTTCAATCCTATGACTTGTTTCAGCCTAACTTTTAGAGGTCTTGAATTTTCAATTTGCAAAACAAATAACAAATACCACTATCTTCTCCAGAAGTTCACAATCTTCTTCAGTCCAAGAATTTCGCAAGAACTAAAGGGTGTGTTTTTTTCACTTAAAAGGTAGAGACTTTGAACTCCTTTCACTTTAAGATTCTGTGTTACAACTTGATTTATATAAGTATACTTCAAAAGATTCCTCCTTTTTCTTCATTTTTTTTATAGGTAGATTCCAAGTGTCACACTCTTTTTCTCTATCCGTACATGTTCTTGCTTTTTCTACAGATCTCTTCCCGTTTCCGAGCTGTCACTTAACAGTGTTTTTACAGCTTTTTTCTGAAACATCGATCTCAAATGGAAGAGATTCAAACCAAGGCCCCTGGAAACTTACCTCAGAAATTCCAGAAACTATTTTATAGAGCACAGATTGTTCTGAGGTTTGCAACTTTCGGAACTTCGTTTGCTGCAGCATTACTAACAGTCACCAACGTTTCTACAATTGAGTTGATCGCAGGAGTTCCAGTGGTAGCTAAATATAGCTACGAGGACTCTTTCACGTAAGATAGTTCCAGGAATGAAACAAAATCCTGAAGCCTTTTCTTTGTACCTTCTGCGTACTCATAAAGTTCCCATCTTTTTCAGGTACCTTGCTGCCGCAAATTTTATCGCAGCCACGTTCTCATTGCTTTCTTTGTTTGGTGTCATTATTCTGGATCGTTGTGGCTCGAACTCGGCCAACTACTTTTTCTTGTTCATCTGTGATTTAGTAACCAGATTATCTCAATATCAATCATTTGTATATATGATAATAGAATTCACCAAGTGTTTATAACGTTTTATGGTTTGTTCTGGCAGTTGATTCTCTGCTTGGAAATTTCTGCTTCTGGAGCTGCCACTGCAGTAGGTTTGTTAGCGAAGAACGGGAATGAACATACTGGTTGGCCTGCAATCTGTTCTTTTGCAGCCAAATTTTGTATGAAAGGAGCAACCGCCGTGGCATTTGCTTACTTCTCCTTTATTAATTTACTCATACTTGCAGTCATATCTGCAAGCAAATCCAGACAAGTTCATGTTTGATCTTAGGGTGAACTTTGATGTATCAAATCGTAAACCAGATTATAGTCATGGATATATGAAGCCGGCATCTGTATTTTCAGATTTGTGACAACTGCATCTCCTTACATGCAACGCATTCTATCAATCTTTTGGCATTTCGATCCATTTTGAACCGCTCACGATAGTAATTCTCTTTCGGTTCTGTAGCAAGATGCCTCCATGTGCTCTTTTGGTTTAGTTTTGTTACATGACAAGAACATTGAGCTAATATTAGGAAACTTTTACCTTTATTCACAACTCAACCTACTTAAGACTTTGAACATAGAGACGTGGCAAGTAAATAACTACGCTTAAGCACTAAATCCTAAGCAAGTTTCTCACTTTTAACTTTCTTTTTATGGTTTACTTGTTTATTGGGTATTAATCTAAGTTA
>JANZXP010000006.1:35134649-35145956 GCA_027576715.1 Erythroxylum flavicans
GATCGTGATCGCGACGGCGAGCGCGCTCGCGCTCGCGAGGGCCAGCAAACTTAGAGCTCCTCGCGAGCGCGAGAGCTCGCGCTCGCAAGGGCCACGGCGCTACGTGCGCTCCCCACGACCGCGAGACCCTCGCGAGTGCAACCGGCCATTTTTGAATGGCGGGGTCAACAGGCTTTGTTAGCAACCCGCCATTCCGAATAGCGGGTTGCTACTTTGTCACCCCGCCATTGTCAATGGCGGGATGGCACGTATCGCATCCCGCCAAATGAAACGGCGGGGTGTTTGCTACGTACCCAACCCCGCCATCAGCCTTGGCGGATTGTCCTATTTCTACCAACTACCATTTTTTCTGTCACATATCAAAAATTGAAATTAGTTTTTATAATAAACCGAGAATTTGGCCTATTATCTATTATTTACGTCCGTACATACCCAGAGCAAACAATTGTGCTAACGAATAACGATACGTGGAAAAAAAAGAAAGGTTTGCTGGAGTTTTGAAAGGTATAAAGATGGCAGCACATGTGTTGGCCGTGAGCATCAAGAAAGAGTTAAAAAAGATACAAAGATTTATCTCGCCGCCTTGTGGGAGATTAACAAGGACCACGCGGTGGAAGTCTTCCCACGGTATAGCGAGAAGCAATGATTTGGATTCTGAACTTTTGAGTCCTGTCATAGCAATAGGGAACCTTGGCCTTCTTAATAGATTTCGTTAGCCCACATCCACCATCCATAGGCGGCACACGTTTTCGGGAACGTTTAAAGAGGAACGAGGAGTGGGTTGGGGAAAAAAACAAAAAAGTCAAAGTATTTATCAGGGTTGGAATGGACCTCTAATTTTGATAATTGATAAGACCTAGTGAAATTTTTAGTAAAAAATTATTTGTGTTTACATATTTCAAAATATTGGATTTTAGGAATTATTCAAAAATAAAAGAAGAACGAGTGGTGAAAAACTCATTTTGATATAAAAATTAGTGAATTTTTTAATAAAAAATCATTTGTGTTTATATAATTTAAAATATTATATTTTAGGAATAATTTCAAAGAAGAAATGAAGTAATGGATTTTTGGAGTTTATTAGTAATATAAAATAGATCCAAATAATTTAAAATTAAAAAATTATTTTTGTGTCCTTATTTTAATTTTTTGTCAAGTCTTTTAATATTAATTTATTTCATTTATGAGTCTCACCTTCAGATGAGTTAGATAATTAGTATATATTAATACGATCATAATATTGTTTATTTGTGGCTAATCCATAATTCTAAGCTTATTGCCCTGTCCTTTGTAGGACCGAAAGGCAATAGCTACAAGCGCACACCACATTGACCCTCTCATCCAGCTACATGCAAATCTAGATCAGATCCAGCAGAAGAAGACGCAAATCTACGATTTGCTAAAAGTTGAAATAAATTCTTTTCTAGGCATCGTTAACATCAGGTATCAATTGTTGAAATAAATTCTTTTCTAGGCATCGCTAACGTCAGGCGACAATTGTCATTCTTAGTGGACCTACTATCATATGACTATAAAACTCACTTTCTGATTAATTTAAAAATTAATCATGTAAGAGTAGAAAAATATACAATATTAATTTTTTGTCCTTATTTTAATTTTTTGTCAAGTCTTTTAATATTAATTTATTTCTTTTATGAGTTAGATAATTAGTATATATTAATACGTTCATAATATTGTTTATTTGTAGCTAATCGATAATTGTAGCTTATTTTCTCAAGATGGTTTGGATATTGTCAGTAAAACTAATTTATACATAAAAACCGATTAAAAACAAGTCATGTACTTACTAATCACCTGCCGATAGGACGATGGAATAAGGCATGTAACAAACTCTAGAAGCTTCTAAATTTGGAAAATAAATCTCTGTTCAAAATTACTATTTATAAATTTTGTGCGATGCCGATGCGATGAATCCGGTCTGTAGGCCGGGGTAATGCCGTTAATTTAGAGCAGAAATAGAATTGGAGAAACAGAGGATTTCATACCCAATCATGCCACCATAATTCTACTTTGCTGCACAATCATAAACGATCACCAACGGCAGGTAGGCTGCACAATCACAAGCACCATAAATCCAAACCATCACCAGCTGATAATCAAACCTATCACCATCACCTGCTTTGAACACTTCCACCGTAGACCAAAAGGGATGTAGCGCAGCTTGGAATCAGCTGCTCACTTGTTTTGGTGTTATCTATTATGTACAAATAGTTATAACATACATTTCTATTTATTTATACAGACTGTCTTCACATATTTGCCTATTTAATATTGTGTGTGTATATATATATTACAAAATTTTGTATCATTTTTATCATTTAAGAGTAGTATTACATCTTTACATTTATATAATAATCCAAAAGAAAGTGCATAAACATTACAAAATGTATAAATAGTGATGTGGATGCATCACAATGGAACTATGCTTCAATGCATCATTCACATGACATAAATTCGTATGGTGATGTGAATGATGAGGGAGGGGTGATGATGATGGGGGAGGATTGGCGGGATGGGGATGTGTGGAATGTGGGGCTGCGAAAAGTGAAGGACTTCTATGACGTCGCTGGGACAAATTCATTATCGCTAAATGTCACACATTAAGCGAAGATCGGAAATTGTCACCAAATATTACACATTTAGTAACAATTTATAAAAAACGTAGCTGAATGTGAATATTTAGTGACGATTTTTAGAAATCGTTACCAAATAATTAGTATTTTCATAAATTATTAAACTAATATTTTTATAATCTATCATAGTTAAGATATATTTTATAATCTATCGTTAGTATTTACTAACATTTCAGAAATTAGTAATAAAAATTTTAAATAATTTTATCAATATAATAATATGATATATGAAATAGTACAAACTTTGAATTACAAGTTACCAAATTCATACACTTATAGAACTAGAACAATAACAATTCATATTCAATAGTACGCAATTTGACCCCTAAGTAGTAGATATATTATTTGACAAATTATTACAGATACAACAATAAATAAACCTTAAAGGTGAGTTCAATTGATTGACTAGTTAACTGAAAATGATATAATTATTTGTTTGGATTCCAAATAACATGAGAGTCGGTAAAAGTAAATGAGTCCTCGATGTCAAGATTCCCCAGAAGGGTCCTTGTACGTTCGAATGCACCAATTGGAATAGTAACAGTTGTTCTCTCAAGTGTAGGGTTTTTCTCACCCTCTTGCAACAACGTTTCCTCTATAGCTAAATTTGTAGAGGATACTGTGAATAAGTCGCTAGATTTAGTACCTAAAATACAATCATTATAGAAATTAGATACTGTAATTTTTTTGAGTAAAAGGCATATTTTATTAACTCATATCACTTAATGATGAACTTAATACAAAATTGGAAGGTTAAACAAACCACTCCCCAACGTTCTCAGCAAATCTTGTTGCCTTTGCAAGATCATGTGCTACACTGTTATCAGGCCTGGTAACAAAACTCCAACTGCATGAAACAAAATGATTATGACATTGTAATATATCTACAACAACTGTCCCACAAGGACTCAAATCTTGACTCATGTTATCCGAAACTGAGGGAAAGACTTCCTGGCAATCCACCTCAAAAACAATCTGTTGCCAGCTCTTGTCAACAAGCCACTGCACAGCTTCTCTTAGTGCACAGCTTCTCTCCGTGTCTCTTCCGTGTGTTTATAATGTTTTAAATCTCTAAGTTCGTCTTACCAATTTATTGTTAGCTCACTTAGTTACATGTCATGAAAACTTTATGTACTAACCTCGTAAGATAAAAATCCACATGGCCTCTATTTTTTAATATAAAAGGGATGATTATCAATTTTTAATTTTATTCGATCATGTTTATTTTATTTTTAAATAATTACATTCCATAAGATTTAATTTAAATACGCTCATATTGTACTAATTTCAATTTTGGGTCTTGTTATATATATTTTATAATAGTAATCATTACCAAATTTTAGGATGTTTGGTTTAATTAATTTTTATGTAACTAATTTTAAGTGTTAATTAGTCTTTATTGAACTTTAATTACAAATAGTTATTTATAATAAATTTTTAATAATTAATGATTAAATTTTTTACACATATATTTGTTTTAATTTTTGTGTTTTTATGGATTCTCGTTAATTTTGTAAAAAGGATAAATGATAAAGGTAATTTAAAACGTGGGATATCTTTTAGAGTTATATTTTTTAAGGGGAAGAAACAAGGATAGGAAAATTTGAAGTAATGATAAAAAGTAAAAAATAAAAAGCTAGAAATTTGAAAACCAGAGGGAAGAAATCAGCCGTTGGATGGCCAGATAACCTTTTGTCTTTTCTTATACATTTTCAGTAGCTTTTCCATTTCTAATTGAACGCGCTATTGGCTTTTTCTTCACTCTTTCAAAAGTCACTTTCCTTCTCTCATCTCGCCTATTAAGATTTCTTAGTCTTCTTTGATCTCTCTCATGGAGCTTGACTTTAATCTCTTTTATTGGCAGGTCTGTAGTGGAGCATGGCGATAAATGTTGGAGAGAGGGAGAACTTTCTGCAAGTGTGGGTTGATTTTTTTTACAGTTCAAACGTATCTCGACTTCCATTTTGTTTGGTGCAGGCATCTTTATAGTATGAGGTTGTGGAGTTGAATTGGCTTTTGAATTTTATGCTTAGACTTCATTGCCATTTTTTTACCTGACGAAGCAGCCCTACTTAAATTCATAGAATTTCTATTTCTAGGGGACAATTACGCTTAAAGAGGATTAAGTTTACGTTCAAAACACAGGTTATATTTGTATTTATTAAATAGTATTTGTTAAGTTTACATTCAAAAAATGCTTCATTTCTCCGTGCAATAAAACAAGTCATTTCAATCAAATTGAACAACCTTGAGCATATAACTTAGATCCAATGCTTCCTACGAATACTTCAGCTCATAACCAGAGACCAGTTCTCACAAAAGAAAAATTTTGCCACTTCCAGCTCCATTTATCATCAATATATCCATAAAAACAACCATATAAATTCAAGGACGTCCCCCATGTTCCAAAAGAGTTCTAGATTGTAAAACCAAAATTAAAAATTAAAATAATTTTTAATTAAATTTGAAAATAAAAATAAAATAGAAACAAACAATAATAATTCAATTAAATATATTCTAATTATTAAATCAAATTTCATTTAAAATGTATATATAAATCAAAATTTATTTAAAAATTAAATTTATTATGCAGCAAGAGTACATCTCTGGGATAGGGTTGGCCACTTGGCGTTGCGTTTCCTCGATTATGCCCTGTGAATTAAGGCTTTTTATTAGGAAAGTATTATTATGTTAATTGTAATTATCTTTACCATGTTTAGGAGATATCGTTTACATATGAACAGCTGATATTTTGCCTTGATTCTAGGAGTAGATTAATACTGTAATTTGTATAAATATATGATACGTCAATGGAGAAAACTTAACTTCATTCCAAAACTCAGTCTCTGTTTATTATTTGAGATGGTATCAGAGCGTTGTTCCTGATGCTCTTGAAATTTTTCGTTCTCTTCTATCATAACAAACCATGACAACTGACGAACAATCATCATCCTCCAAAATCACCAGTGTGGATCCGTCACATCCATACTATGTGCACCATTCAGATCAACCAGGGCATATGCTCGTTCTAGCAAAACTAAATGGAGCGAACTATCAATCATGGAGCAAGGCCATGATTCATGCTCTCATTGCTAAAAATAAAATTGGCTTCATCGACGGGACGATTGAAGCACCATCCCAAGATGAGCAGCCATCAGAGTTTACATTGTGGAATCAATGTAATAGCATGATCTTATCATGGCTAACACATTCTATAGAATCAGATTTGGCAGAAGGAGTCGTCCACGCCAAAACTGCACATCAGGTTTGGACTGATCTTAGAGACCAGTTTTCACAGAAAAATGCCCCAGCAATTTTCCAGATTCAAAAATCTATAGCCACCATATCCCAAGGTACCATGTCAATTGCCACTTACTTCACTAAAATAAAGGCCCTTTGGGATGAACTTGAAACCTATCGTGCTCCTCTAACCTGTAACCAAGCAAAGGCACATTTTGAACAAAGAGAGGAGGATAGGTTGATGCAATTTCTCATGGGCCTTAACGAATCATACAAAGCAGTAAGGTCCAACATTCTCATGATGTCCCCATTGCCCAATGTGCGCCAAGCTTATTCCCTGGTAATTCAGGAAGAAACACAACGACAATTGTCTTCAGAACCAACAGAGAACTTCACCATCGCAGCAGCCGTTAAAAACCGAACAACTCATTCCAAATCCTCTAAAGACAAAGTATGTGATCACTGTCATAGGCCGGGACACACCATTGATGAGTGTCGTACATTGAAGTTTCACTGCAAATTCTGTGACAAGAAGGGACACACAGAGGAACGGTGTAGGCTGAAGAATGGTACGAGCAACCAGCATGCTCGACCTTCACAAACACAGCAACAATTTCGTGGATCACGAGGAAATGGAAAGACTGGCCTGCATGTAGCCAATGTGACAGAAGCATCTCATGAGATAGAAGAAAGCTCTTCGAACACACTGCAAGGTTTTACGCTTGAATATCTGCAAAAATTGGCTCAAGCCTTGTCTACCATGAATCAGAATCGATCCTCTGGCAATAGTGATGTTTTTGCAAATGCAGCAGGTTTGTTTCCAACGTCTAATGCCTATGTCAATTATGCTTTCAACAATTCGTGGATCCTAGATAGCGGAGCCACTGATCATATGACCTCAGATTTCTCTTCTTTATCCCAGATCAAATCTTCTTCTACTCCCACTGTTAACTTACCCAATGGTGCAACAGCACCAATTACCCACACTGGTACTATCACCTTTAATCACAATCTCACACTGGAAAACGTTTTATGCGTCCCTTCCTTTCGTTTGAATTTAATATCAGCCAGCAAACTTACTAGAGATTTAAACTGTTGTATTATCTTCTTCCCTGATTCTTGTGTTTTGCAGGACTTGACTACGGGGAAGATGATTGGCTTGGGTAAGCAACATGGAGGTCTCTACCATATGATTCCAGAACAAACTCCACCAGCCTCTTTCCAAGTGTCTCGCCCACTCAGTTTATGGCATTTACGCCTTGGTCATCCGTCATCTTCACGTCTCAAATTGATCTCTCCTTTGTTATCCCTCAATAATGATAATGTTTCCATTCATAATAATTGTAATGTTTGCCCTTTGGCAAAACAAACAAGGTTGCCATTTCCTATAAGTTCAATCACAACTCATTTCCCATTTGATCTATTGCATTGTGATGTTTGGGGACCTCACAAGGTTGCCACACATTCGGGAGCCCGTTTCTTTCTCACTATCGTAGATGATTTTACTCGATGCACTTGGGTATTTCTTATGCGGCATAAATCAGAAACACAACACCTTCTAACCAGCTTTATCCAATTTGTTCAAACTCAATTCCACGCTTCAATAAAGGCCATAAGAGTAGATAATGGCACAGAATTTCAACCATTACAGCCCTTTCTTCATACTCAAGGAATTGAATTTCAAAGAACTTGTGTCTATACTCCGCAGCAGAACGGAGTAGTAGAGCGAAAACACCGCCATATCCTCAATGTTGCAAGATCTCTTCTCTTTCAATCGAATGTACCCCTCACTTTCTGGGGAGAGTGTATCCTCACAGCTGTTTACCTCATAAACCGTATTCCATCACCTCTCCTATCCAACAAAACACCTTATGAAAAACTATATCATCGTGCTCCATCTCTTGCTCATCTGCGAGTTTTTGGTTGCCAATGTTATGCAACCAATGTTCATCCTAAACAGAAATTTGATCCTCGTGCTACTCAATGTGTCTTCGTAGGATATCCTCATGGACAAAAAGGGTATAAACTCTACGATCTCGCTTCCAAACAATTCTTTGTCAGCCGCGATGTACAATTCCATGAGGATGTTTTCCCCTTCTCACTACCCTCTTCCATATCTCACAGTCCTTCGCTGTTACCCAGCCTTGCTATCGACACCACTCACTCCTTTCCTTCAACTCTTCCCTCCAATAATTTGCCTGTTCACGATGCTCCTGGATCACCATCACCACCAGTTGACATCTCTCCTTCGTCTCCAGCCTCCTCCCAACCTTCTCCTTCTTTTTCCACTCCTAATGACACATCTTCTCTTCAGACAACTCCAGATCACAACACTCCACTGCGCCGCTCTGTTCGTGACAAACGACCTCCTGCATGGCACCAAACGTACTTCATGCCTTCCTTGGCCAATCACTCGACCTCTAGCTCAAGTTCCTCTCAAGGCACCAGGTATCCACTATCTAACTACCTTTCTCTTTCTCGTTTTTCATCTACTCATCGCTCGTTTTTAGCCAACATCACAGCACAGGTTGAACCTTGTTCCTATGATCAAGCTGTCCTCGATCCACATTGGCAGAAAGCTATGGACACTGAATTACAGGCATTAGAGCGTAACCATACTTGGTCCCTTACTCCACTTCCTGCTGGGCATAAACCTATCGGTTGTTGCTGGGTCTACAAAATCAAATACAACTCAGATGGCACTATAGAGCGCTACAAGGCTCGTCTAGTCGCGAAGGGTTATACTCAAGTAGAAGGCATAGACTACAGAGAAACCTTCTCTCCCACAGCCAAGCTGACCACCCTTCGATGTCTGCTCACTGTTGCCGCTGCCAGAAACTGGTTTACACACCAGTTGGATGTACAAAACGCCTTCCTCCACGGTGATTTGCATGAGGTTGTGTACATGACTCCACCTCCTGGACTTCGCCGACAGGGGGAGAACACTGTATGTCGGCTTCATAAATCCATTTACGGTTTAAAGCAAGCATCACGAAATTGGTTTTCAACCTTTTCCGACACGATCCAACGAGCTGGCTATATACAGTCTAAAGCCGATTATTCACTCTTCACAAAAGTCCAAGGTACCTCTTTCACTGCAGCACTCATTTACGTTGATGATATTCTTTTAACAGGCAACAACCTTCAAGAAATGAAGCGACTTAAAGAATGCTTGCTCAAGCACTTTCTCATCAAAGACTTGGGGGATTTAAAATATTTCTTGGGCATTGAATTCTCTCGCTCAAAGGATGGAATTTTCATGTCACAAAGAAAATATGCATTAGATATCTTGCAGGATTCGGGACTTATAGGGGCACGACCAGAGAAGTTCCCAATGGAGCAAAATGTGAAACTCACACTCACAGACGGAGAGAAATTACATGACCCAACTAAGTACAGGAGGTTGATTGGCCGGCTAATCTATTTAACAGTTACAAGGCCCGACATAGCGTATTCAGTACGTACACTAAGCCAATTCATGCATGAACCACGTAAACCACACTGGGATGCAGCTTTACGTGTTCTAAGATACGTTAAAGGTACCCCAGGACAAGGGTTGCTACTGCCTTCTAGAAATGACCTGAGTTTAAGAGCCTTTTGCGACTCAGACTGGGGAGGTTGCCGTACAACACGTAGATCTGTTTCAGGATATTGCATTTTTCTGGGAACTTCACTGATCTCATGGAAATCCAAGAAGCAGACCAATGTCTCAAGATCATCAGCAGAAGCAAAGTACAGGGCAATGGCAAACACCTGTCTGGAACTGACTTGGCTTCGATACATACTTCAAGACCTGAGAGTCCAGTTAACAGAACCATCTACATTGTTCTGTGATAATCAGGCAGCACTACATATAGCAGCCAATCCAGTCTTCCATGAACGTACAAAACACATCGAAATTGACTGTCACATTGTCCGAGAGAAATTACAGTCTGGGATGATTAAACCGTGTTATGTACCGACACGTTTGCAGTTAGCAGATATTTTTACAAAAGCTTTAGGTAGGGAACAGTTCGAGACTTTGCGAAACAAGTTGGGAGTTCAAAATATCCACTCTCCAACTTGAGGGGGAGTATTAGGAAAGTATTATTATGTTAATTGTAATTATCTTTACCATGTTTAGGAGATATCGTTTACATATGAACAGCTGATATTTTGCCTTGATTCTAGGAGTAGATTAATACTGTAATTTGTATAAATATATGATACGTCAATGGAGAAAACTTAACTTCATTCCAAAACTCAATCTCTGTTTATTATTTGAGACTTTTGCCTCTCCTTCTATCAAAAAAACAAGAGCACATGCACATCTTTGATAATTACAAAACTAATACCGTATAGATCTAATCCCACAACTGCAAATGTAAATGTGTTAATGAGCTAACGAGTTAGATCCTGTTTAACTAAATTTCAATTTATTAGTTTTTAAAATTTAAGTTTATACTCAATATTTTCAATTTTAAACTTGACATTTTATAAAAGTTTTAAATTTAAGCTTAATCTATAGGCTATATTTTAAAAACCTTTTTAATGAATGTTTAATATATACATAATTTATTTAAATAAAAATAATTCTATTTAGTTACTATAAAATAAAAATATAACTTCTTACAATAATATATACAAAGTGTTAATCATGATTTATAATTAAATTAAAATCAGCATACCACGAGAGGACAAAACACATAGTTAAAAAATTTTATTTTAATAACTAAATACTAAATATTAATTAATTTTAAAATTATTAGACAAGCATTAAATTAAGGCAATTATAAGTTATATATTGTGTTGAACTTTTTGGAATTTTGTTTAATATAATCTAAATATGACACTTAAATTTTTTAATTTTATTTAAATCTAAAATTACATTAATCCTTAAAATTTAAATCCTTTAATGCAGTAGTTCAATGTATAGACTAAAATGGATTATATCAACATTACGAGACCATGGACGATGAATGATACAATAGTCGAATCACAAATTGGTAGTGTTTCTTACATTTTGAGTCTTTATAATTACTCGTAAAGAACTTGAAAATAAATTAAAAGGTTTCCTCTATAAAAATAGATATAACGAATAGTGCAATATATGGCTTTTTTTTTTTGAAGTGTAGCTTGTGAAAACGATCTAAAAGGGGGGTTGAATAGATCTTTTAATCTTTTTCGTAAAGTTCTACAAAAAAACAAAGAATCAGAACACACACAAAATAAATAATCAAAGTTAAAATGCAAACAGCGTAGGGAAGAAAGGAAAACACTGTTTTTATAGAGGTTCGGTACTAAGACCTACAGTCTCTACCTAAGCTCCCACTTAGGATTTTGGCAAAACACTTTATTACACACTTTTTAGTTCAGTGTGAACTTTTCTACACCACTTGATTTCCGGCTCAAGCTACACCTTACAATTGATCTG
>JANZXP010000006.1:35166164-35176635 GCA_027576715.1 Erythroxylum flavicans
CTTTTCTACTGTGATCAAGAGATAGGCTGTTGTTATGCCTCCACTGTCTGTTACTACTGGTTCTCCGAGCCTGAACAGCGTCGTAGAGATGGTCGCTGCCGATTTCGCCTAACCGAACGCTAGGTCTTCTCTGTCGTTTCGAACCGACGGCTTCGGAGGAAGTAACCGCGTTAGAAGCGCCTCCGCTGCCACTACCGCCGATGCCGTTGAGATGGCCCTCCGGTGGCTGTATCTCCGCCATGAATGACGACAATCTCGAGATCCAAGAAACGCCTTTTGCTAATAATCACTATCTTGGTAAGTTAGTTCGTTAATGTCTGCCTCAATACGCACATGTATAGGTACAGAGAGACACAGAAGCTAAGAGAATAGGGTTGTGGGAGAGTAAATCGAAGAAGTACGGGAAATGAGTTCGAGCTGTGGAGAAGCCAGTGCGTGCGGAGGTTATGTGGGTGTTCGACACGTGTCCTTTAGTTTTGGGAATATGGAAATGCTCATATTTTATACGCGTAGAGGCGAATCTCTCTCCAATACCCATACGTGGAAAGCATATTAAACGACAAGAAATAGGATAAAAACGACTGCTGTTTTTCTCATTGCTTTTTTTTCAACTGTTTGGTTGAAACAAGGAATGAAGTACTTAAACTTAGCTAGTACGAGATTGATGACAAGCTAGAAGAAGGAACTGATTCTATTACAAGATTAATGATTGCAGTACTACATCCTCGACATTCACCTTTTCAACCGTAGGTCAACCAAAAATTATCTAGGATACCAAATCAACAAAATTTTGAAGACGAGAATTTCAAGGGCAGCAGGAAAAAATATCCGTGCTCTCAAACAGTCATCTGCAGCCTCTTTCTCCATTAACCTACAGTGCAGTGTTATGTTTGACTCATTAACAAAACATGCCCACTTGACCGGCTTTCTATAGGTTATTATGCGCCTTGCAGATTCAATCTTTGGGCAAAATGCAAAGCAAACCATGCTCAGGACTGTGCTCCAAAGGATACATTGTTGTGCCTCTCACAAACTTTTGATGATTGACAGCAGATTTTCGAATACCTGAAACAGCTGTAGACTTCCTCTTGATTTGCTTCTTTGTAATGGAACAGGAACGAAGTGGGTCTTCAGATCCTGCTCCCGCCCTCCTGTGAAGAAAGCGTAAGTGGTCCATCAGCTTCTATTTGACAAAGACCTAACAACTCTACCTACTCAGAAGCAGATCGACTCTATTATGAAGTCACTATAATCAAAGGAAAACACACCTAGCGACAAGCATGAAGTTGCAATATTAATCTAATAATATAACATGGATGTAGGCATCAAGGTGTCGGACATTGCTAGTAGGAGTTCTTTGAACTCCCTTAATGTTCTATCGAAACCATAGCATTTTTTTCTGGTACTTTTGGGCTCAAGGATTATCATATAAGATAAAAAGTAACTATCATCTATTAAATACGCACCTTTGATACGATAACAGCTAGGAAATGAAATCATAAGCCACAAAATAAAAAGATCTACCTTAACAATTTCTCTGAGGCAATTCTAGCAGCTCTAATTGTATCTTGGCTTGGTAACCAATGCACAACACGGTTTGCCTCAGCTCGCATAGGAGAATGGATTTTGATAAGCTAGAGAAAAACATAAGGAATGTTAGACAGCATGAAGATAATCTTTTCACATAGGACAATATGCCTATACTATTGAACAAGAAACATCTTTAATAAGTACGGCAGGAGCTGGTGTGGAGCTGGTATCAAAATGTTAATGCTTTCCTAGATGTAAGACAATAGCAATAAAAAATTAATCTCACCTGTTAAGGAGAATTGATGATGACTCTCAATTCCTTATGTCAGATAATATAATCCAAAGTTTTCAGAGACAGAGAATGCATGTATGAAAGAGAGTCAGAGATTTGTAGGCTTACACCCAAGCATTCCATCAACTGATAGTAAGCCCTCCCAAGCAGAGGAGTATGCCCTTTTCGAGATTCTGAAAAATACCTAGTCCTGAAAGAAATTTTAAATCTTGCTGGTAAGATAAAGTCATAAAAGTTGTGCATACCAAATATTTCGGAGATATTAATACTTGAAATAGGTTTATACCATTCTTTATATCCTGGATCCACTGTGAAACCATACATGTCTACTGTCTCACAAACAGAGAGAGCAAATTCAAGAGCCTTTAATCCAGTTCCCTTTGCTGCTGCTCCGAAAGATGTACCTAACATGAGATATATTGGATTGTTTATTGGAATTTCCTGCACAAGAAAGATGTAAACTATTAGCATGTTAACAGCTAGGAGAAAAAAAAAACAGAAGAGTTACTTCCAAACTGTTGGTAAGATCTACATTTCAGATTGACTTCAATACAAGGGATAACTCGTATATATTTTACATGACCTGTAAGTTTAACTCAGTAAAGTAAAGGGGCACGGAAAGAAAACACAAAGAATGTAAGTTTAACTAAGTGAAGTAAAGGGACACAGAAAGAAAACACAAAGAATGTTTGACGAAGTGCAACACAGAACAGAGAAACATAAAACCATAATTTGCAATGGTTTTACTTATGCCAGATAAGACTGACATAAACAGAATAAGGACATGTAAAAGCATAATAAAACCAAGTTATATAAGAGCTAAACATCAAACCTACAAGATCAATTTCAAAGCAAAAGTTAAAACTTCTAAACAATTCTTAGCTTCTAAATCACATGCACAAGACAATTTGCTCTAGTGAGCATATGTGAAATTTTTTTATTTATATCAGCTTTTTCCATTTCCATTTCATTAGGAGAAAGATAAACCTATGGAAATACTAAGTATAATGTAACAAACCCGAATCATCTTGCTCATGATGTCATGTATTGTTGTTTTGACTATCAAGACCTCCTTCCTTGTTTCTGCAGGATTTACCCAATGAGCATTACTTTAGTAAGATGTGAAATGCCTTGAAATAAACAGACCAATGCGCTTACCATCTAACTCTACAACTTTATCAAGAGCTTTGGCAGATCCTCGATTAAGGAGACGAAATGTACTTTTCTGGCCCACATATTCTGTAAAGTTCTGCAAAACATATTAATAAAATCAATAGACACGGCTGAAGTGAAAGAAAGTAGAAGGTTGCCTACAACATATACAAAACAACTAACCTGGATGGGCGCACCATTCTCTCTCAGAACAGCATCATAGCTGTCTATTTCCTTTCCAAACCTTGTTTTCAGGAGATCTCCTGAATTACCGATAACAGCACATCGGTCAAACTGCCTTGGTATATAAGGTGGTGTTTCCGGAAGTACCAATGAGAGTTTCTCCATGCATAATGTTTTATTCTGACAGCGATTACTTCAGCAAACAACAGATGAAATCCGTCAATAATTGCTGCTTAGATATTAATGGCTTAAATAATTCAATTTAACTAGTGAAGATAGAAACCAGTCAATTTGCTGTCTCTTAAAAAGCTAAATAATCATTCTTTTAACTACAAGTTAGTAGTAAGACGTACAGATTTACTCCTTTGTTAATCCTACGCCATGCATAGTCCTCCCATCCATTTGGTAAAGCTTCAATGTACTCCCTGGTGAGTATCGTAGTACTGTTCCGCACCTGACAATCACTCACTAAATAATAAGTCAATTATCACTATAACTCAAGTCCAGAGAGAGCAAGATATGAGATAAACTACAGAACAAATTTAAATCCATGGTAGACTAGTGAGAAATAGGAACAGAAAAGATTAGCTCACCTGCTCCCATGTGGCAACAGCTTCACAAATGTTAAATTCAAAGGACAAACCTTCAAGTTCCCCAGTAGTTGGGTCTTTCTGTTTACATGTAAATCGTCAGGCAAAAGTTAAAACAAAGAACTCGTTTATATTCATATATACTAAGTAATTAATTTATGTACTGAACCATTTTATTTTTCTGTGGAATAGGACATGAAGAGCTGCATTTTCAGCAGAATTAGCAAAATACTTAAAGAAAGAGCCATACCCACATAGGCACAGTATCACTGGGGAATTTCATGATGACCTGACAGCTATCCTTGCCAGTGACAGCTTGTAAACCTAGTCCATTTGCTCTCTGCGCCATTAAAAACAAAATGAATCAAACCAAAGCCACTGTTTCACATCAGACTGCCACTTCAAAATTATACACTATGATGTACCGATCAGTTCAAACCAAAGATCCAACCTTTACCATTTGTTTTTTCACAGATGAGGAAAAGAAAAAAAAATTACCACACACTTCTTGAAACTACTCTGTAGAGATTGCAATGCATCTACATCTTCGTTCGATAATAGTTGGATCTCATCAACTACATCTCCTTCAAAAAAAACAAAAGAAACCCACCAAAATGAACAACAAAAAAATCTTCATTCATGCAATTCACAGGCATTCACACGCACATACATATACAAATTTAAGTACCTTGATCGGACACGCCGGTGATGTAGTTGAGAATCAAGAAGAGTCCAGAAACTGAAGCAACTAACAGGCCCCACTGCAATAGCTTCATTTAAGTTGTTAATACGAGCAAGTCACTACTCGCCTCTGATATGCAATGGATTTGGGACTTGAAGAAGAAGGCGAAATTATGGCGTTTTTTCACCAACATCGCCATTTCAGAGTTGCTCCAGAACTGATTATCATTGCATCCGAGCATCTCCCACAAGACGACGTCGTGAGGTAGTATTGGGCCAGAAGTAACAGACCGGTCTATTCTTTCTTGTTTTGATATTGGGTCGTACTTTTTACTCTTAAGAGTCCTAAGTCCTAACCCTAATCAATAAGGTTTGTTTGGTTATGTGTATAAAAAAGAAATAAGTCATGAAAATTATTTTTGGTAATTTGGCCCGGGTCGGATCAAGTCGGGCTGTGGCAAATTATTTTTATGTAGGACAGGTCGAAGCAAGTTGGGCTGAGTCTGAAGGAGTTTGTAGATTGCTAGGGGGAAGTGGGGACATAGGCGAATTAGATCGGTCAATGGTCTGAATCATTTCTGCACGTAGTCAAAATGGGCCAAAAAATTCGTGTTGGGTCGAATGGTCTCAGGTCAAGTAGGTTCAAGTCCTGTTGAGTGATTCACGTCAAAAGATTAGGGTCGGGTGATTCGGGTCAAAACTGTTGGTAAGAGTCAGACAACCCTTAATATAAATTTATTTTTTTGTTAATTTATAATATAAAAGAGGATAGAAATTTCTATAAGTAAATACAACTTTTATTTTTCCTTTGAAAAACCTTTAGCTTTTATTTCTATTAAAAATGAGTATAAAAAAGGGCCAACTTCATAATTAGAAGGAAAATAAAAATTTAACAAACTCCCAATTGCTTACCACCACCCAATACTCCCCAGCCTAAATTTGAGAGATTGAACTCACAAGGTTCCACTCAAGATTACAAGAATCCAAAGTGACAAGTTGCCATGGATGATAAATTTAATGTTTTAACTTGTCTTGTTATTTGGCCTACCTTTATTTAGGTATCGCCTCCAAGAATTAGCATATTCATCGATTAGACTCTCGATGAGAAAGTGTTTATAACTCAACCTCATATATTCCTCAATAGTCGTAATCCACATCATGTTTGTCTCCTGCGTAATTTGCTTTATGGTGTCACGTAGGTGCAAAAGAGATGGTTTCATTATCTTACGGAGCCCTTGATTTCTTTTGGGTTCCAAGCTTCTTAAATAGACCCCTCATTGTTTATTTACATTACTAGTAATGTTATTTTAGTTTCTTTGATTTACGTTAATGACATAAACTTAACATAAAACAATACTAATTTGATCGTGCAAGTCATTCAGGCTCGTCATGCTCAATTTATTATAAAGGATTTGTAGAAAGTAATTTAAAATTTCTATAATGTGACTCTTAGGAAATTGTGGCGTTAGAAATAGTGCAAATTAATTTGATAGTCTTCTTGTAACCACAAAAATCTTCTCATATTAAGTGATTCATTTATATTTATATTTATGATCTTTTGTAAATAGAGGATGAATAACTTTAGGTCCCGTTTGGTTGGCGAGAAAATAAAGTAGATTTAGAATATGATTTCTTGGAAAATAAATTTATGGGAAAGTAAAGATATTAACATGTTTGGATACTTATAAGAATTCTAATAGAAAAGTTGGGTAGATTCTTATTATAACATTTGACACGCGACAGTATTTTATAGAATGTCATTTAATTTTGACTTGTGTTTCCGATTATATCCCTACAAACCAAATAAAAATTAAATTCATTAAATAATGTTAATTTGTAATACAAGTTATATTATTAAATGTTAATTTTTGTTCATTTATGATATTCTAATCATATAATAATGTTATATCATAAAATAGTATTGAAAAATACTAAAAAAACTCAACCGAGTACAAAGATAAATCTTAAAATTCAAATCAAATATCAAAATTTTTTCCAACATTAAAAATAAAAATACAAATATGCATTATTTCGATCAGACAATCGCAAAATTAAAATAAAAAATGCCAAATATTTTTCGAACATCCTAAATTTAATAAATTTAAAAAGCTTAAAAACTAATTACTCTTTAAATCTGCCTTAAAAATTCTTCTTTATCAGCATTCTGAAGAGTCAAAAAATAATCCATATGATTTGGATTATTTACAAGTTTTATTCCAGCTCTAATACGTTCAGCTTATGTTAAGTTATTTATTTTCATAAGTTCTTCATCTAATCTTCGCTTATTCTCAGATTCCTTCTGATTTGACCCTACAATAGATTCTGCAACTTTAGCCCTTTGCTTGTTAAATTTCTCCAAACCTTGATTAAGCTTCTTAGTGATTCGGTCCAAACATGAAACTAAACTATCAGCACTCCTCTTCCATTCGCGATGTGTTTTCTTTAAACTTCCTTCACCTTGAGAATTACCTTTGAATGGTTGATCTCTTTGAGGCTCGACATCATCCTCCTCATTATATTCTTCATTCTCTTCATTCAAGCTCTCTTCTCTATTTATATTTTCTAGTATATCCGTGGGTGCTTCAGCATTTTTTCCTGTAGCTCGATCTTGTCCCCAAATAATAGCTAGTTTATCATAGTAGGGAAATGACCATAAATGAATTATCCTGATGACTCTACAACAATCACAGTATCAATCATTATAAAAACTTTAATAAAACATTAATACAAAAAATAGTGCTAAAAATTATAAAATCAATCATTATATAAATCATGTAAAAAATATTTTTAAAAAACTAAGTAATCTAATTTGTAATAACCTTTAGATATGCACTCCACACGTCAGCTTCTGCAGTAACACGGTTTTTTCTTCATCCCAACCAAAACCACTTCTTTCTCCACTATTTCTCATATCATAAATAGCATAATATTGTTTTTTCAATAATTTACAACGTGATCCAATATGTGATTTTTCTTTTAAACCATGCCCTAGTAATTTCTTATCTAATATCCTTTCCAGTTCTTTCTGATATCCTTTCCTTAATTCACTGCCATTTTTACCATCAAAATTTCCACTTTCTTTCAGTTCAAGCATGGTCTCCACTTTTCATCCTCAACAGTAGTCCAAACATGGTTACTATCTTTGCCTCTGCGAGATCCAATATTACGTTCCATACTTGACAAAAGTAGCACTGCATCATATCATCAAAAATATGTTCAATGTTAAAAATGATCACACCATACACAATCAGAAAGCGTACAACTTTTTAAAAACAAGAATAATTCAATATTAATTAACATTAACAAAATGGAAAATAATCCAAAAATATTAAACTACCTAAAGCTACTAAGAATAAAGATCCTAAAAATATGAAAGCCTATATTTTTATTTAATATTATTATTTTGCCTCCATTCATCAAACATTTGATTGGCTAAAGTTTGTCTCCAATTTGCCCATTCCTCAGATGGTTCGACTGAAGTAATCGGCTCTCCGTCTAACTTAACTCTACCTTCATTTTCTTCTTCTTCCTCTTCTGCATCTAAATCAGCTTCTGCTGGATCAATAGGCATATTTCTTCTTATATGATTGTGAAGAAGACAACAAACCGTTATAATCTTACTTTGAAATTTAATAGGATACCAATTTGAGTTCTTAATGACATGCCAACGAACTTTCAACAACCCAAAACAACTTTCAATAATATTTCTAGCTGAAGAATGTTTTATATTAAAAAATTCTTTGGCAGTATTTGGTTGATATCCTAGAGTCCATTCATTGAGGTGATATCTTTGACCTCGAAATGGTGCAAGAAATCCTTTGTCGTTTCTATAACCCGCATCCACTAGATAGTAATAACCTAAAATATTGAGAATATAATTTTTTTTCTTCTACTTACACTACAAGAAAACTGTCATTTTGCGACGGAACACACAAATATTCCGTCGGTATCACATATTACTGACAGAATTTATCGACAGACAAAAACGTAGTAGAATCGGCCGTAGCTAAATTTATCGACGGTACAAGAATTTATCGTCGGTAAATTTAGCGCTAGAAAATGATAAACCATCGGTAAATATACCGAAAATGTACCGATCGTAAAAAGTGCTCTATCTGTAAATTTGCTGACTGTTAAACATTTTCCAACCTTAAATTTATCGAAGGTAAGTTCTTTAACTGTAGATAAATTTAGCTACGGAATGTTTACGACCGTCGGTAAATGTACTGACAGTAACATGTTTTCCGTCCGTAAATATGCTGAACAATTACCGACGAAATTTAACATCTGTCGGTATATTTTATGAATTATCGACGGAATATAGCCTTTACCGTCGGTAAGTTATTTAGAAAGTTACCGACAGACGTTTATTTTCGTCGGTAAATTTATTGCTTAATTTTTTTAAAATATATTGTTATTATATTTAAATTATAGTTTCATGCATAATTTTAGTAATTAAATATTTATAATATAAATTTAATTTGGTTAAATAAAAATTTTGATTAATGATTAAAAATTAAAATATCTTAATTGATAATAAAAACATTACGTTGTAAATAATAAGTATCTGTAATACAAACTAAATGACCAAAACTACACTATTGATCAGGAGATGGTGGATCATCTGGTTGGTGCGGTGACGTGCTACCCTTACCCTTCAATTCAATGGTTTGTTGTATTTGGTCCTAACAGAAAGTAATGTTTATATATTAGTAAGTGATAATTATTAATCATTATTAATTTTAAATCATAAATTTCACACACATTGACTTCTCTATAACGATCGTTAACAAATGTCACCCCGTCATGCTTCTTAGTGTGAGTGTGCAGAAATAGTTGACGGGGTGTAGGTGTCACGCCCATAAACTTTTCGTGCATAGGAATAAAATGTTAATTATAAGTAAATCAGATTTTATAAAAATTTCGGCAGAGTTTTCTCTATTTTTATGAAATCAACCTTCTGTTGAACAAAGAACAAAACTAAAACTACAGCCATATATGGCACCAGTATAACATTATCATTGTCAACAAGAAACACATATATTCATTCCAAAATTCACATATAAAATTCAATAGAAATACAAAGTGAATTAGAAGTTATAAAAATGTTGGCAGAGAATTCAATTAAAATACAGCAAAGCAAAGAGATGAGAATATAATTGTTAATTGTAGATACTTACCAGTCTCTGTGCATGCTCTTGGTGGGTAATAGATCCTCCCGTATATACGGGAAGGCTCTTTCCCTCGGTTCCTCCACGTTGGCCGAATTACGCTATAAAATCGACATCGCCTCAGATGATGTCCAATATTGCAGCCAACGACTCCATATTTCTTCAAAAATGTAAGGCGGTCGTACAGTCGCCCTGCGTATCGTACCAACAAAGTCGCGATAACGTGTACGCGCTCTCGACTCCCATACTTTATATATGATCTCGTCCAATTGAGAATTCAAAAAAAAATCTTTCTGAAATAAAAGGAAAAATATTTGAAAAATACTTTTGATGTAATAATAGTTATCAAATTAATGTATAAAAATTTATATTAAAAAAGAAAATAATAATTTCTATCGTACCTTAAACTTATGATAGTAAATTCCTTTGTAGCCTGAGAAATATTCTTCTAACAATAGCCCTCGGGATCAATTTTCTCCTTGAATTTTGATGTCATATTTCTTGAACAGGGTCCAGATGGAGAAAACTTATAATATAAAAACAAATAAATTTATACCATTTTAAAAATTTTAACCTATAACTTAATTATAACATATAATGATTCATGTATTTTTACTTACATATTATTGACTATTGTGATGTATTTTCTTCCATCGGGTCCCTTAGCTCCAGGCTGGCGGCTGTCTCCTTCATTCGCATTATTTACCCCTGATATCTCTGTCAATATATGGTTACTAAATGATAAAGGAGTGGTAGATGGTGTAGTCTCATCTGCCAGTATAGTAGGTGGAGGGGCGAACCATTGAGTATGGAGGAGTTGTAAATAGTCATGTTTGTAGTTGTAAATTGGCAAGTGCGATCATGTACAATTG